>VZRR01007717.1:101598-351345 GCA_013398015.1 Oreocharis arfaki
GGGAAGGGAAGGGAAGGGAAGTTCAGGGAAGGGAAGGGAAGGGAAGTTCCGGGAAGGGAAGGGAAGTTCCGGGATCTGGAAATTCTGAATGAGCTGAAAAACGTATGTAGGAGAAACCACATGGGATCTGAACTGGCTGAGAAGGTTTTGCCATGACATGACAATAACACAAAAGATACAAATCACTAGCACCCTGGTCACCATGGACCATAGCACTTTTCAGAAATATGGACTCAGGAAGTCAAGCTGGGATTTATTAGCAGAAATTTTAGCAGCTAAAATTGCAGCTTAAGAAGAAAGGCCAAGGTTTCTGGTGTAGAAGTCAGCCACCTGCATATAATCAAGGGGTAGGATGTTCACAGTTTTAAACTCCAGTAATAAGGCAGCTGTTGAAAAGGAGATGAACGAGTGACTTATTCCAAGTCATTCATGTATCTTTAAAGAGATGATTGTTTGGCAGCTCTGGGGCTGGCCTGCTCATCCTACATTCCCAATGTCAGGAAACAAAAAAAAAAAGAGGAATTACGAAGAGCTGGTAGCTGTTGATACACAAGATATTGATTGTAGCTAATCAGCACATAACTGAGATCTAGAAGCAGAGCAAAATAACCCACCTCACCTTCCAGTGGTTCTGCAAAGAACTGTGTTGATGGTGTACAGCAGTAAGGGTAATTTGATTATTTATAAATATCTAGGTGGACTTGTTTAGCAAAGAAAATGAGCCAGAAGAGGCCAGAAACATTCTCAGAAGCTGTGGAAGGGGAAGTAGTGCATAGTTTCTTTCTTGCAGCAGTTTCCCAAAAAGGACAATATTAACTGAATTTTGTTACTGACGTAATGAATGTATGATAAAAGCACCTATGTAGTTTCATTATGGTTTCACTGCTTTTTGTAGGACAATACCAACTTCCTGGTCTATTTCCAGCACATCTCTTGACAACAAGTCCTAATTTTCCAAAATATAAACACATATATAGCAGAAAATAACTTCTGTACCTTTTTTCTTTTTATACACACCTTTTAAAATACCACTATAATAAAAAGTATGGATAGCAAGAAACTTTCTGCATACATCTTACAATAGGAAAACCTTTAGTAATTATAGAGTATTGTACCTCCACACAAAATGTTAGACTTAAAGTAGTACAGAAATACTGAAAGACTTCCATTACATTAAAATAATGTAAGTTCATTTGAATGATTTTTGTCACTGTTTGTAAAGTTAAAACCATACCTTGTTATTTTCAGTGCTTTATGTAAAACCAACAAAGAGAGGAAAATCAACAGAGAATACTTATATGGAAGTGCCATTAAAGACTATCAGAACACACTGACAAAATCTGTCCCCAGATCAGCAGACATCTCTCTGGAAAACCAAATATTTTGACAAGAGTGTACAATGTTATACTGAAGTCATATATTACTACGGTTCATCTATCAAACACAGAAGGTATGCCATTTGAAAACACCAGTGACCATATTTTCTGGAAATTTCCATGTGTGGAACTGCACGCTCACAAGAATATTCTGGGTTAGAGAAAATTATTCAGTTTCTATCAGCATTCAGCAGTGAGAGATAAAGAAAGACCATGAGAACTGGTGAAAATGTAACAATACTTCGCCAGAACACTTTCCTCACATGAAAAATGTGGTCAGTGATTTTCTAAACTGGCACTTAGGCCTCTATACTCCCATAAGTTCATCTGAGCAGTCTCTGTAGCCCACAAAACATAAGATCCATAACGTCCTGTGGCAAGGAATCCTGCAGTTTTCTCTCCTCTTTCAAAAACCACCTTCCCTTGTGGGAAATGCTTCCAGGAAATCCCAACAGACTGTATCAACCAGGTCTTCCTTATTGCTTCCTGACTTCTTCAAAGTACCCTGATATGATCATGAAGCACAACTTCTCATAACAAAAGCTGTGTCGACTCTTCCTGGATACGCTGTATTTATTCAAGTGTTCACTAACCACATTCCATATTATAACTAACTTGCCTTATATAGACTCCAGATTTACCACTTAATATTTTTCTGATCCTCCCCGAAACATTTTTTTGAAATACTTCCGCAAGGCAATCCTGTGGTAGTCAGGCAGGTTTAAGTGAAGGATTACACAGTGCAGACAGGAGCTTGGCTATTGCATCCTCAAGTTCTTTTATTGAGTACACATACTTCTTCTGCTTGTATGAGCAAAATACTTTAAGCCACAAGTTTCAGCTAAGAAAATGTTCGCATTGCTCAACAGCTTTTCTTCCTCTCTGCATTTGCCCACAATAATCAGAATACACTGCTTTTCTTCAAAAGCCTGGCAGTAATTTAACAAGGAAACATGCAGCAAAACCCTTACAAAACTACGTTTGGATTCTGTGACTTGAGAACTTGTAGCACAATCAACAGTGAATAGTCGAAAGTGTGTTTCAACACTAATGACAGACAGGCTTACAAACATGGTCAGCAATCAAAGGGAAGAACCTGACAGACTGAAATTAAGTAGAGAAGGATACACAAAAATCCTCCGTGTAGTTCAAAGATATTGGCTTTGACATATTAACCTCTCTCTTTTTTGAATATTTAACAAGGCATCAATTTTTTTTTTTTTTTTTTTTTCCTTTTTATACTCCCATTTATTTTGGCAAAAGCAAGATATCACATTTCTTTTTCCAGTGCTAGGTTTGTGGAATGGAAATCCACTGATGTACAGCTCCTACTCTGCAGAAGATAAAGTATAATGTCTCCAACTGGAATTGGAAAATCACCACTACAGCCTTGAGCTGTATCAAGCAAAACAGTTTTCTGGTTGTAATGGTTTTCAGGTATGTTGTAGCTGAGAAGCTGAAAGGACCAGGTTTGTAGCAAAGGGTAGCATCTTTTACATAACCAGCTGGAGTAGTTGAGAAAACCAGACAAATTCCATCCTTAGTGCACTACCACTAAGAACAAACGGTAATTTAACCTCACTTCATTTTAAACTGATTAAGTTAAACTGACACCAGTAAATGCATCTGCTACTACAGACAGCAATAGCTGTCAGAGGAAAGGTCTCTGTTCGAGCTGTGCACAACCTGTGAAACCAGTTGCTGCTATGCGGGTGTTATCATGAAGCTTAAGGTTGCTACAACAGAAAAAATAACATACATATCTTTGATATAAGCAAGAGATATTTAGCCTACTCTTAATTTAATCTGAAGTTATTTTTGTGCCTGGAAAAAAATACCCCAGGTTTTGCATAGTATTACCAAATACAATTGTTTGGAAATCTGGTGTACTAAACACAATTATGTCCAATTAAAAATATTTTTACTGACATGCACCTACTACACCGTAGAGTGCTTCCTTGATCAATAAATCCTATTTCAATCTAACTGAAAATAAACCTCTGTGAGGTTTTTCTGTGTAGCTGTTTTCTTCCTATTATTATCTAACATGCAAATGTACAAGGCACTGCTTTTGGTCAGCCTTCAGTGAGGACTAGACAGAAATGCTTTTAAAAATTAATTATGATTGATATCCTCTTCCCACCACAGCATTATATTTATATATATATACATACATACATACATATATATATATATGCATTTTTGCAAAAAACATTTTTGCATACTTTTTATGTTGAAAGCACTTAAATGTGCAAGAATTAGAATTTAAAATTTCCAATCTCTCTAAGGGTTTTACACAGAGAAGGAATCAGTCAACCACGGATCACCAAGCAATAGTCTTCTTACAGAACTTTCCATTATATTTTTATTTTTATATGCATACATGATGAAACATATACATATAATTAATACTTATCTATTAATACCTATATAAATACATAATAAATCATATAAAAGAATATATGGTATTATCTTTAAATTTGTTCTATAGCCAAAACCTGTTAAGGTGGTTTTGACAGTTATCTACTAACTGCTGGGGAGCCTAACTTATAAAAGAACTTTAGAAGATTATGAGAGTTAAAACAGCAACAAACAGATGTAATAAAAATAAAATTAGCAAAAACCCAAATACATTCAGGTTTTAAAAAAATGGTGTAACAGTTCAGCTTAGTGGAGTTCGAAATATTCTTCTGCTGTTATTGGTATTATGAAGTTACTTTCATTTGCCTGAGTTATTTAAAATATGAGTGGACAAAGCTCTGGAGAAAGAAGAAAATGTCATACAAGGTGGACCAAAAAAAAGGCAACTTAAATAGTCTTTTCTATCTTTTATTTATGCTGTTCTATTGAATTAGAAACAAAAGAGAAAGATGGAAATCATATAGGTAAATTACAACATCTGAATGCACTGAAGCTTTAATGGTCACCAAAATTAGTTTGATATTTCATTTCCAGTGATTTGCAGAAAAGAACTTAAAAATTAGCACACAATTAGACACAAACACTTGACAATTGTAAAATACACCTGAATATAGACAATACACTGCCAACTGATTTGAATATATTATTATATCTACAAATGGAAACCTTAACTTACATATGTTAATAACATCCTCTACAGTACAGAATCAGTTAAGCATTGTTTATACATAGAAAAGGCTTTTCTTTACAAATGCATGCCTATAAAAACTTAAATTCAGGCAACAGAATTTTATTCTTCAGAGCAAATCTTGATGCCATAAGAAAAAAGCTCAATAATTTTGCCCACGATACTAACAGTGCATGCTTAGGCCCTGCACTGATGAGGTTGGTGGTTTTCTGCCATGCAAATTACACAAGTACTGCAGTTTAGCTAATCTGTTACGTGCAGAGAGGCAGTACATGCCTAATTCCATTTCCATGTGTCAAAAGGCGTTTAGCTGCTGCAACCATCCACAGCAGCTGAAGAAATCACTGCTTGAGTTCTCTGCTACCTTGCTCACCCAGCAGAGGAATCACAGCTCACAATTCATATCGCTTCTGCCCCAAATGAAATACTCACCGTGTGATACAACTTTTTATGCAACTCATTTATTTCTATTTCGAATTTTTAAGGGTATTTTGATGACTAAATAAATGTTTGTTCATCATATCCTGACATAAATCGTGCATCAAGCACTGTAGTTTATCTGGTAGCAAATAAAGGCTACCATGGATGTATCAGTCCAAAACTCCAGTTTGCGCCGGTTTCCTAGTAGAAACTCTAATTCTGCTTAGGATTTTGCACATCTAGCTGACAGGTAGTAGGACATGGTTTTTAATTCCTTTATAATCAAGACCTCTCATAACAGTTACATTTCAGTGCCAACAGGAAACAGCAAAGCAACAGTGACAGAATCTGTCCAAGAATTGGCCTTGTACCAGGAAACTCAGCCAATTCCATTTACAGTCATGCATTTAAGTACATTCCTGGTTTTCATTGCAGTTCCTTGAAACTAAAGTGAAAACATAAATAGAGGACATAGCCCTGAACTTCACTGTTCTCATAATCAAATGTCAATCTTGATTCCCTAACTAAATTCCCATACAGTACATTCATGTA
Organism: Oreocharis arfaki; assembly: GCA_013398015.1. NCBI lineage: Eukaryota > Metazoa > Chordata > Aves > Passeriformes > Paramythiidae > Oreocharis > Oreocharis arfaki. Next base: position 107,056 of record VZRR01007717.1, read on the forward strand.
ATAGACATATAGGGGACCAAGCAAGTCCTTTCCCTATGGTGCAGAAGTGATGCAAAAGAGAGACTGGTCAGTGTTCATTTGAAAAATACTTTACACTAGTGGTATTTTAATATTTATAGCAAGTGCTCACAAAACACAGTACCCAGAAAGGTATGTAAACAAATAAATACTTCATCTTTTGTAAATCTTAGAGAAGTTTAGAAACAAAGTTGCCCAACCTGAAAAGTTTTCCCAGTGGAATGCTGTATCACCTCTCAGCATGGCAAGCCTGCATTTTAACACACTTGGTGTATTTAGTGTTTTCCCTACTGTCTTCATCTGCGTCAGGCTGCTCAAGGTCTCCTGTGATAATTTTACTGTTAAACCTTTGTGCATAAGTAGCTTGGGCAACTTTTCTTGAGAATGAAGTATGGGACTGCAATAAAATGCAGAAAGATAAGAGTGGCATGACCACAACGGGAAACTAGTCTAACCAGATGCCTCAAAGAAATGAAAATAAGACAGACTGTACACCTTAAGCAACGCTTTTTTTCTCCAAGAGTTTAGGAAATCTGGTTAAATCTCCTCTCTGAAATAATATTTTGACCTTACTTTGAGAGCACGGTGGCAAACCACTCAACTAGTGATACTACTGTAAGTTTTACAAACAAAAGCTGTTTGAAAGTGGTAACAGATAAATTTATGTATTTCTGGTTTAAGTTTTGAAAATAAAATCTCATTGTTTATAGTATTTGTTACATAAAGAACTGTAAGAAAAATCCCCAAAGGTAAGAAAGTCCTAAGGACTGAAAAGACCTCGTGTGAGAGGAAAGATGACAGCAACACTTCTCATGAAGAAAAGGTATTTTATTTTATATTCTTTATATAAAATATATTTAATACAGGTAAATATTTGTTTTCTTTGAGAGCCATGAAAGTAATTGGTATATAGTTTCTTGGCTATAGTTTGGCCGTGGTATACGGTTACCATTAATTTGGTGCAGCATACATTGCTTCACTCAATGCGGACTTTATTAACTGATACAAAGAAAAAAGGACAATTGCTAAACCAACTTTTATCCTACCGATAAAACTCCATGAAACACATGGCAGTTAGAGGGCTATGGCTTCCCAAGCAAAATCAATCTTATTGCTTGCTTTACCTCTATCTTGGCTCTTTGGTGAGACTAAAACAATGTACAAATCATAAACATTCGTACAAAAGTTACTAAAAAACCTACTTGTCCTACAATGTAAGCAAAGTTTTGCCCTAAACTAGAAATTAAATTGAAAATACAGAAAAGAGTGATCTTTCAAGACTATATTTAATGTTAAACTTTAACTTTAATGTTAAACTTTAATCTTTAATGTTTCAAGACTATCTAACTGTTAAACATCTGTTTCCCCAAAAGTACATACGAAGAGCAAAGCTAACCTATGGACAGTAACAGAAAATGGTTTGTTGTGTTTTATATAGATCTCTCAAGAAAAAATCCAACATTGACAACAATGAATTAATCATAAACATATCTGCAGTTTAAATAAAATCTATTAATGCAGAACATAAGCTCTGTGACTTTTCAGCCATTTCAGTATCTTTTACTCAATGCATACCAATGGCAAAAACCAAATCAAAACAAAGCATCCTCCCCCAAATCTTCAATACAAGGTTGCAAAAAGACCTTAGTACTACAAACTGAAAGGCATGCAGCATATTTACTTCTGTCCTGACTGTAGACCTATAATAAAAATATTTTAAAACAACCATTTCAGAAAGGGATTGCAAAAGTGGTAGGATCTGCTGCTTCTAACCCCAAGGTTTTAAGATAAAATAGCCCCTATGGTCCAAATCGTTATAAACCAGCTCAATTTTCACTTTCCTGTGGACATTAAAACATAACTCATTTTCTTTGCGTTACTTTGCACTGAAATAATTTCCATCATTGTCACAGTCGTAGTCTGATTACCAATGGAAGGCAGTAAGCCTGGCTTCAATCCCCAAGAAAATCATGGAGCCAATTTTCCCTGAAGGCACGTCTTAAGGACAGAAAGATAACTGGGAACAGGCAGCACTGATGTAGCAAATGCAAACCAAGCCTTGTCCATCTGATTGCACTTCCGTCATGAGAGAACTGACCCTATGGACAGGGATATGTAAATAATTTCTTTTTGTTTATTACAGCAGGAGAGTATTGAGAAGAGGTGCTATAGACTATTAAAATGACTTCTTCCTCTTCCAGTTCGCAGGCAGGAACTTTTTTTTTTCGGTCAGGTTAACAAAGACACCAAAAATTAGCTGAACCTTTCAAATCAGTAACAAGAAAATTTAAATACTGTCTTTTCAAAAACAAATAATGGGTCTTGGGCTTATTTAAACAACACGTACCTAACCTCTGAGAGCTGTAACTCCAAGCTGCTATTGTATGCAGAAGCTTAGCAGCATTCAGATACGACAGTCACTAGTGAAGGACAGTGAAAACCCAAATCTGTAAACCTGAATGATCTGAGGTACATGCAATGCATTAACCCACAGAGGTAGGAAAGAAACAATCTGTTTTTAAATCCTGCATTGATTGAACAACTGGTGTATGCACTGCTCCTGGACTGTGAATGCTTTTAAAAAGCTGTACCTCAGAGCACTTCAGGAGCTATAGAGACAGTCACAGAAGGCAGAACATCAAATATGGACAGAAGTAAAGATCACGCAGTATTTTCCTGGAAGAGTTTAAGATGATAAACTGGCAGAAGCTAGAAAAATCACTTTGTATCAGTTAGTGAAGATATATTTATTAATATACAATTTTAGGCTATTAGATAATAATATGTATATAACTGTACATATGTAATACGTACATGTATATAATTCAATATATTACAATCACTTAGTAACAGTCTATTCTTGTGAATGAGTCAAGTTTGTCAAGTCCAAATTTCACAGAAGAAATAAAAAATCAGGATGTTAAGATGCTGGTTGCCAAAAAAGAAGAATTTTACTTAGCTCTTTAGTCACATGGGATTGCTGAAGAGGGGGTAGAGATGCTTTCCCAGAGAGGGAATTTAACGGTTTAGCCGGTTCAATTGTGGGATCAGGCAAGGTTAGAGTGCGCCTCTTTGGAGAATGACAGAAAGTAATCCTAAATGATGTGGGAACACACCCTTTTGTACATTTAGCTTTGTCCTTCTCTCCTAAGGAATCAAGCTACTGTATTCTTCTGATTAATAAACAGTGACTTTGAAAAGCCTGCTCGATGGTCTGCAAATACTTGCTGAGACAAAGGATGACATCTGTGACAGAGGTCTATACTCCTTCTGCCAAAGAGAGAAAATGTTGAAAACACAGGTCCTAAGCTCAAGAACAACAGAATTATGCATTTTGCCCCTTTAAAAAGGAGTCATAAATTCATCCATTTGAAAGAGTATGCATCAAAAAGATTAAAAGACTGAAGGATGAAGAACATCTAATAAATGCATGACAGCATGTTACTTCTGTCATGCACTAAAGAATTTCACACTGTTTGATGGTAGAACAATAACTACTTAAATAATGATTTGGTGTAACAACTCCTAAGTTTTGATAAGCTTAGCAGCAAGTAGAATACAATAGATACAATTTTAGTATTAAAATTGAATCAAATTGAGACAAAAGAGCCAAATAAATACTTACTAGAAGATAAAAACTGCTCAGAAAAATAGAATTTTATGTACACAATCTGAAAGTGGAAGAAAATTGCTACTGAAAGTTTAGAATTTCATTGTATAAGTCCTGATGGCTAACTGTTCATCACCCAACAAGAGGTTAGATACTTGACTGTTCACCAGAACACACAAAAAGTAAAAGGCAATACTTTCACAAAATCTAACAGACAACAAACCCAAATATACCACAGAGCATGAGTTACACCAGACAGGCTGTTCATGCACTTCAAAAAGCATGCAGTACTTTTTTAACTCCCAGAAACAAACCCAATGCCTTTTTAAGATATTGACACAGTATTTACCGATCTCTACTTTAGGAGTACAGTTCATAAGAACCACATATTTATTTTTCTAACCCAGCCAGTTCATACTCACTCTCCTTACTCAGTCTTCTTGCAGTATGGTAAGTGAAGACTGGAAAACTGGGATTCATGCAGTAGTGGTAGAGACATTGTGTAATCTTGTACAGTGGTATGCCTGGGAACTCAGGGCAAGGGCCTGACAAAACAGCACTGAACAGAATGAAAAAACTGCTGTGCACTTCAACACACTACGGATTACGATACAGAAAGGCGGCTGTGTTTGAAAGGGCTAGGCAGAACAGAGAGTGAGTGATCTTATGAAATATAACACATTTTGAAAGAAGAGAAGAGCAGACAAGAGAAAAAAACCCTAAAAAGTGAAACAAGAAAAGATTCCTACACATATACACATAGACATATTTGTACAGTCCATCTGAATACATGGATATTTGATAAGATAGAATATTAACATCTTTATGAAAACTCTTTGTAGCCCTGGAATATCATTCTCTAACAAATTATGTTTGCCCTTTAACTATTTTTCTGTTTCTTTTTTTCCTAAGTAAACAATACTAAGAAGAACATTTTCATTGAACATAGTGCTGTGCTTTCCATGTGCACATCTGTAACACTTTCGCTGTGCAGTGAGCTGCTAGAAATACGAACAAACAAACCAATGCAAAACCTCAATATATCTGATAAAGCATCACACATCCTGACTGTCAAATTTCTCTGCAAAAGACCTGTGTGTTTAATAACAGTTCAACAGCTACTTCCCACATTCTTGAGGACCACAGTTTGAAAGCTATTATTTCAAAGAGAGAAGAGTCAAGAGGTCCATAAAGAGAGGGAAGAAATTATTCAACTTCAGATGAGGGTAGAAAAGTCAAAATTAAGTCTATAACATACTGAAGAAATGCTTAAGCTTGTATTAGAAAAGCAATCTGAAAAACAGCAGCAACAACAGATACTACCTAGTGATGTGACTGATGTACTATTATGGCATTTCCATAGCATTAAAAAAGGAGTCTGACAAAACAACATTCAGACAAAATAATCCATGTGACCCATCATTGCTCTTTCTGCTGTTTCTTGTTTTTAAGATACTTTCATTTTGCTTAGAATGCCTTCATACACTAGTTTTGCCCTCTTACATCAAAACCAATTTTTACCTATGTAACTAACACTAATATGCCTGCTACTTTTAGAAAGTTTCACTAAAGACATAGAGCTGATCAGGCATCACCTCAAATCCAGTGTTCAGTTTTGGGCACCTCACTACAAGAAGGACATTGGGGTGCTGGAGCATGTCCAGAGAAGGGCACTGGAGCTGGGGAAGGATCTGGAGCACAAGTCCAATGGGGAGCAGCTGAGGGAGCTGGGGGTGTTCAGCCTGGAGAAAAGGTGGCTCAGGGGAGGCTTTACTGCTCTCTACAATTCCCTGAGAGGACGTTGAAGCCAGGCAGGGATCAGCCTCTTTTCCTAAGTAACAAGCAACAGGATGAGAGGAAATGGCCTAAAGCTGAGTCAGTGAAAGTTTAGATTTGATCCTGGGAAAAATTTCTTCACCAAAAGTGTTGTAAATCACTGGGAAAGGCTGCTCAGGGCAGTGGTGGAGTCACCATCCCTGCAGGTATTTGAAAGACCTGTGTAGATGTGGCACTCAGGGACTTGGATTAGTGGTGGACTTGGCAGTAATGGCTGGAGTAATGATCTTGAAGTTTTTTTCCAATTCAATCAATTCTGTGATTCAAAAGATACAGCACATGGACAGCTACAGCTACAGGACAACATAGTCCTTCCAGCAACAACATTTTGAAGACAGTTATCAGCCAAGGTCATTAGTTCAGGAGTAATACATACAGTTCAAGTATAATGGTAACAGTGTTTCTGTTCCCACTGTTGAAGGGAGCCTGGTTGAGCAGGAGAGGGTATGAAGCTAGGATATAGCCAGGACGATATGAGCATAGGCAGTGATAGTATTTATTTTACAACCTTAAGCTTGTGCAGACTTCTTATCTAATTAAGCCTGAGTACATTTGTAGATGAGTGTTTAAGACAGCTCTGGGAATAGCATTTTCTGTTAAAGGCTTTGCAGTGATCAGCAGAAGTGCAAGCACTGTATTTTGTCAAGGAGAAATTAATCTTCACAGGTAGAGAAGACTGGACACCCACGGAAGAAGGCACGAAGAGGGCTAATGCAAAGTCCAGATCACCCTTCCAGATGTGCAGTTATCCCTAACAGAATCGCCTATATATTTGCCAAAGTATAGTTTAAGCCATTGTCAAGATGTAACTTCACGTGATTTTTAAAGTTAGATAAAATAAAATAAGATTGAAACACAAGTTTTTGAAATAATCTGTATGTATTTATTTTACTTCTCTGAAGCCTGGAATTGATACAATGCTTTTCTTAAAATTGCTGTGTTAAAGTATATTACTAAAAGTATCTTTAGAGATCTAAAAGGTATCCAAAAAGAACAATAAGATCTGTTGCAGCGGCTGACAGACTGCTCTGTTTCCTATTGTGGCAATTGTTGCTCAGGTCTCAGATCACAGCATGAAGTTACATACAGCTGCAACAAATCTATATAATCAGGGAAGGACAGACTGTCAGCCTCAATTTTGCATTTTTCTGTTTTTGTCAGCATGTATCACTCCACAGTTCAAATAAATTAACTTTAACACAGGATTTTGTGTCTGTTAACATAACATTTAATACGTTCCAATGCAGTTACATTGTTCTGCTTTGCAAAACAGTCAGAGAAATGTGATGTAACTTGCCATTAATTTCATTATGACTAATGAAACTGAGGTTGTTCATATAAATCAATACAACTGAATGCTGAGAGTGAGCACAGCTGACAGGGAGAAATGAAGATAATTTTAAAAGGTTCCATACTGTGAATCATCACAAGTTGGCTTGAAAAATAATGAAGGAACTACTTTCAGAGAACTCATTTTGAAGATCCTCCTTGTTTAATATCTGAAATAAGTTGTATGTATTCTTCTATGACAGCTAAAGCTGAGTTTTGATGAAAAAATCCCATAAATTATCTGTAATTCCTTCAAGAGTAAGGTATTGACACCTAGAGTGCATCTCCAAGATGTTTTTAGCTGAATATTTACACAATCTCTGTTAGAATAATAACATTTCCAGCATTAATTAGCTGTCCTGTATAATGAATAGAATGAAACTTCATAAAATGAGCCCAGTGTATTCACCTAAGGAACTCTTTAAACAATAATTAGCATGATGAAATGCAAACAAAAAAATGCTTGTTCCTAAGGGCTTGAAAAATACTTGTCATATTAAGTATTTCTCCAATGTACTTCACATTCAGGCATCTAATCCATTCCCTTAAAAATAAAGGCCATTTTCTTGGGAACTCTACAGGAAAGCAGTTTAGCACAGCAGAACCTTTTCTCTCTAACAAAATCTATCTGGATCAGAAAATACAGAAGCATTTATGCCAAGTAGAGCATGTCTAATTATTAGCACTACATGTTAAGAAAATGCCAAATTTAAAATATAAATATGGTTTTAACAGAGTAAAAATGCACAGCCACTGTAAAGAAACTGCTTATCTAAGTTGCTTAGTGGGCTTTAATTTTCCTTTTGGCTCTTTAACATAAACACCTTAATAAACACAGAAGTTTTTCCCTTTTAAATGGTTATGTAAGAATGCAATAGCTTACCTAATAACTTCATTCAGGACACCAGGTTCAAAAGAAAACTAAAAACTGAAATAATGAAGTAATAATGAAGGTTTTAATAGGCTAGATAAAGAATTAGCATGCATACAGACAACATTCGCTTAGAAGATAAAAAATTTCTCCAATTTTGAATCAGGTGTTTATTTTTTGAAAAAGCAGAATTCCTTAATACAAAGCAGACACTGTTTGTTTGCCATTTGGGATATAACCAGTAGCCCAAGCATAGAGCTACACAGCTCTATAATAACGTCTATTTGTGTGTCAGCCATTTCTTTTCATTACAGTTTATGCTCACATGGCAATAACAATTTCTGATACATAAAGTATTAAATTTTCTTTATGCCAGTCTAAAAATAATATTAAATACATATTTGCCATAAACGATAAGCAATGTTGATGACTATTCTTGTGAGGAAGAAGAAGGCCCCTGCTAAATTGTGGATATGAATTACTCGTAATTGTTCAAATGACACCACATGTGTTCATCTATATACTGTTAATGAAGTCATGCTTGCAAACTTAAGGGAAAGTCATCTTACTAATGATAGTGACAGTCACATACAAACACATTTTAAGTCAGAGAGCCCCTGGAAATTCCAGGTTCTGGTACCTTTACTCATTAATAAAGCTTAAAATCTGCAATCTAAAAACAGTCTGATGAAAAACCTATTTGATCAACACTTGAGTCTTTCAGAAAACTCTTCTGTCACAGAAAAATTCCTTCCCTTCAGCAGTGATATCACTAAGATAAATGAGTGCCTTTTTTCTGTGTAAAAAAAAAAAGACAAAATTGTGCCTTGTTCTCTGTAAAAACAATATTTCTGAGAATGCTAAAGCAATCTGTTCTATTATCAGGTAAAAAATTACGCAAATTTTAGCTTATGGAAAGGATCCAAACAGTCAAACACTATCTAAATGAAGATGGTATACATTGAATCTTGTTAGAGAGTGGCAAACATTTATCTGTAGCACATCTGCAGCAGAGTCCAAGTCTTTTCTTGATGTGTAAGCAGTCACACAGGCTAAAGAAACAAATTTGCTCCTTTCTGCCGGAAGAATAATTACTTTCAATATTATTTATACTTTTGAGCAGTATGAATTTTAGAATTTTGTGAGGAAGCAAAAGTGGTGAATCATTTTCTGTTTCATAATCCAGAAGGGTAAGCAGTTGTGTTAGCATAGTGGTGACCATGAATGCAAAACTAACTGAACTGCTACTAACTGAAATTTCCAGATATATGATCTCAGCAGATAAATTCACTCCTATTTGCCTTGGTTTTTTGACAGCTTTTACAGAGACTGTACTCCTCCACATTCCATTACAAATGACTTGGTGTACAGGTGACAGGGTCCCAATCCTTGTTAAACAATGTGGATCACAAAATTCCAGCTGTATCCATAAATAAAGGCAAAGTGGGAAATGTGTTGGTGAGTTATTTCCAAACTTGTAATTAATTTCTATGCTGCTGAAATTCCACTACTACTATTGAGTTGAATTGTATGCACACCAAAACTAGACCAGGCATGAATGAGACAAAACCAAAAGGTCAGTATGAAGGCATTTGAACTCAACACTTCCATTCTTCTTCAACAGTAAGAGGAGAAAAAGACAAACTTTTGCCAAGGAAGTATTTTTCCCCCCTCTCCCTGATAGCCACAAGATTCCATGAACATTACTCAGAAATATCAACAGCGCTGCTACAGATAAATTTCAACAGTGAACACACCTTTGTGCATGTAGTATAAAAAAAAATTTCGATCCTTGCAATAGATCAATATCTTTGTTTTCCTCAGCTATGAGCATTGCTCATACTCTGGATGTCTTTCGTTCTACTATATTGCAGACAATACATCCCAAAAGCTGAAATGGACTTCCACCACATTTTGTTGTTATTGCTTTTTGCCTCACTATGTCTGTCTTCAATCATATTGACAGTAATTGTTTAAAAAAAAGAAAGTTTAAATTTCTTTTCATCCAAAACTGTACTTGTGCCAGAACTCCGTGCTTACGGCTGTAAAGCTCTATCTCTCGTACTTAAAATTTTTTCGGTTGTATGAAAAAATATGATGCTGAATAGAACCAACCTTGTAAAACCCATTATTGGCTAGGACATTAGTCAGGACACTGCTAGAATCTTCTGTTAAGTCTACATGTGGTAACTCTCCTTCCAGCCTTCTGAAGCTCCCCACTTAAAATATTTTCTGTCAATTCTGTCTATTACTTGCCTTGTTTCTTTCAGACTATTTGTTGCTTGGAGTTATTCTCAAGAGCATCATAACTCCTATTCTATTAACTAATTATGAAAACTAAATGACTCTGTAAACTGAACAGTAAAATTCAACACGGACTCAGACCCAAAAGAAGAATGAGCTTACACAGTTAACTACTGATTTATTTCCAATGTAAATGACACTAAAATTAGGATAATTAGAAATCATTCATACACCTACACTTGAATTTACTTTGGCAAACAAATTATGTCCACAGATTTGTCAAGTCCAGAATTACCCAGGAAATGAGTAAAATGCTGTTGGGAAGCTAGTATTTCAGAGCTGTGTGAAGTACTTCTAAGTACTGTAACCTGAACAACAGCCATAATCCTCTTTCATTGCACTGAGTAACATGGCAATGTGAAAAATTAAGGAAACTGAATCAAAGCAAGTCTTATCATGGAGGGGAAAAAGGAAAAAAATATTAACAGACAGAAGAAGTTTCATGCATGAACATCACCTATAACTTTCACTAGTAGTGGGAGAAACTACCTCCACTACAGCTGATAAGCTTCATTTACCCACTAACATTTTTTGCCATCAAAATGCTGTAAGCAGAAAGCTATAGACTTTTTACTCCCTTGTTACTGGCTTATTCCTATCACAGGGATGACAGATCCATGACAAAAAAGGTAAGGAAAGAGAAAAGAACAAAGGTAGCTGCAGGTTTGGAGACCTCACAGTTTTTCTACTCTTCTGTTTTCCAGGTTCCACAGACTTTATGCCAGAGCCACTCCCAAAGCCTCTAAGAAGACTGAAATTCCAAGAAATGAAACCCCCAAACTGCAAGACCTCTTCTTCACTCTTCCAAACTTCAGTACAAGCTAGGAAGAAGACACTTAACTTTCATGTAACAGTTTTGGTGACGGAAGCCCAAGGTTTTGTATCTTCTAGTTTTTTTGAAACTAAGTGTTTTTCTGACTGATTATATTGGAGAATGGCATTATCATGTACTATTAACTTATTTCGTACCCCTTTAATGAAAACTTCTCATTAAGATCTTAAGTTAGGAATTTAGTCTTAAACTGTAATTACAGCTACATCACCAAGACATGGTCCCTTTTGTCAAAGAATTCATTTTGTTTTCCAAGCAAATAAAATTGTTTTAAGTAAATAATCACTTTCTGGGATGTCTATATAAATAGAAGTAACCTTTTCTCCAATTCCTCCCGAAAAAGCTAAGAAAACCAAAACAGATTTTGTTTTCTTGGCAAAAATTATACTCAAAGTTTTAAGAATGGCAGATGAATTAGAAGGAGACAAGTCACAACTATGTCATAAACAGATGGCCCATGTATGGGTTGATAAATGGTACAAGAAACAACAGACTCTTATTTAATTCATCCAGTCATGTTCAGATATATATCTTGTTGTGTACTAACTTAGATTGTGGTCGCAATTTTGGACATGGTAAATGAGAAACAGAACTCTGAATTATACTGGGTAAAATTTCCCTTTATCTTTCCAATAGCCATAAGTAACATCATAACACATATGGAAAAGAGGCAACACGACTGAGAGTTTCAACAGAATTATACTGTAAATCTGTTTAAAAATGCTGATAATGCAAAGTTTTCTCCTTTTTTTTTCTCCCCCCAAATGCAGCAACAAATTATTCCATATTTCTATAATACCACTCAATTTATGACTGCATGACTTGGTTAAGAGAGAATGAATACAGATTAGTTTTCTGTTATTATAATGCAGTAATTCTCAAATAGTTTCTTGTGTACTGTAGGAATCTGCAATACTTCTGAAGGCTTCATGGAAGACTCAAATATGGCATACAGTGATCTACACATATCTGTAGAACATCCATATTTCCATTACAAAATTGGTAGAGATCCAATCAAGGAAGGCTGAACACCACCGATGTGAATGAATTGCTATACTGATGTTTTACACTGGGGTAGATATATTCAAAAGAAAAGCGAATACTGTCACATTTAAAGCAGCAAATACACAACATTATACATTTAAAATGCTTAATTTTAAACAAAAGCAGACAGTTCTAAATGCACACATGTAAAAATGTACAAATGAAAACTTCATGGACATCTTAAAAAGATTAACAATGCACTCAAAGAATCATTTGCTTCATCACTTGGCTGAAAATTTCTAAAAATTTAAAAGAAAAACTCTCCCTGTCCCCATGCCTTCCACAGACACCCACTCCTTCTTTAAAAAGATTTAATAGAAAGATAAAAATGTGAACTTTACATTTACAAAGACAGACATTCAATGGTTCATTGGGAGATTAAAGTCTAGGATCCTAAGACACTGAATGAAATCATCAGTCTTTTTGGATGAGATACTGTAATATCTTTGTCTATTCTGGTTGTTGCAAGTTAGCTGTTGAACTAAAATTAACTTATAGGCCTGGACATGCGCAGAGAAATTATCTGCAAAAAATTATACAAGGTCTTACAGTAAAATAAACATCTTGAATGAAGTTAAAAACTACCTAGAAATAGGAGCATGTTTTGGAGCATATATCGATTCTATTGCAAAGAATCCAGTGAAACAGCCAGTAGTAATTGATTCACAATTTTACACCAGGTTAAGACACAGCTTCAAGAAGGACACGTTGTCTTAATATACTCTCAGTTCAACAAAGACACCAGTCAACAGGCTGAACACCAAAGCTGGGGAAAAATCTGAAGCCTCCTCACCAAACATAATTACGGCCTGTTTACTTCTAATAATTTCAAAGCAGAAGACAACTGAAAAATTTTCATATACAGAATGCTTTACCAGCAAATATTAAGTATCATCTGCTATGAAATCAATTGTCTTGGTGCTTCTTCTAAACTAACTGCTTTTTCTGAAAATTAACACTTTTATGTAGTCTAACTCAATTGTCAGGTAGGTAGCCCTCTTCCATATCTCTATTATACACCTGGATTAGAAAGAAACTGTTATTTTGATCTCAATGAAAAGTGCAAACACTTTGATTATTTGGATTCAATTATAAACCAAAATGTAAGCATCTCCCTCGCTGACTAAAGAACAATGAAAGACCTTGAAGAATGGACTGCATTAGCTCCAGAAGAAGAGTTACTTTACTACATTAACCAATATCTGAACATCACAAAAACCACTGAGATTTAGGTCGGCGACCTGTTGTTTCCTCTAAATATCTCAAAGATGCCAAACACTTTTGAGAACGAAGAAATTTTAGCTATTTAAGGCTTATATTAATGGGTTTACTGCTCAATTTTAGAAAACAGTCATGTAGTTTAAAATGCCTCTAATGAGTACTGTTTAACAGCATCTTAAAAGACCAGATATTCTACATTATAAGACTTCGGAGATAATTTTCAGAAATTATATGCACAGAATACCTCACTCTAAATCAAGTGAACTGCTCACCAGTTCAGACCAATGCTACACATACATCCCAGTTATCTGAAACAAGAACCTCTCAGGACAATTAACCTGTTGCTGAGACATATTTGATGTTCATAATGTCTGAATGTGTAACAGACCCTAAAAGCATAATCTGCCAGTGCTAGAAAATTGTGGTGCAGCTTTAAAACTGCGGAAATAGTCACACAGATTCACTAGGAACTGTATGGAGTTCCTTATGTCAGAACAACCAGAAGGGATGCTTTTTTTTGCAGACTGTAGGAATCTGCAATACTTCTGGCTCCCAGCCAATGAGGCCCAAGCACAGGTTTCACATTATTTACCACTTTTCTGTATTTTTAGTAAGGACTTAAATGATGCTTATCTCTCTAGAATATATAGTCACTGCCAATAGATTCAGAAAGTTCAGATGTAAGGCCAATTTCACCTCTGCAACCATTTGCAAATTAGTTCTACAGGGAGCGTGAACTGTATAGACAAATGTATCCATTTTGACCTCTGAAGTATTTCAGGTAGTGAGCTGAATATTTCAGCTGAATATTCACTGAGCTGAATGTTTCAGCTATGTAAGCTACACTCACATAAACTTCACCCATAATCATAGCAAAAGTGTTTAAACGACAATGTTAGGACATCAAAATATACTGGTGAACATAGATAATCATGTTTGTCCTAGTTGTCTGCTTTTTAAAATATATTTGTCCCTGAACTAGTTAGACCAAATACTAGGGAGTAACAAGTCAGAGCAAAAAGCAATTGATAAAAAAGCATTTAATATGATTTTATCACATTTCACCTCAATGAGATGATTTTTCATATTAAAAACAATAACAAGATTTGTTTCCTTTTTTTTAAAAAATTATTTTTTATTTAATAAATGCAAAATAAACTGCTTTTTACAAAAATGACGTTTCTCTGCCATGTGGGAAATCCTTTAGTTCTGAAGTAAATTAACAGCTCAGATTGAACTATAATACACCAGATGTGACACAAAAACTAGATGCTGGTCACTGGAATGATGGTGCTACAAGTACAATTCCCACTGCAGCAACTTGTCAGCTAAACAACATGCAGCCACCCTCAGTCTGCATAATATATTATCAAGAAATCAATGCTATAATATATATATAAATATATATCAATACATATATATCAATCATATATTATCAAGAAATTGTAATGTTCAATAAGCACATTAAGGATCCTTTCAGATAAGAAAATTTCACAAAATGCTATTCTCCTTATGCAACTTTACAGAGACAATAGTGGCCATTTCTGTTTGGTTAAACGCCTGCAGCAGCAAAAGTCATGGATGTGGTCAAGTGGAACTGACAGAGCTTAGTTTTAATGTTCCCCTGGGATTCAAGAACTCTTAGCAAAATCCTAGTATGTAAGTATTTTTCATTTGTGTGTAAAGCCATTCTGTTCTAAGCATTATCTTTGGGAGACAAAAATTAGAATTCTCCCAGCATCGATATTTTAAATTAAAATTTACGAGAGAAAATCTATGCATGTAGACAGACAATGGCTTTAGCTGTCAGCAACAAGTGAAGGTTATTCCCAAGAAAAAAGAAATTGTATTCTACAAAGTAATATCTAAGAATAGTCACATTCAACATTAAAGGCTGGCAGGAAAAGTTTGAATCAAAGAGAAGTTTGCTTCAAGTAAAACAATTTCATACAAAATTCTGTCATATCTGTTAAACATTTTTGTTCTCAGTCACACCTGTAGTCCTTTCCCAGATGTACTGAAAATAGTAACTTAGTATGGCAGCAAAAGAACATATAATAGGCATTATCAGTCATTCAGGAGGATCTAACCTGTCATAATCTGAAGTTTCATTCACTTCAATGGCATTATGCTGATTTTTATAACCAACAACCTGGACCATTTAGTGGCTGCACTAAATTACACTAAATACTGTTTCTCTGAAGCACTATCTCAGAAGGAAGGTTTTCTACATTCCCGTGACAGATAGCAGAATATTTCTCATTACTGACAAGTAGTATTTGTATATATATATATATATATATATATATATACACACACACACACATATTTCTTTTACTGAACAACCACTGTCATTAAAAGACTGCTCACTCTGTTTTATGTGTATCTGACCACTACAGAATCCCAAACCAGGAAAATGTAAAAGCTTGGGCAAGTAACTTGTGGAGAACTGTGACAAACAAATAATGGAACCGAAAATGTTACAGAACAGAACATAAAATCTGAGGTAACTTAGATTTCTTGAAGAGTCTGATCCAGTTTTCAAGACAGTGTAAAGTCAGACACCATAACTTTGAAGAAATACTTCAATGCTTGGTCATATGTAAAGGTTTAACAGGTATGTACACACTGCTCAGAGCCAGTTTCATTGAAGTGATCTCCAAAAGGACAGTGGAAATTACGGCAAAAAAGCTTTTGGACGAGAGTTTATCCTTACACCTTGCAGTAGAACAGATTACATACAGACTCTTGGAAATCTGGCAAATTGGGTGAATCAAGAATAGGAAAATGACCAACAGAGAATATAATGGATAATATTTATGAAAAATAGCAACTTGTTTAAAACCAGTTTGGGATGTGAACAATTACAAGGGCACAATTTGCTTATTTCTCCCTGGAATGCATTGCTTTTCAAGACCTCCCTATATACAAAATTAAATCTTAGATTTTATATTGCATTTTAAAATTAAAAAGCTCTAGTATATATACAACTGAAGAATAAGATGGTAAAACATATAATTTATTCTGAAATATATTAAGATGTATTATACTGATATTTTCCTTAGTAGAAGTATTTTTCTGAATGTAAATGAGACCCCTCCACATGCAGTTTTTTTTAATGTTTGTTTTTTCCAATGCAGTTTTTTTCTGTAATTCAGAATACTGCTGAAATAAGAGTTCTCCTTACCGAAGAACTAAAATCTGTATGTAAAATACATGCAGATTAAATGAAAGTAAGCTATTTAAACAAAATTGTGAGGGAATGGGCATGCCCTTTATAAAACAGCTTTCACAGATTAGAAAAATCATGATCTAATTAAATAATACTTTCTTTTTCTTTTATCCTTTTTTGATCTGACTGCCCTAGTGCAAACCTGGAAGATTATTGTCAAATAGTTGCATTAGTAATAGATAAATAAGTATAATAATTTACCAATTTCAACAGCTTCTTTTGTTAACTTGTCTCTTAATCATGTGTTTGCTCTTTCATCCTTCATATTTTATGAATAAGTGTAGATAGAGACAGAAACAAAGTAAAAGGAAAAGATCAAGTGTAATGTTCAATGAAAAAAAAAAAAAGAAGAAAAACGCAACTTGTGAAATATCTCTTTAGGCCAGCTGATTGCAGGGTAACTACCAAAAAGCTGACACACACATTTTTATTTATATCTACTCAAAAGCAAGAAAATGTCAAAGAATCAGGATGAAGCTGATTTCCCTCTTGTGTATGTGCATAGGTTTTGATTATAGGCTTTTTCCTCAATTGATGAACTATTGCGTGGAGTTCTGAAAATCACTTTACAAAAATAGTGCTGTGTTCAGGGTCAATACCTCTCCAACAGTCACCTTTAAAGTCAGCTATAAAGTTGCCACTGATTTTTTTGGAAAAGAATGGGATCAGGTCCTCTTTATTTTGACTAAAAAGATCTTGGAAGTCTTCTTCCAGGAAGAATAGAAAAATCCACATCTGACCAATTTGTGGTATTCACTGATCTTTTTTTCTGCAAAGAGGACAAACCGAATGCGATTTTACACAATTTAAAAACTATCTTTCAACTTGGGAAAGAATATGAACTTAATCTGAATACTTGCTATACTAGTAAATACTGGCTATACCAGCAAATACAGCTACCATCTGAAAACATTAAAAAAGAGAAATAACAAACGTAACTTTGAAGCTGATTTTGCCCATTATCAAAGGACCAAATACTCAAGGTTTTGTACAGTGCATTTGTTCTGACACCTCTTCAAAAACCTCATTGTTTTTCAAGGTTAGCTAAGGAGTTTAGACAAGGGTCTTCCTGCAATACATGCAGTGTATCTGGAATCATATATTGTCCCTAAAGCTGGGAGCCATTGGCGATACTCTTTATATAGAAAAACATACCCCTATTTTTAATGAAAAAATACAGAAAGTCTGAGAACCTAGCAGACTTGAAAGCTTTCAAGTGCATAACTAATCTCATAACAAGTTTCTACTACTCTCCTGTTTCTAGTATTATTTTTCACTCTATCAATTCCCTCACAGGAAACAGACAGAAGTGAACCCATATCTAAATTTAATGTTTGCTCTATGGCAGCTGACAGGAGTCTGCATATCATGTGTGGTGCTGCACTGCCAAAGCATTTGACTACCTGAGACTCAACACTTCCTCGTGATGCACCAAAATGAGATTTCAGTGATGATAAGGGTTGTGAAGCACTGTTCTAATGTAATCATGTAATTAGACCAAAATGTTCTTGATTAAAGGTTGGCCTGTAGCATTAGTATCATAGGTAAAATATACCACCTAAAAGCCATTTCAGAAAAGGTGTTTTTATCAGACAGGAAAAAAGAACAAGTCAAATTAATAGTAATTCCCAAAACTTAATGAAATCTTTGACAGGGACAGGAACAAAGCACGGATCTCCTGATGTTTTTCCCCTAGTTTATTTTGTCTTTTGACATGCTGCTTTCTCCATATGCAATATAAACATAAAATCAAATTGAATTGACAATAATTATAGGACATTATTATAAACTGTTCATTGCTTTTAATGTCTTTCTTTAATAATTTCTGCATCTTTAGAATCAATGTCTTCCACTTCAAGTTTTGCTGCAGAGCACAGAAAGTGAAGACAGGAATCATAAAACACCTTTTTTAATTCAAAGCTGAGCAGTTGTTCTGCAAGCACTACCACTCTTCCCACACAACAGCATGAATTACACTTTTTCCACCTAGGTTTTTTTTTTTTTCCCCTGACCTTCTTTGGCATTTAAGTGCAGAAAAGAAAGTATTTCAGGGCTGCATGTGTCACTCTCAGAGATCTGAAGTTCTGGTTGCCTGCAGGGGCCATTTAAAAACATTAGCGTTGTCCTGGGAAAAGCTGCCTTTGGACATACTCTCATCCATAACAAAAGAGATTCTAAATAATAATCAGTGTGAGAATATACTGTTTCTCTTTGACCACTGGTGTAGGAATTCTGGTCGTATCATAAAGTCTCGTGAAGAGTAGAAGCGTGTAGAGGCAAATAATGGGAAAATAGGACGCCCATAGTGCATGTTCAAACTCTCAGGAACAGCTTTTGCCGAGATTAAAAAGGGAAATGAAACTGAATCCTTTGACCAGCTTTTCAGTGAACCTTTGACTAGTCTTGCAGTGAAGTCAGTATACAGTAGCAATTCCATTCCACTCAGGGCTCTAAAACTTTTTAATGCTGTATTTATGTAAAACAGTTTCAGTTTATAATTTGATATGTCAAGCAGGAAGTTGATTCAATTTTCACTAGAGATCTCTTTTCTAAACAACAGAAATAAAATTGCATTTACCTGTAGACACAGGCACTGTCTTTAAATGAAGAGCAATTTTATTCCTTCAGTAAATGTTAATTTTTAAAAAAATGAACTTGGTCAAAAGCCTTAAAAAATCATTGCAGTTTTTTTGGTCAGAGGCATTAAAAAAGGTTGACAGCAGCTGGACAGACAGCCCATGCTTTCAGAAAAAGGATCTCTTTCCTTTAACAGACTTACTGATGATCTAGAATTAGTTCTTAAAAAAAGAACTGAGATCAGTATTTTCCTACTTCTAAGATGAGTGCTTTTACATTTTATTTAGTTGCATACTGATTTCTCTAAAAAGATACTTTATTTGGCAAATATCTACAATTGCATATCTTACGTATAGCATATATTTAGATATCATTCAAACCTTGTTTTGCCAAACGCAGTCTTTTATGGTTTATATATCCACATGCCATTTAACAGAGGGAAAAAATACTGCCAATGAAAGGCAGAATCTTTCCTCCCCCCCCTCTCTCTCTGTATATGGTCCCTGAGTTTTGCCACATCAACAGTAAAAAGAAGCCCTACTATCAATATTGAGCACTCTGAGGACACTAAAAGACACAATAACCAGTTTGGGTACTTTGTACCCAAGGAAGTTATTTTTCTATTTCATTTCTTGGAAAGAAAGGGACTCGGCGATTGTATGTGAAACATTTTAAACCTGCTAACTCTTACATGCATCAATTTCATGTATTTAAAATACTTCATGTCCTGGGAGTTCTTACTAAAACAATACATTAATTACCAGCAGCTTTAACAGTTTCAAGCACATGCACAGCTAAATGGTCTGCCTTCAAATTCCCTCTAAGTACACAGTAAACAAAAAACAAAACGCTGGAAGGACTGTTAAGTGCAAGTATATAAAATAAGACAGGCAAACAGTAAGAGTCCTGAGCTGTATGTGAACATCCACACGTATACAGTGAGTATTTGGAAAAGGCTGATTTAAACAGCTGGGAAAATATCTATGACAAACATACACAGAGTGTGCCACAACCTCAAACTGTTCCTCAAACCTTCATAACAAACTGCAGAAATCTACATTAGAAGTTAAGAATCAGATGCTAACTGCATGTCTGTGATCAAATTGGATGAGCCCAGGATCTCTCACTATTTTTTTTCTCAATCATGCTGTGAATGTATGTGCAGCTGCAACATTTCACTGGAACATTTTGAAGGCTATTTCAGCATGGTAGCACCAAAAGAACCCAGAGTGCAGAATTCAGCACAAATGCATTACAAGTACTGCAGACTCCTCATCATGAACTTTGATACGAAAACAGAAAACCTGACAAAGTGCATCTGATGAACACAAAGAGAGATGGATCATTCGTGTAATAGCTCAGATTTCAAGCTTTACTAGGCAAAAGCCCAGTACCTAGCATGTACAGCAGAGTATCCACAGCCCATTAAGAAGAATTATAGAATGGAAACTTAATTACACTAATAGACATTTGAGAGAAGATAATAATTTGGCATAAGACTTACAATATGACAGCATTACAGATCTATTTTGAAATCTATAAAAATAAAGAAAAAAACCTTTATCGCAGAAAAATAATATACTGTTTCTAAGGTGATCAAGAGATTGGTGTTTATCCTGATAAAAGAAGATTTTAAGTCTTGTTTCCTTTCTGCAGGTGGTAGTTCATGAGGTGAGAAAACAAAATGTGAAATTCTAATCCCCTTGCATAAAGTCCTCTGGAAATGATGTCTCCAAAGAGCTGTACTACTCCATAATTACCATTACTTTCCCCTGGGAACCTTTGTCTAACAAAGGATCACTGGCCTTTTTTTTTTTTTTAACAAAAGATAACGAATTTAAAGTTTTATTATGCAATCTTTGACATTTCAGTGAGATAAACCATTTCTAATAAACACAGCATGCATATTCCAATGTATTTTAAAAGCTGACACAGAGGATCTATTGCCTTTTCATCTGGGGAATCACAGGTGCCTAGGACTAGCTTTGTTCAGGAATACTGACAAGTATATAGGTGGATGATCAGGAATATATATAATCATATTATGCAAGGCATAAAGCCACAATTTATATTTAATTTTCTGGCATGTAAAATGAAAGCAGTCAAGCCTCTGACTTGAAAGATCAAAACTACTTTACTCCCTGGCAAAAAAAAAAATACAGCTAGATGCTTGTTAATTGAGTCTTAGGGGATAAAAGATAAGAAAATAAAAATTAATTTCCTTGCCTACTGTACACTGTTTGACTTTCGGATTACGAAACAAAGCTGAATACAGTTTCCCCAGCTATTACCCAAAGTACTCTACCAAAAAAACCCCCAACTTTTCTATTTCATCTTTTCTTTGTCCAATCCAAAGAGTGTGAACGTAACCCAAGCACAATAAAAAAATTTCTAATTATTGCAAGGTGTACAGCAACATCTAGTTAACACATCTCACAAAGGAATAAAATTCACATATGACATCATTTTTTATTCCTCAGATATCTGAGATTTACTTTTGGACATGGAAAGACATGAGAGCTTTGGACTCTAGTTGCCAAGTTCTAAAAGAATTCATACTGATCCAGAACGCAGAAATGTTGAAAAATTTCAAACAATAGTATCAGCAGTCATGGATCAGCTTGGATCAGCTTTCAGAATTTATATTTAAAAAGATCAAGGATTTCATATTATATGCATTACATTACTGCTATCAGTACATCCATTGATAACAGTTAAAGAACAGTGAGGTTTTACTTAATAATTTAAACAGATTCCTTTGGTGAAATCATTCCAGAAGTGTATTATTGATTCTGAACAAATTAGTTAAGTGACCACTAATTTGTTGTTTTGTGCACCTTATCATGGTTGAAACACTGGGAAGTTACAAGGTCAGCTGGCAGAGATTCCAGACCTCTCAGTTCCAAAAAGGTAACTAGTTTCCTGTCTCTAAAATAAAACCATCCTGAGTAGGACCACCAAGGAATCTTAAACACAGTTTAAAGATATCATACACCTGTCATAAGCCCAACTACGTACTTAAATCTTCAACCAATTTACTTAGAAACAAAAATACTCATCCCAGAAAGTTGGATTTTTTTTTTGCAAGGCTCATGCTGCACACAACAAAATTATTTAACTAAGGTCATGCCTATACAAGAAAAAATGCATTGATTTAACTAAACTGATTGATTTTAAATCCAGTTAAACTGGTGCAAACATCTAATGTAGATGCGCTTATCCCAGCTAAGCCTCACTTAAATTAATTTAGCTTACTTCAGCAATTTATCAATGATAGCTAAACCAATTCAAGCAAAGGTTAAGCAGGTTTAAGTGCTTCTGTATAAGGAGTTCGACCCGATTTAACTATATTGACTTAAAAACATTTTAATTAAAACAGTATAACGTCTCATATAGACAAGATTTAAATCCCCAAGGCAGAGAAGCAAAGCAGCAAGCTGAAACTTGTCCTGGCTTCCACCTGGGTACCCCTCTGCTGAGAACAGGTACATAGGCCATGTAACCATTATTTCGGAAGAGGCACGGGAGAATCAAGACTAATTTCAGATGTCAGAAGATTTTGCGGGACAAGCAGAAAAAGGAGAAAAAACAAAACAAAACAAAAACCAAACCAAAACAAAAAAAACCACACCAAAAAAACCAAAAAACAAAAAACCCCACCAAAATCCCAAATGCATAGTTAATGATTGAGGAAACCTGGTCTGGGTATAAAATGAAATATAACAGAAGTACCATTCTAGCATGCATTTTAAAAAGTCTGCTCTCAGAATGAGAACTTGCATATCTGTTTGAGACATTAAAAAAAAAAAATAATACTGGTGCAGTATTCAAAAAGGATTTCCCTCTTTCATCTCAATTCAGCCAGTCTAGGAATTTCCTGGTATGTATGTGTGGTAGCCTCATCACATCTGTTTTGAAGTGAGCCTCTCAAGAGGGATGACCAGTGGCAAAACGCAACAAGACCAATTTTCTCCTGCCTATCAAAAAAGTAACCACTGCACTCTTTTAAACAAACTTCCATACTGGCTCAGCCATGCTCATCCTTGGCAGTCTGGAGAGGCATGGATCTGCAGAGAGGTGCAGGGCAAGCCCTCCACACCTCCTGGCTTGGGAGCAAGTGCAAACCAGAGACGACAGCGTCCCACTCTGTTCTAACACATACACACCTGTTCCCCCTTCTTGGCATGTGAGCAGAATCAGTGATGATCAGAGCAGCTACAACCACTCAACGCATCTGCACAAATCCACATTCATTTTTGACTTTATGATTCTTAACTCTGCTAGATCAAGATTTTAAAAGAATTTACCGCTACCAGAACACAGAGAGCAGCTACAGTAGAGAGGCTTTCATTCCCATTAATCTTGATGCAGACACTAATCTAAACTCACTGCAGCTGACACAGTTGTACGTGACACTTCCACCAGACTACTTTCTGCCTTTTCTTTCTGATTTTGCAGACATTCTTCTCTCCTTCCTGAAGTTTACTGGCACTCTGAGTGCAATTTCATTATTCTGGCTAAAAACCTGTTTAAATATGCTTTTCCCTTCCTGACCCCAGTCCTACTAGACAAATCAGCTAAGATGTTTTGTGTGGAATATATGTCTGAATCTCTCCCTGGACATCTGAGATCATCACCATTACTAATTGCTTAGTCTCTTCTGGTTTAATTTTTAGTATCCAAAATTACTTTTCTCACCAAGACATATAGCAAATGCACAACTAAATTAGAGATTGCATAACCTTAAAACTGACTCATTTAGAGACATTTAATAATGTGCTCCAAACTGAACTAGATCTTGCCTCTCAAGTTTTAGGAGAAAGACATAAAAAATTGTAGTTAAAATTTCTTAAAGAAAATTCTGAATTGCTGAATTTCAGTGCTTTAAAAAAGACATCTCTGAAAATACAGCCATGTATGTTGATTAGATGATTTACTAGGATACAGAAAAATATATCTGCAATTTCAAAACGTGATTTTAAAGAGAGGCTGGGTATTTTAAGTAGTATTTCAAGTGGTATTTCATTAAGCAACTGTATCTTTAGCTAACTGTCCCAGTATTCTTTGCTAACTGTGGCAAACTGTTTTCAAATTATCAGGCAACTAAGTGCAAGGTTAAGTCTAATCTCAAATACTATTGATATTACTAAGTTTGAAAGAAAGGATTTTATTTGCTTATGATGTCACCAGGTGTTTTTCACACTTAAATGTGTTATGAACTGTGTGCCACCATAAAGCTGTATTCTCTCTTTAAGACACAGTAATAAAATTTAGAACAAAGTTAAGGATGTTTTAATCTCATCTAATTTTAGCCATGTAAAGTGAGACATCTGATCTTTGCTGTTTGTCTCACTAAGCTCTGAAGTCAGCTCAGTGGAGAGGTACTTCTGGAGATGCTTGAAAAAGATAAATCATCCTTGTGGACACAGGTCTTGCTCCTCACCAGCTGAAGAGGTAGAGATGACTTACTCATGGCTAGCACAAGGTGATGTGAAGCCCACACTATCTGACTACATACGGAAGGCAAACATAAGCAAACTGAACAATTACCTACATGTTTTCTATGAAAATTGCTGTTACTTGCATATAGTCATAACATAGTCGAATGGTTGTAACATAATCATGCCATACTTTTAAAGTGCAATTTTTATGAGTATAATGTATTTTGTCTACTTTAAACAAAATCCACCTAAGTAAAACATGATGCTTGCTCATGATGCATATGAATCAATACACAATAAAAAGCTTGCAGGTTTAAACACTTTTTCATAAAAGAAGCAAAGGAGAATCATAACTTAAGATTCTTTACTAGAATATTTTTTACTCTGTATCTTACGTTATTGTCATTTAGAGAGCTTTAATCACTTCAAACTCAAAGTCTGCTAGCATATTTCTACTCTTTTTTAGAAATCAAATTGTTGCTTTATTATAAACATCGCCATATTTCACACTGTCATTAATCTTAGTGTAGACTTCGTATGAATCACCGCAAGAGAAGAACAGAGAACAAGTTTTGCATGACTAGTGTTTTGCTACCATGCCACCACAACATAACTGTTTTAATTGCTACATGTTGCTATTGTCTAGAAAGCTGCTGCAGATATAAACATTTCTCTGATGAATACATAACCCATTCACACAGCTTTAAAAAAAGAAACACACACTACACAATGCTTGGCACTTAAGTGTTCTATACTGGGCATAAACCAACACCATCAGACTGGAATATGACACTTTTTATTAGCCTCTCATGCAGGAATACCTTCAACCACACTTTAAATCCTATGAACGGTTTTTGCCCAAACTGCTTTAATTTAAAACGACTTCCATTACTGAAAACCTTAAAAAGGCTAATAAAAATATCTGATACAGACCCTTGATGAAATTGCTACAAAATTCTGCCAGCAAGCTTGATTTTGCAATCATCGCTAACATCCCTGGTTGCTTACAATAAAAGTAGGCATGAACATGAATAATATCTACGTCAGCCCTGCTGCAAACTAATCACTGAGTGAAGTGCTTATACTGCAGAAGATGCAGTTGTACCTGACCACCACGTCTTTCTGAAGCACCTATTGTCTGTGATGGACCAAATACAATGTAACAATACAAATTTAAGCCTTTGGGAATTTTTTAACCCAAAGATGGACCAGATGCTGCTGGGAAGTGCTCATCTTCCTGGCAGAGCGCAGTGTCAGGGCAGCCTGGATTTCCTCTCCTAATGGCCCAGGTCCACATAGAGGAAAACCCTTCTCCTTCAGATGCTACCAACAGAAAATAGCAAGAAGACAAGTACAGTCTGAGTCTAAACTAAGAAGGAAATAAATAAGGCGGAGAAAAACATTTTTTGAGAGGATTGGTTATTTGCCAGGTATGAAAATGGGGGAGTAGACAAATGCCCCATGGGATCCCTCTTAGTGAAAGGACAGAATAAATGAAAGAACTTCATGAGTGGCTTAAGAAACACAGCTTTGGAGTATAACTGAGTCACTGTCGCATAAATCGCTTAATTTTAAAGAATGTAAACAGATTTGTTTTTTGATGCGGAGTGCAGTAAGTACACTGCTATAGAAATGCAGTAAGTTGGGTTAGATACAGATTATGAATTTATTCAAATACTCTACAGCTACGTTTTACAATTTCATAAGTGATGCCTTTACAAATAATCAATCTGTCTACCCCGCAGCTTTGAAAAAATAAACAATACAGAAAATTGCATTACCAGCACTAATAATCAGCAAGTGACTAAGACACATTTTTCTATCTCCTTAGTAGTGATATATTAGTTTAATCTCTACAGTACTGGCAGTGCAATCCTTTCCATATGGACACCCATATGCTACATCCCTAGTAACATATCTTCTAGGAAATACCCATATGTTTCACTTTTTAACCTGCATAATTTGAAGACTTCCTTGTATTTTTACTGTTGTTCTTACTGTGCATTTGAAATACATGTGGGCATTAAGTAGCATGACAATAAATAATGTTATATTAAACTACAGTGCTACAATTGGAAGTGCTTCCATACTCTTTTCTGTTTTCAGCAATGCTGTTTAAAAAACGAAATATTTCTTGACTTCAGTGTTGACTATGCACACTTTTCCCCTCTATTCCTAGGAAGAGCAGTGACTATTTATTAATGTAATATAAAGCAGATAAAAGAACATTCAGTCTTGCATTTGGTTCACTGAAGGCAATTCAGTACTTTGCATCTTGGTGCAGGCATAGCTTTGCTCCGGAGTACTGGGGCTGTCTGAACATCCATACTGTCTGTTGGGCCAGGCTCAAGCCACGAAAAACCGAAAAACAGCGGACCAGGCTGGATGAGGATTGTCCTCTCCACCCACTCTCCCCTCCCCTTCACATCTGTTTGCTTACAACACTCAGGAGTGTAGGCCACAAGAGTAGGCCCACATTTTGGTCAGGGAATCCATGCAACCCTCACACACAGACTGGCCAAGAGAACACGATGAATACAATACAATTGTACTCAGTTGAATGCTATTGAATAAAATTTGCATGTTATCTTACTCTCTCCTACCTCTGTATAGCTCTGGCTCTTTCTAGAGACTGAGACACACCCTTCATACAGAAAAAGATACTGCGCAGGCTACTAATGACAGAGAGCATTAACTTATAAAATTCCTGAGGAAACAGATGCCATGGAGATGAGCTGTTTCTGAGCCTCTAAGACTCAAACCCTCATCGTGAAATCCCATTGCAGAGGAACTTCCATGTGACTGAGGAAAAAGTATGTCCTCGTGGAAAAGAAAAATAAGCTTATGGTCTTTTTCATGCCACAATTTTTTTTCCCATGTCTCAAATTACAACAGGTAACCAAACCCAAAATGATTGCATAATAAAAATGGTGGAGTTCTGTTAAAATCTCTTATCCTCCAGTCTCTAGTAACTTTTGCTAGTCTAGGGATGGTAAGTATCATAGCTTCTCATAAAGAAAAAACTAATTAGGCTGGTATTGACTTTGTAAGATCTTTCTAAACACTTTGATTCATTGGTTTTGAATTAAAAATAAAAATTAAAATTGTCCAGTGAAAGAGTCTACCCAGTAGCTCTTTACTGCCACTTGTAAAAACATTTTCACAGCATGACTTTTTTATTGATAAACAATTATATTTTTTGTGCTGTTTCAGTATTATGTCACTATTTCTTGCTTGATTTGTTCCCACAGAGAACAAAGAAAATCTGTTTATCTGAAGGTTATTTAGTATGCAATTCATAAAATGCTTAATCTCAGTAATCTTGGTTTTTGCAGTTGTAGGCTTACTTAAAAATACACAATCCTTATAAACTAATTACTATGCATTACTAAAAAAATCTCTTTCAAAATGTGGATTAAAAAAGTAATCTAGTTATTTTTCAGTTGATTTATACTGTTGTTTATCCAAGTAAAACACATAAGGCTAAAATACCAATCCTCCTAAACAGAGAGCTATCTAGCTATCAAGCAGTGTATGCTCTTTCCTTTCTAGTGGTCACACAAGGTGAAAATGATAATAAAAGTGCAGGGTACTAAGGGACAAGGTAACTTTGCTTCATAACTGATGTCTCTCTCTAAACTTTTATCCACTCTCCTCAAGGAGAAATACAAGTTTCCAATTAAGGTTGTGATGGTAAACACAATTAACGCACGTGCAGAGGTTCTACATCTAAATAACTACACAAACTTCAGTTACTATATATATTTATATATTGCATATATATGCATCTTTCTGCACAAAGAACATAGCATACTTCAGTGGGACTACTTACAGCAAGAAATCTGCAAAATTAAACTCTAAATATAGAAATGAAATTTACATAACCCAACACTATATCAAATGTGATTTTATTTCTCTTCTTCTGCCCTTGGTTTATGCCAGCAGCAGATGATGAATTTGAGTTATAGTTCCCACATTCATGTGTGTTTATATACACAATTCATCACTACACAGAAAAGTCCTGAAGTATATTAACACAATATGTTATGATTTCAGACATCTGCTTTATTTGTTTTGAGAAATAGAAAAGATAAATGATAAAATATTACTACCAATCTCATTTACAATAACTCATTATTTTACTAAAATAAGATTGAAAAAATTTTCTATCTATAAAATTATAGCCCTAAAGAAAATTATGTACAACAATGTATTAACCTCTGATTTTGATTTGCTTATAGCCTGAGATCAATTTGCACCACATGCCTCCTGATATGTAATTGAAATACTTATTTCAGAAATAAAAATAATTAGCACAGAAAAAACAACAAACTTGGAACTTACTAGGAGAGAAATTACGGAGTATCACGGTTAGTAACAGCCTCTTCTGCCATCTGTTTTATATTCTTACAGTCCAACATACAAAACAAATCAAACATATTAACCTTCACCATTCCTGAATATTTCAATCCTGAATTTAAAAAAAAAAAAAGTTTCAGTGCTTTTAATTCTGATTATTGCTCTTTCTCCTTAATAACTGTGTAACACAATGTAAATGCCAAAATGCGATCTTTGAAAACTAGAAGTAAATTGACTTGCAGAGCTGACTACAGAATTAATTCACTAGAACAAAAGAACAGATTACGGCTTATAAAGACTGCCATGACACACTAATTTCCATATTTAATCAGGTCACTGCAGGAAATTTTCTGTGGTAAATTCCAGGCTTCATAATTTTGTATAGTGCACCTACATGTACTGCCAGCACAGTCACTTGGGGCAGCAGGACTAACACCAGACCTGCCAACAACCAGCACTGGGTCTTTGACCTGGTGCCCCAAGAGAACATAGGGTAAACAAAACACATTCAGCTCCTGCCTGTGTCAGTGTGCCCATAATTCCCTTCTCCTGACCTCCATACACCAACAAAACCTGAAAAGCCCAATGCCACATTTCAACATGAGCTGTTGTTTACATCCAGTCAAGTGTGGCAGAGGAGGAGGCTCAAAGTTGCCAATTTCTCATGAAGTTTTAGAGAACTCTCATCTGAGGACCCATCAATGCTCACATAGAAGAAACAACTTCAGTGTGACATCAGGGGCTCAACCTGAGCTCAGCCCACAAATGCAAACCCAGAGGAAAACATGCTGCATTAGTAGTGCTCCTCAGAAAAATCCATGTACTGTAATATAGAAATATTACATGGAAGAGAAAAACATAACTAATCTGAAAGTTTCTTTTCAATATCTTTGAAGTGTTGCACAAAAGAGTGGTACTCTTCCATGACTCATAAAACATCAGCTTGCAGAGGATGTATACCCAGTTATAAATAACTCGGTCTTTTTAGCCCAGAGTAAACAATGGCTCTGTAGTAAAGTACACAGAAACAGATATTTTCTATCTTAAAATAATTTCAATATTCAAGCTAAGTGATTTTTACCCTTCTGATGTTCACATAACAGCAAAATGAAGAAGAATGGGTTAATGCTTCCTTGTCTTTCCACCTAAATGGCTTCCTGAGCTAGAAGAAAAAGCAGGTGTACACAAAGAAATACAGTGGATAACATCACTATTTAATGCTGTTCTATGGTCCCATTACCTGTGACACAACTTCCTACCACTCACAATAGGGCTGCACCTACACCACATCAAAAGATCCATTTTGCATCTTTTCACATGGGGTGGTAGGTAACTCCCTTTGGCTTGAGGTAATTGATCAAGTTTGGTAAAAAAATAAGAAAGCATTATTTTGGGAGACCAGTGTGAACACAAATCTCAATCATCTTCCAGAATATACCATATTTGTACAAAGAAAGACACATAAATATCTTAAGCTCATCTGATATTCTTATATGACCGAAGCTATTTATTAGTATAAAACTGCATAGGGCTCTAAGACAGTTTAAAGATGATTGCCATAAAAGTTGCCCTTTTCCCTAGTTCTGAGATACTGTTAAATATTTCCTTAATAGAAAGTATCACCATCAAACATTGTCAAATTCAAAACTATTTTTTTGGGAACTTTACATGTATACGTTACTTATATGTATATACATCCACAGACGCACATATGCACATACACATTCATATATATGTATGTCCTTCACCTTCATTTCCATCATGCTAGAAATGTAATTCATCAAAGATGCTCAGTATTTCCTAGATGTACAGCTCTGCTTGCCAGTTTTGCAGTTAGTTCACTCACAAGAATTTTCTTGGTGCTGTCCCCAGACACTACATTGGGCCTTTCTCATTTAACAAATGTTTTTCCTTAAATTTGAGATATTTAACAGAGAAGGGTTGTGCCAAGGATCTTATGAATGTACAAGCAGTTTTATAGTTTAAAAATAATGTTGTATTGTACACACGTAAGTACATACAACACTTGGAAAATCATTAGAACTTTAGTAATGAGTAACTGTAAGCCATATTTCATGCAGTAGTGATTCATGAGTCATAATCTGTGACAATCATCACATGTACGTAAAGGCATGCTGGTTGATTAACATGCTGTAATTCCAGATGTCATAAATTCATATAGGCAATGTTTGAATCATAATGATGAGTTTCAAAACTGCTGCCTTTTCTATCTACAGCAAACACACATATTTGAAGAACTGACTGGCTCTAAGGTCATATTTAAGAGGAAGCCATGAGGACCTCTGCCTTGTCACAAGCAGCACACAGATGGTACTGTCATACCAGACAACCTCTGCTTCAAGTCAGAGGTCACTGGTGTAAAATAAACTTTACTGCTGGCTCAGGGCAATGTGTTTGAGAATTCTCACTCACTTTTCTCAATCCTGTTTTCCAGCTCCTGCAACGCAGTTTTGCTAAGGCTGCCACCTCTGTTTTCAATGATGCTGATCACCGACAGTGATGACACTACGTTTATATGGAAGTAAATAAATAAGAATTCTTTTGCAAGGCACCTCCACTATTTATAATTGTTTCTGTAATTCTAAAATGAAAAAATCAAGATGAAAATTGGCCGAATTATGCAAATGTGCATTTTTCCTATTCTGTGTACTGACAGAACATTCCAGAAAATTACCCATGCTCTGGTCACACATTTTTGTCAACTTATTTTTCTATCCCCAAAATAATGCATGTCAATTCATGTTTCTGTTTGATTTTGAGATTCACTGATCAATTTTATCTCATTTTGCTTTCAATCTCACACACTATCTTCTCTAGCTATGAGACTGAGTGTATCATCTTTGTATTTTTCCACCTTCTCAGGCATTATATTTCTTTCATGTTCTTTGAGAACAAAAAAGGGCCATTATCTTCCTTATACCGATTTTCTTCCCAACAATACGGTAAGAAAGATTTAATGTAAGAAGGATTTCTTGTATCCAGTATATATTTCCATACATTCAGGCACACAGAGATTTAAAAGAGTATCTGAAATATCAATAATTAAGGTTTTATTACAGAGAAGAGTTCTGAAGTTGTTTATTTCTCTTCAGTAGTTCCACTGTCTGGTGAAACCAAAGAGACTTTTTTACCAGGAACAGATACAATTTTAAGACAGATTGGAACTGGATGATTTAAATATTTTAAAGCATAAAGATTAGCATATATTCTTCTCCTTTCGTTAAAAAAAAAAAAAAAAAAAAAAAAAAAAAGAAAAGAGGGTGCCTAAACTGAACATGCTGAAAAATCTCAACCAAGAGCATGAGTGGCACAAATTCATGAAGGAACTTAAATAACACACAGGAAACTTCCAAAACTCAGGTAGAAAGGCCTCATAATTTATAAAACAATAAACCAACTGGTATAACATATTCTGTATCATACACAAAATCCCTCAGGAAGAGCTACTTCGGAAAAATCATTCTCAAATAACTTTAAATATGCACCAGTCTAAAGAAGCTGCATGTGATCCATGCAATAAACATGTCAGACTTCTCTTAAAATCTCTTATTCTCCAGACTCTAGAAACTTTTGTGAGTTTAAATATGATAAGTATGGCAGATTCTCAAAAATTACCGTCACTGTCATGGCTCTGGCATGCTGAGACTGCTGCCTTTCATGCTTACCGTGACTGCCTCATTGACTCTCTGTATTTTCCAGTTTAATTTTATTTACCTCTGGCCTCCAGTTCTACACATGGAGCACTAACTCTGAAAGGTAAGGACCATAGGGACTCTTTTGTTCTGTTTTTAAACAATGCCTAGTGTAAGTAGATTCCCCAGTTTGCTGCTAGAGATTTTACAGTCACTCATGGTGCTGCGCTAAACAGTGCAGTAGCACAGCAGATTAAAGAGTGGTCTTGTGCAGCTCACTATGAATGGGGACAGCAGCATCATGGTAACAGCATTACCACAGGTAGTGAAGGCATATCTTACACAGAGAGTAACAAATTCAATAAACTATTTCAATAAACAAAAATAAATGCTTTCAGACATCGCAAGTTTGTGTATTTTGTCATTATACTCTGCCAAACACAGAGTATGGGAAACATAAACCTTGTCAGAAGAACAGGTTTTAGAAGGAAGAAGGCACAAAATGCACTGTCAGACACGGTGAGAGACTGGACAGGGTTTGGTGGTGGGCTCAGACTCAGCCCTCAGGAGTCCTACTCGGCAGCTGGGATGGGCATGATCTATTGGCCTTAGATCACTGTGTGCACTACAGAACCACGAGCTCCTCCATGGGCCTAATCTGCTACCACAAAACTTTCATAATATTTCCCAAATTATTTTAAAATCACATTAATTAAATGCAAAAAGAAAAAAGAAAATAAAATCAAAGAACTCGCCACAGTATATTATGAATTAATGAAGCCAGGTTTCCATAGGAATTACGTTGTTGCTGATTTTGTTAATTGCATTAGGCTAAGACTTTAGAGGAACAACCTCTAATATTTTATATATGAAAAAAAGGAACATAGGAAGGAAAAGCCATCACTGAGTAAAGAACTCAACCAGAAGAAAAATGCTTACCGAGCATGAGGTACTCTGACATAATACATATACTCTGTAATACAGCATCCACTCTAACAATGAAAGCATGCAGAGTAGCTATTTTTACCTAGATCTTCGAACATCTAATAAAAACTGGCATATGGCATTTTAGACACTTTGCTAATTGGGGTAACTACTGGTGTTTCTACCTTTCACCCAGAAGATTGTTTTAATGAAATTTGTTAGAACTTTAAACATCTGAGACTTATCTGAAATTTGTTGAAAACCTAAAAGAGAAGTATGTTTGTAGGAGGACTAAAACAGACTAAAATGTGCAAGCAAACACAGAGTGACACAAAACACTGTAACCCAAAGACACAAAAGCTAGGCAACGTACTAACTAGTACTTAGGTTAGCTGCTTAATTTCATCCTTCATGCCTCCATGTGATGATGACAGAATGGTAACTAAGCATGAGATCCCAACAAAGCCCTGTCACACTGAATGTGAAGAATAGATTCCTTGCCACTGAATGAGAACTAATTTAACATTTCTTACTAACCTCAAAATGTACTCTTATTTTTACACACAGTATGCTTTTATGCTTACAGCCTAGGGACATGGTGACACAGCTACTGTGTCTTTGTTCTTTACAAAAATTATGATCTGACTGTATGTCCATAACTATACCATGAGCTAGATTGAATTGTATTATCATCACAATTTTACACACAGGAACTGAGATGCAGATAAAAGCCAGAAATGGCCAGAGGGTTGAAACTATCAAATAATGCTGAAGTGCCTGGCAACAGAAGTTTTCACCGTATCTCATGAGAGCATCCTGACTTCACCTATGCACTCTAAATACAGTAGGTCGATACACTGGGACACAGAGGGGCCTGTAAAAATCTACATTCCTTGCCCAGCACCACACAGGAAGCCTTTGGCAGAGGCATGCAGCAATTCAGCTCTCTGGCAGAGCATTTGGCTGTCTTAGCACGACACTATGCTTTCTTCTACAGTCTCCAATTCATCCACTAAATATTTTCCAACTTCTGCAATAAAAGAAGCAGATGTACTACAGACAACAGCCTCATGCAGCCCTAATGTGTCCCCAGCAGACAATTCGTCCTGTTCAAAGGAGAGGATGGAAAGCATTATGCAATAGATATTTAAAATCTGTTGTGCAATGTACACAAAATAACCAGGCAACTAATCATTCAGAACTTTCCTCACCAGTGCATTGATCTTAAGAAGCACTTGGAATACCCTTTTTTCCTATGATTCTTTTTTTTTCGTGATTTGTAGAACTATAAAATTGAAAAATCCACAGCTACCATCAATGGCTCTCATACAAACACGCAACAACCTGTTTCTCCTCCTTGAGACTAAGCTGATAAAAAATCTCTGGATTCTGGAGGAATATGTTCTAGTGAGCATAAACTTATTCATCCCCACCTCCCTGCTGTTTTCTTGATACTTCTACCTTGTGTTTTTCACCTATTTGATTGAACAACTCCCGATTCTTATCTCCCAAGATTTTCTGCCCTTTTTTCCTTCAAACTTTTCGAACTGTTGCCTTCTTCTTTGTAGCTCTAACAACTTCCTTTCACTTTGATTTCATCCTCCTCCTCTGCAATAACTTTCTGCTTTTCTCCCTGAATTTGTCTGCATGCCTTCTCCCTTGACCTCCACTTTGAATGTCTCTGATCACTCCTCCTTATTCCTTACAATTTCCTTCGTTTTGGCTTGCCAGCATCCAGAGTGCTGGATGGAGGAGTGCATGGTGCACAGGAAGTATTTTCTTTGCTGGCTTCCCCCACTGGACAAATGGTTGGTTACTTTATAGCTGCCAATAGCAGCTGAGAGTCCCTAAAGGCCTGTGCCCTTTTTCCAGACAATTTAGATGAAGAACTGTGACGGGATACATAATACCCACTACAAACCAAGTACTGCAAACCTCTGACAAGTATTCTCTGAATACATGCAAACATAATTTTTTTCAATTTAGGCACATGTAGATGAGTTTGTACAAGGAGAGCAATTACACTAGTATGACCCTGACTTCGAACTTCATGTAATTTCAAAGTCACTACAGCAATTCAATGAAATTATTTTACTAATAGTTCACACAGACAAAACAACCTAATTTAATTCTTGAAAACTCCTGAACTGCTTGAACAAATATATTTCAGAAGGTTAAACTGAAACATATATCTTCCATGGAGAAATCATTCCCAAAAGTGTGGACAAATTGCAGACAAATTCAAAACAGGTATCTAATGAAGAGTGCCAAACACTCACAGCTATGGAACACACTATCCCCTACAACTAGAAAATTATTTGAACTGTGTTATTGATACTATTACTTATTGAATACAAAAGAGGTAGAAATTTACCATATTTTTCTTACCCATCTCTAAGAAAACACTTACTGTCATGTGATTTATGATTTAATAACTTATATTTTCAACATGATACAATTGAGGAATGTAATCGTGAAAGGCATTGTCTTGAAGCAAGCCACCAACAGTGCTTCACCTCCTCTAAAGCTCATTTGAAAGCATTACAAGGTGTTGAATCTCCTAAAAGGAGTAACTGCAGTTTAAAGCCATTAGTGTGCAACGCGACAGCAGCCGGCGTAGGAGATGAATGAGACCATCCTATTGATAAGGTCGCAATCGATCTGAGGTAGACTTTTTTAAATTAGTAAAATGTTGCAGCACTTTAGAAAGTGTCACCAACAGCCCTTCTCCAAGAAAAATGCTCCAACTTGTCAGAAAACTGTAATTTATTACTTTGAACAAAAAAATTGCCTTATAGTGATAGACTATCATCTGTGGCTTTCATTGAAAGTGAGCTTAATTTTCCGAAGATAATATTCAGATCCGTACTCATAAATTTCTTCTATAACTACTCTTACAAAGATGCTTCAAGAGTCATAACTGCTTGAAAATGCTAGGATAGTGGTGAGGGTGGTGAGGCCCTGGCACAGGTTGGCCAGAGAAGACATGGATGCCGCACCCCTGCCAGTGTTCAAGGCCAGGTTGGATGGGGCTCGGAACAACCTGGTCAAGTGAAAAGTGTCCCTTTCCCTGGTCTTAAAACTAAGAACCAAACATGGTTAAGTGAAAAAAAGGTTTTTTTACTTTGGTGCTTATCAAAGGATCCTTAGATGCAACACTTCGTCCTGGTGGAATGCACTGAAATGCAACCCAAAATGCACACACCTGAGCACACACAATTACAGGCCTTGCAAATTAGCATATCTATCAAAGATTCCCCAGCGAGAGGCTCAAGTGAACCCCCTATCTTGAGGAACCTTTCCCCTGGATGGGCCTATCTTAGTTCACAGAATGTGTTCTGGAGAGCACCTTGGTGTCTGGGGCGTTCTGACCCCTGACTGCGAGGCTTCCAGGATGTTTGGTCTCCTGGATTAGCGGGATATTGGGTCTTAACTGGTTTATCTAACGTAAGGAATTATAAGTATGTCAGCTAAAAGCACTAAGAGTACATAAAAGTTATATAAAAGAGTATATAAAAAGAGTGTAGAAGAAAAGGCAAAAAACCCTCATGGCATCAGTGAGAGGGTGGTCTTCAAGGTCCCTTCCAATCTGAACCATTCAATGAGGAGACACTCAGATTCAAAATACACTAAATATAATTATTTTTACATATATATACACATACGTAAATACATACATACATATACACACACNCAGCTAAAAGCACTAAGAGTACATAAAAGTTATATAAAAGAGTATATAAAAAGAGAGTAGAAGAAAAGGCAAAAAACCCTCATGGCATCAGTGAGAGGGTGGTCTTCAAGGTCCCTTCCAATCTGAACCATTCAATGAGGAGACACTCAGATTCAAAATACACTAAATATAATTATTTTTACATATATATACACATACGTAAATACATACATACATATACACACACACATATATATGTATGTATGTATATGCATATATATGTAAAAAAGGTGATAGCCAACTTCCATTTCTTCAGAATAAAAAAAACCCCTGTGTATGGAATGCTTAGAATGGCCTGGCCTTTCAACCACTTCCAGCCCTTCAGAACATAGGATGGAGAAGCAAAAACTGAAAAGGACCATGACCTCATGGAACTTGAAACAAAAAAATAGATGCTCATCCTCAGGGCCTTTCAAACAAAAGCTGTTCCTATGAGTTGCAAAGCACCCTTATCCTCCATTGTATGTCTCTACGCTCAGACCCTGGCAGGATCTGAAGTGCTGAGAGCAATATGGTAATGATGTTCACACAGACACTGTGAAAAACCGGATCATTTGAGAAAGAGAAAAGCATAAAGGAGTGGAATACTTCAGTTTTTAAATGCAAATTGACCTAACTTTTTTTATAGACTTTAGAAAGAATTTTTCCCAAACACTACAGCTCC
The DNA here is from genome assembly GCA_013398015.1 of Oreocharis arfaki. Lineage (NCBI taxonomy): Eukaryota > Metazoa > Chordata > Aves > Passeriformes > Paramythiidae > Oreocharis > Oreocharis arfaki. Next base: position 144,704 of record VZRR01007717.1, read on the forward strand.
TGTTAAGCTGGTGCTTTTCAAGTTTCCTTTAAAAATATGTTTTTGAACACCAAGAAGGATGAAAATGCCAATGACCAAGGTCATACAAGGACACAGTTTCTGACTGAACTCAGGCACTAACAGCGAATAAACTCCAATACATTAGTAGACATAAAAGCTGTGGTGCAAAGTGTGTATTCTCGAATAACAAAATGCTAACTGTTTACATGTGAAAGAGAGAATAAGCATTAAATATAAAATGTATGTCTACTGTCCCAGTTGTATTTGAAATTCTCCATTCTCAATGCTGACACTTTTCAATTCTGCATCTAAGATATTTAACAAATAAACTTAACTCAGTAAATCACAGGTCCTTAATTGTTGCCAGTCTCAACTGAGAAGCAGCCGACAGCTGAGTCAATATAAGACCTGCTTATTAAAAGAGGAACAATTCAACAGTAAATAAAAGCACAGTGGGATAAACTTTTTCTTGAAAGCTTATAGTGTAATTATCGTTTTCATGACACTTGATCTTTGTGTAAGTCCTTTAAGAAGGATAAAAAGTATCTGTACAGCATGTGGCATGGGTACAGCTCATACTCTCAGATTCGGATCTGCCTATACTTGGGGCATATTTTGTCTTAAAGCTAAAAGAATTTTAGGTGGCATTAGGAAAAAGCACAGAATGTACTGCTACAATTAGTGATGAACAGTGTACTAAAACTAAGACTATAATTCTAATACAGTTTCCTGCTAATACAAGGTAACAGCAACTGTAGGCTGATAAAATAAAAAAGTAATGAAATGGTAAATTTAGTAACAGTACCATTTACACAGCTACAGTACATACTTGAAATACTTTGTTAAGTACTTCCAAAAGAGTAAGCAGTGACATTATTTAAATTTCATTATAAATAAAACGTGTAAATAACACAAAACTAAAAATTCTTGCATAAACAATTGGAAGATGTTAACATTACAGTATAGCATTTACTTCATCATGTCACAACTTGTTAGAAAATGCTATAGTCTGACTGGTAGAAGGCTAGGGTTAGAATTAGTCTTCCTCTACAGATATGTTATTTCCTTTTTATATTATCGTGGAGCATGTGATCCTAGTTATTCTTAGATGCAAGATTTATTGGCCTATTGGTCTGGCAAGCAAATGATGTACTCAAGGACTTGAAATTCTCACTTTTAATTAGCATGGTAGCTTTTTGTCTGAGAGCAGTCAAAATTAGCTACAACTAAAGAACTCTTCATGTGAAGTATGTATTCTGCAAGCAAGTCCTACACAATTCATTCCAGCGATGCTGTCCGCTGAGTGTCGTCTCACAGTTAAGAACCAATGAAGCTAGGTCCTACAATGTGAAGGTAAAAATTTCTAAAAATAATAAATGTTTCTCAAATTCAGACTCAACTCAAAAACTAAAGTAAATGGCTTCAAGGGAACTGTATGTTCCCTTAAAGCCAAGCAAATATCCAAATGACAAATTAAAACTATTTTCTATTGCAATGCTGTGAAAGAAAAAAAGTATCTTGAAATCAGCATGACAGATCTGCTGCTTTAGTTGCCTCTTAAATTATGGGAGCCTGGTGTGGAAGACTTTAATCACAATAAAATGTCAAGTGTACAGGATGTTTGCTCCATGGAGTCCTTCAATTCCAAAGAACGATCAGAATAATAGTAAACCCTAAAGTTTACCATGTAACCAACAGAAATAATAATAATAATAATCACAGTCTGAGAGACAAACTCTGCATTCATATGATAGTGTATCAGCGCATGTTTGATATAAACTGCATGTTTAAATGTTACAAGTTGCACTGCAAAAGGCACAAACTTATGAAGGAACTAGGACACTCGTCACGAAACTCAGTATTTTCCTCTTATCCACATGTCACAGAATGGTGATGGTTCCTACTCACTCTTCTGATTCCATGAATCTTCAGTCCTTTCTGTACAGGGTCTCAAAATGCAGATGTTGCAAGCACCCAGCCGGTTTGCACCCAAGTTCCTTCCTACATCTAAAGGATGCTCCAGACTACCCATCTCCTCACCCTACCTTCCCATAATTACTCCACTGCACACACAAAGGGTCCAAGTCTGCTATGATTAATTAACTGATGAGAAAACTCATTCTAAGGAAGTACAAAACCCAGTGGACTCATCCAGGGGCTCTGTGGCACACAGGGAGGAAGACAGGACCAGTCATGACACTGTGACTACTAGAGCAGGGCTTTAGAGTGTGAATGCTCAGAATTCAGGTCAGGTAACTTGCAGAGTGGCCCTGTGATGAATCCCAGCGTCACAGTGCATGACAGGAGCTTGGTCACCTGGGTGGAGTTTCCTTTGCATAAGTCCTTTTGCTCTATTAGGGAAAATCTCAATAGGAGATTCGCAAGCAGTTTCTGATGTGACTTCAGAGTTCTTAAAGGATGCATGAAGACATTCTTGTAGGGCTTCACTACATCCCAATGTAGGCAAATCTGCTCTATGCCTCTCTTCCATCAGGATGAAAAGTACCTGCCTCCACAGGATCCCACTACAGTTATGACAGTAAGTTGTCTAAGCATTTGGAGGGAGAAGATGTAAGACTCTTAAAAACGCAGGAAAAATCGTCTTAGGGAAAGAGTCCATCTGCATTTTGCCTTGAGAGATTATGCTTTATGAGTGTTTGACATAGTTCAGCTACTGACAACAGCTTTTTCTGAAACTGTATGGGTTTTATCAACCGTCACCACTACCCTAACTTTTTGTGCTTTTATAAATGTGTAGGATGTTAATTAAACTCATAAATAAGGTTAGTGAAAAAATCCTTGCAAGTAATTTCTATAAATAGGAAAACCACAAATTAAATTATTTAAAAAGTTAGGAAAAGCCTGCAAAATTTCCCTAAAAAAAAATAAATCATTCTTTCTAATTAACAGAAATGCAGAGCACAGATAAAACCTCTTAAGGCAAGTCTTTCCTCAGCCATCAAAAGCTCTCTTTAAACACAGTGTACTGATGAACTAAGTAACAAAAAAGGGAGTTAGTTGTAGCTTTTCTGTTTTCTTGCACTGATATGAAGATGACAGAGCACCTAAAGTAATTGTTTACCGCACAGTGCGGGGTTGCTTTGCTCCTTACTGACTCATCCCTGCAAGCCTAGTAACACGACCTGAAAGACCTCAATTTACATAAAAATAAGGCACTACTGCTTTTACACAGGTACCCTCAGTTGCAACTGTGCAGACGAGAGTTTTAAAACTCATAATCTCTTCTTAGGTGGATTTGGTCAGGGATGACTGGCTAATTGAGGGAAACACATGAAAGTACCTCAAAATCCAATTAGCACTTCAGTGCAATTAAACAGCTTTGCTATTCTGTAGAGACAGGGCTTTGATCTTGCACTGAAAAGTGTCCTTCCTTAAAGCTGATTTTTGATTTTTTTTCTCAGTAATTAGTGCTAATTGTAAAGCCATTCCTGACATGCTATAAACAGAGTATTTTGCTGCATTTGACACAATGCCCTTAAATCAGTGTTCTCTTTTGTCTATATTGTACTGGCTTATTATTGGCCTAGCTACTTCACTCATTATTAAATGCACAATATGTAAAACGTGTTAGTCAGATGAAACAAATTGCCTAGGTTTAAGAGCTTTTATGGATACCTTCCCCAGCGTTATTAAAACTTTGATTCCACTGAAATAGAGGAGACAATACATAATAATAATAAATTACAATTACACTATTCTGCTCTTCCAAATTTATTTTCCTTTTCATTCTGAACTGGAAAAGATGAATTTTGATTTATGTCTGTTATTTTTTTTCAGTCTGCTGTAAGAGGCACACTGAATAATGAATGGAACAAATAATTCTTACTCCAGTTGTCTTAACCACTCTTTCCTCTATGCTACACTTCTTATGGCTATGAGTTTACTGGCTGCATTACTGAGCTCTGAAAAAAAAGCTATTTGTAACGTAAGTTTTGATCTCAAATGTAAACTCATTACCTCAAACATATGAACTATATTATGCACAAATTTTATACTTCACAGGAAAAATGTCCCAGCACTTTTTCTTGTTTCATTTTAAGGAATCTCTCTCAGACACAGAACTTAAAAAAAAAAAACCAAAACAAAAACCAAAAAGAACCCCTATTTTATTTTGTTTTAGTTGCAGCTACTGAAAATATTTTGATGAAGATACTTACACTTTAATTATGCTATAGCTGCAATGTTTAGATTAAAAGATTTGTTAGAGATAAATACTTCTATTTAGGCATGAGACAGACTTTCTGACAGATAAAACACCTTGTCAAAAAAACAGTTCCAGCCATCCTAAAGCATTTGTGAACATGTCAGTAATTTTTGTTGGCTTTCTGTATGCATGGAGTTGTCAGAAAAGCAACCGGTGGTTTCTATTATTTCTTCTTTTCCTTGTCTCTCTTAATTCTGCAATTCAAGAAATTACCACATTACAGAAAACACAACTTTGAAGTCCACCTGACTCAGGCCAAGAATTCAAAACAGAACTTCTTGCACTCTCAGATAACTTAAACACTACCACATGTACAATATTCAATGTATGATCTTTCTCAATTCTCTCCAGGGTGATCCGATTTGTATAAAATGCTTACACACTAAGAATGTGTTTAGTTAGCTGCAAAAAATAGTGATTAATCTTTAGAGAGGACTGAGAAATCCAGCATCGGGATATAAGGCAGAAGCTTCCCTTTTTCTGGTTTTCATACAAAATACCTAGAGGAACTGATGTACAACAACAACACAGCATCTAACAAACTTTGTTTTCTTTCACTTCATTAAATTAAAAAAACCCTATTTTTCTCTTTTCTGTGTCAGGAGTTGAAAAAAAATCAATTAATTCATAATCAAACTCATAGTCAGAGCATTTGTTAAAAGTTAGGTGGATTGTGAACATCAGCAACAATTTCATTATTCTTCTCATTTTACTACAGTGCTTTGACCCGATATTCTTGATGTCCTTGAGACTAATTTCACCCTGCTGTGGTTATCAACTTGTTATGCTACTGAGATTTCAGTTCTGGCAATCCAAACTTGTATCAACAATTCAAAGAGCTGAGCTGAGCCCAAAGCAGCTGCTGTTTGCAATGGCACTAAACGTCACACTGCCATGTGCCACCAAACAGAATCAGAGGTAGATGCACCTCAAAGTGAGCCAGGTAATTTTAATTCTGTTCCCACAAAATAATTTGAAACAGGCTACAGAAGTTATTCTCTTGGTAACATAGTTAAATATACAAACCTCAGGCAACAGGTTCAATATTGTAATGATCTGTTTTCAGGGTTGAAAAAACAATTATAAGATCTGCTAGATTTTGGGAAAAATATTTCTGTTAGCTCAGAAACATTTTTTCAATCTACAAGCTTTGAACAAGTGACTGTATTGTCAGCTAAACATTTATTCCTAAAAAAAAGGACAAAGCATTTTATACTGAGATTACTCACAAAAAAGGCAGATCATATTAAGGCCTAATCCTGCACTTTCTGACGTCAATGGGACTGTAGCCATTGGCCCCGACGGGAAAAGAAGAGGGCCATTAAAATATAATTTCACTTTTAGTCAGTCTTAATTATACAGTGATGGAATGATTCATTCAATTGTTTGATTCCTAACATTTCAGCATTTATAAACATGATTAAAACAGCTTTGAGATACTAATTAAATTTTAGGGGCATCTTTTAAAATAACATTTAGGTATTAACTCTAGTAACAGGCATTAGAAATAAACCTAAATGGCACACATTCAGTTTGGAAGCTAAAGGTGCGTCACTACTAATGACACACACATTATATCACTGCTTTAAAAAATCAAATGCTTTGACAGAGTAATGATGAGGCTGCCAGCAGTGCACTCCGTCCCCTTAGAGAGTTTCCACTCCCCCTCATGCTCTCCCCTTCTTGTCTTTTCAGCACCTTGTAGACAACTAATAAATGGCAGATACTGAGACTATGGCCAAATTATAGCTTTCAAAATTCCTTGCAAATACGAAGAGAGAAAGGAAGCTCTCCCTTTTTGCAGTGTTGCTACCCAGTCCAGGTCTCCACCATAAAGAATGTCTGATGACCACCAGCCACTTTGCAAAGCATGTCTCTGAAATACTCATCTCAAGATTAGTTAACGCTACTGACACACTGACTTGCAAGGTTGGTAGCCAGCGACAAACAACATTTTTGACTGCTAACAACACCAGGAATTAGTCATCACTACCTTCTAGTCCTCTTGCTGACTACAGTCAAAATGGATTCAAAATACGTAGTGCCATGTAACAAAAGAATCTGAAATGTTCTCTTATTAGACGGATCTCTCATTAGATAGATGGTGCACAAACTTGGTATAAATGGCTGTATTATGCAATCTAGTGCATTAAATTGAATTGATAATTGTCATTTACTCTGGATCCTTGACCAAAATCTAAGACAACAAAAAACGTAAGGAAAAGAAATTTTTTCCTAGTTGAGTGGCATTGCAAGCAGGTCTAAGACCAATCAGGACTCAAATACATCTTGGTAGCCAAGAGATTCTCAGAAGAAGAGTAAAAACACCAGTGATATTCAGCAAAAACTGTAACAAGGCTCTGCAGGGCACAGGAGGATATGGTCCCTGCTGAGACCTACAGAGGGGTGTCCTAAAGAACGGGTTACATCAGCTAAACACCGTTTCTGTCACAAAGCTGACAGGTACTAACTCATTCGACTAGAAATAACTGACCAAATACTGTGAAATTCTTTATGCTGTAATACCTACATATTGTAGAAAATTATGTAGTAGTACTGGGACCTTGAAAAATGGTAGAAAAAGCCACATACTGCCGAGAAAATATCATAATATTGAATTGCTATTTAATAAATAAGCAATATGTGAATGCCAAGAAACAGACATGAGTAACGTGTGTTATTAAGACTTTCAATAGCCTCTTCCTGTACTGTAACAGAACTTTCCAAAATGTTGTAACACTGCACTTTGAATGTCAAAAGTCAGGTATTTTTTTAAGCCTTAGAAGTCAGATCTTTTTGGATTGCCAAGTGGGACGCGCACTGCAGTCTGCCAGCTTTTGCATATCCCAAAACTGATGATCAGGCAAGCCAAAGCCTCATAAGAAACCCAAAAAGTAGTTTAAAGATGAGGCTTTTATCTGTGAAAATAATCTTTGATTCCTTAATCAAAAGTCTGGCTGTAATCAGTCACCTATCCTACCTACACGGACAATGGGCTTAGCAAGCAACATTCTCAGGGTGAGCACTCCCTAAACACTGAACGGTATTTTTTCAGAAATATTTCAAGGCAAAATAGAGAAGGCTGTTTATATTTAGTTAAAAAGCATAAGAAAAATAATGTAAAAAGAGAGGTATTTAAATATCTGCATTTAAATATGCCTGGGGAGAAAGAAAGAGAAATTCCCCAACAAACAGCAGAGTACGTATTTCTGCCAGGAAGAAAAGGGAAGGTACTGTATCTTAAGCATCTATAACTATGTTGTAATGTTCTGGCATGTACAGCACCACAGTTACAGCCCAGACATGTTTCAAGAGCACAGGAACACACTTCTACTTTTTACTTAACAACTTCCTCACAAAAAACCCCCCTCCATACATAAAAATCAAATGCATTGTGCTACTCTTGAATAGCTCAGGAATGTCATGCACCACCTTATTAATATTTGCAATAGGAAAATATGATGGAAACATGAGGGAATAAAGAAACTCTCTCCTTTCCTCATATTGCACATTCCTGCCTGTACTTGCTCAAAAGCAATGGAAAATATTTCAGAAAGTAAATAAGAGTTTAAGATCCGTTTTGCCATGTTTTAAGTTCTACTATTTGGTATTCATTCATCTTTTAGTACCTGTGGCAATGGGTAGGCAGTGAACTGTGAATGCTACCCTAGCTAGAGATTAAAGAATTTCACTGTGTTTGGACTGTTAGTATGTTCCATGTTTTGATAAGCACTTTTATGCAGTCCATGCATTCACAGTAGTTTTATTTAACCAACAGCACCAAAAATGAAATGCTGCTTTTTCCTAATTTCTAGGCAAATGATGCATAATACAAATCGCAGGTATAAGAACTTAAAAAATATGACACGTACCATGTTCTAACTTAAAAACATAAAAAAATAAGCTATGTTTTTGCTAAGTCATATACTTGTTTAAATGAATTTCTGGTGATAGAGGATACAACCTTGTTTAACAAAGGGAATGACTAGTTACACAAATAGGCTTGTCCCACATCTTGAACTTTCTCACAGTGTTTTTTCATACTCATCTGGCTACTAAGCTGAGAAGAGTTGACCCAGGCGGAATAAAAGCCTTGTCCTCATGAAGGCTGGGAAGCAATTCGGAAGACCTTTGGAGGTGAACACATTAATACTTCTTGGCCACCCTTCCTAACCCCAGTACCACATGACAGTACCTGATCCTCAGCACTTTCACTGCATGTCCCTCTAAAAGTAAGATGGCAACACCTTCATGCTGCTCTATGTCCAGGTCCTAGTTCATGACAGGGACTTGCTGGAAGTAACAAAAACTGAACCAACACAATGACAAATGTCTGCGGTATTCAAACTACAGATTACAAAGGAATGTATTACCTGAAGCTTCTCTTTCAGGTTCAAAATACTGTTAATGAAACTTTAGGACATGGTACCAGGCTCATTTATTTTCCTATTACATGTGCCAGAAAGAATATTACAGGAGACTACACTTTTCAGCTGCTGGATTTTCTTATTTAAAAAAAAGAAGCTTAACCAAGCAGTCCATTAAAAATTCGTAAAGAATGTAAATAATACGTAATACAAAACAACATTTTAATCTTTTGATGGCTGGCTACAGAGCACATATACAATACACACAAATTCACCTCCATACTGATTTTATCTATTTAGTCAAGTAATTCTCAACGCCTTTGATACCTGAATTTATGTAAGACACTAACACTCATGGAAACAAAAAAGCAGTGACATGTTTAATGCACAAATTAGTGTGAATTTCCTTTAATGCAAAACAGCTGCAGAGTCATTGCTCAGCCATGCTGTGGTCTGACACGTGCTCTACTGCATGTTTGTCAGGCTACACTAAAGAAAGAACATGATGACATCATCATATTTCATGCCATTTGGTATCCACTTAAGAGACAATGATACAAGGATCCCACAGCGGTGGTATCATTAGTTAAACAGCAACCTTCTTATTTATGTTTTTGTAAAGGTATGTTTGATACTACAGCTCTAAAGACTCTCAGTTCACATTCAAGCATCAGAAATATTGCTATGAACTTCAGTATGTTCTAATGAAATGACAGATGTTTTAACAGAAATCCAAAGATCAGACAAATATTTGCTGCGTGCCGTATGTATTTCTACAACCAGAAAGTCTTTTGAAATAAAGTCAACTGATAGACCCTGCAGACAACACTTCTATAAGTTGATCTTAATTACCATGTGTACTGATTATAACGTCATTCAGAAATAGGCCACAATCAATCTTCCTATCATATTTAATGGATTTCTAGAAAACAGCCTATACAGAACAGGTGATGAATTATACAAATGCCCTGCACAGCCTTTCCAGTTAAAGCTGTCATATTTCCATTATAACATGTCTTCATTTTCTACCTGCATCAGGCATAAATTATTATATGTGTAATTTGTGAATGTTAGCTTTTAAATAATAAGCACCTAGAACATCATGAGATATAGTAACAAGCAGTATTAATGTGAGAAGGATTAATTTTAAAACTCTTTAAAAGAACTAACTCCTGACCTAATCATTAAGCCATTAGGCACAAATCCTTACAGGAACATATATTTTTCAAGAACTACCTCCATCTTAATGCTAACATTCTTTAGATTCACTAAACATCTTTCCATCTTCCTTGCATAACAATTTTCTCCCTGCTTTTGATGTAAGGAGGTTAATGCATTCAAATACAGGACTGAAGCTAAGCCGAGGTTTCACACCTAGAGGGGGATTCTGCAGAAATTGAGTATCATCAGATGGAAGTCCCATTATTGCTAAAGAATCTGCAATTTTTGACATTTTGGGATATGGACATTCCTTGAAGTAGCCAGGGCCGTACATCTTTACCTCAGTTGTCAGCATATTCATGGGAAAGAAAATTAAAGTTTACAAAAAATTCCAATAACTTATAACATCAAATTTTAGTGAAATAATCAAGAGGGAGACAAATTGAAACAATTCAAACAAGATGCCCACTGCTATAGTTTACTATCACAGACTTAGCCTTAGGACACTTAAGAATTTGTCTTGAATTCTGGCATTTATATATCATGGGATTAAGCCAGTCGAGGGTTCTCTATTTGAAACTTAAATCTTGATGAATTAATACACAATAAAAAGGTCATGTTAACACTTCTCGCTCAGCTTACTTAGCACACATCCCTTGCAAAACAAGTTATACATGCATATAAAAATACTGCATCTTTGTTAAAAGCAGAGTTAATTTTTACAGAACACGATGCTGGGAAAAAGTACTAGGATGCCAACATACTCAAAAAACCAAAGCAACATTTCTACTTCAGTTTAGGCCCATATCCATTCCACACTGCTCCGTCACTGAAACAGTCCCAACCAAAATATATTTGTGGTAAGCACTGGTAAATTAATTTTACATATTCAGTGTGATATACTGAAGATTATACAACTACTGTTAGTTTTTTTGTGAGACAATAAATGACAGTATTTAACACAGAGAGGGTTTAAACCAGGACATGAAAAGTTGTAACTTCTCTCACTATACTGCCCTTCCTCCTTCATCCTAGAAAGATAATCAACCATGGAAGTAGAACAAATTAACTTTATTATGGAACCAGAACAAATTAACATGAAGAATATTATAACTCACTGTGTCATTACAGCAGGGGTACAAACCAATTCCTTCTCAAACAGTTTTGCAAATGTCAGGTTTCTTGTTAACCACATGGGCAATTTTAAATCAAAAGTGTCAAAAAGGAAATGACTAAAAATAAACCATTGCACCCCAGTTTCACATGAAACTAGGTCTATCCATGTGAAACGGGTTTATCACAAATTCTGTGACAGCACAAAGATGACTGATAAACTTCAGTGACCAAACTAATTGAAAAAAAGATGTTTCAGTCTTGTGATCAGATCTCTGTTTTTGAAAGATTGCTACACACCTCTGTAGCTGATATGTAAGGGTGTTTGTGGATGATGAGCCATTTGCTTTTGGCATCAGGCTGTAATGGCACATTGCCAGCTGTCTCAAGAGAAAACTAAAAACCCAGCACATGAGGTACAGACGGTGTAGCTATTCTTGGGTTACCTTGGAGAACAGTCTGACTGCTCTGAAGTCATGTCATTCGTTGATAAGTTTCAGAGTGTCCTAGCAAACATCACAGTTTGGTCTCTGGAGCTTTTTTGCTTTTCACATTACCAATAACACACTGATGTGGTAAACAACACTACTTAATGTGTTATCTTTTATTGACATACCATCAACTTATTCAGGTTTATAGACAATCAGTTGGTATTATACATTATTTCTTCGCTTCAAAAAAGCAGACTGCTAGTGAGGTTAAAGTGAAAAGTTATTTCTGCAGCTTCTAAGGTATTACTGAAAAACCTGCACTGTATGAGCACATCACTCCTATTTCCATATAAGAAAACCCCAAGAAAAAGAACTGCATCGAGGATAAGTATGGACAGCCTGTATCATAACAACCTATACCACTGACAGCAATAATATTAGCAGTATATGCAAAGTTACTGGTAGAGCTATTCAAATGCATATATCAAAATGCAAAACTACTACATGCAAAATCTACTAGAACGAGAATAGACAGGATGCTGGCTAACAGAACCCCTAGATACACTTTTACAATAACTTCCGGTACAAGCAGCTACTTGTGTACAGTTAACTTGTGCATTGTACTTGTTTGCTCATAAGCTGGTTATTTAAGTATTTCTCTTGCTTCCCAGTTCTTTCAGCATAGTCTCTTAATCTTTCCCCACAGCAAGAAACTAATATAAGTAGTATTCACAACAACGATTTCAATATTTTCCAATATATCCTACAAGAGACAATAAAAGAAAAAAAATCTCTCAAATGGAGGAATGCAGCAACTTAAATAGATGGTCTGCATGGGACACAACCAGAATAAAAAGAAATGACTGGTGGGATGGGTTGATTGTCTTGGTTAAAGATGATACACACAGACAAAAAAAGGAGAATTTTAGCTTGCATGAAGATGCACGGGTAGAGGTATGTATGTGTGCATGTGCACACAGGACAAAATACTCAAGGACATAGCTGTAAAAACAAATTTTAAGATGCTGCAGAAGGAAAGCCATGGGGTAACTGCATGCAGTGTGCATGCTTGCATGGGTCGGAGGGGACAGGATTACTTAGTCCATACATATTTTTATTCTAACAATGTTGTTAGACATTATTTTTAAAGCATGATGTTACCTTGACATCTTTGCAAAGCTGTATTCCAGTTATGAGTGCCACAATAAAATACCTATATATGAAAATCATGAACAGAGGACATTTATAGAGAGTATTTGGTGAGATCTGCATTGAAAGCTCTATCACTTGTCTAAAATATCCTCCACTATAAAAACTCCCAACCTGTCACACACCAAAACCAATATTCAATGAAATAAAAATCAAGATACAAAACTAATATGTCTTCTACTAGTTCAAGGTATCTAAGCACAAGTGTCTATGTTTTTATCTTTGCTTATTAACTCACTTCCCTTGTACTTCAGATTACATCATTACTTGAAAACATACACGTCAATAATTGCTCTAGTCCACACACCACATTTCTTTGCATTCTGACCCAAGAACTAAATGCTTCTATTACCTGCCTAGTGTTTGAGCTGCATTTTATAGTAACAACATTCATAATGTGAAGAAAAGCCATGAGGAGACAAATCACGTGGTGCGTTGAACATAACTTGCTCAGACACACTTACTTTAGGGCTATTAACAAACACTACCAATAAATAAAGAAGCACCACACATAACTAGTAATATTCTTACAGGTAGCCAATAGAAGTGCTAATTTCAGATAGTGGTTAAATTGCATGTAAAACTATCTCTTTTCATAGCAGCTGCTACTTCACTATTTTCCTGAACATAGATGCTCTCCTGAACTCTGTCTCAAGTAAATAAAAGTACAATTGTTAATGCTGGTTTGTGAACACAGTGCATGAAGACATTTAGCTTTAATTTTTTTTCTACAGCTAAAAAATCCCAAAAACAGCTTGTTTTCTTCAATGCCAGATAAATTGCTACCTCAGTATAGATCACTTATTTGTAAGAAAAATGTTTCTTGCAATACTAGATATTGGTCTTTTTCCTTGCAAGTTCAGCAAACACTTTGCTACTTCTCTAAATCAAAAGGTAGAAATCCGCTGAAGAATCACTGCATGTCTGGAAAAACCAGACATGCATTCCATTCATTGTTGTATCTCATCACAATTACCAGACTGCTTATTCGATAAAATCATCATCCCATTTTTTAATTTAATACATCTGTATTCCCTGGAGACTATAAGATATTAAAGTGATGAAATCAAAACACTGCTGACCAGTTAAGTCACAATTCCATTTCAAAGCTTTGTTTAGGCTTTACCCTAGCATATGCTGTGAAAGTTGATTGCAAAAAAAGACCATCAATGATAAATAATGCTCACAAAAATTCTTTTAGGCAATTGAAATAAAAAACTTTGAAAAATGCTTCATACTCAATCAACTGTATCCTTTTGTATCCTCTCTTTCAGTCTTCACGTAAAATAGAAACATAAACCAGAAACACTCCTTTAAAAACCACTATGATTCCAACCTATAGAAAACTCATTATGTGCCATAACTAAAAGATGATACTAAATTGTTTCATTACACACAAAGAAGGTCAGACCGTTTCTTTGCACGTGGTCCATAATATAGCATTGATCCAGAAGGTGCAGGATAGCTCTACAATTCTTCTGGTTTGCCTACCTAGGAAAGCTATTTAGAATCACTAAATTCATACCCTCAAAATAATTGAGGGTATGAATTCAGTAATTGTACTTTACTCTTCATTAACTCCTTGAGTAGACAATTATCGTGCATCTCCAGGTATGCATAACCAGTCTTGTCCCACACATAGAGAACATAAAGCATTTAAAGCTCCTTGAATAGGACATGGAAAATACTGGTAACACCAGAGGACATATACTTCCTATTATGTAAGTTACAAGAGAAATAAATAACCCAAAACACCAAACTTTTATTCTCTTTCTTTCAGCCAAGAAGAAGTAAAATAAAATGAAAAGTGACAGCAGTCAATTTTGGAATCTGCTTTTCCTAGCAGGTAACATGAATGGAAAGACAATTCAAAAGCAGCAAAGTAAGGTAGAACATAGAATCACAAAATGGCTTGGTTTGGAAGGAATGTTAAAGATCGTATCATTCACACACTGCTCCCATAGACAGGGACACCTTCCACTAGACCAGATGTCTCAAAGCCTTGTCCAACCTGGCCTTGAAAATTTCCAAGGATGGGGAAGGCACAACTTACTCTGGCTGACCTCTGCCAGGGCCACACTACTCTTCCAGTAAAGAATATCTTCCTAATACATAATCTTAAACTCTCATTCACTTTAAAACAATTAGTCCTTGTTCTATCACTACATGCCCTTGCAAAACTCCCTCTGTTGATCCCTTGTAGCCTCCCCTTAGGTAATGAAAGGCTTCTATAAGACTGAACAACCCCAGCACTCCCAGGCTGTCTCCACAGTAGAGGTGTTCGGACTGAATATCTTCATGGCTTCTTCTAGACTTGCTCCAACAAGTCCCCATCTTTCTCACTCTGGGTGTCCCAGAGCTGGAGGCAGCTCTGCAGGTGAGGTCTCACCAGAGCGGGCAGAGGGGCAGAATCCCCTCCCTCCCCTGCTGCCTATGGGGCCTTGGATGCAGCCCAACAGCGCTGTGAGCCCAGCTGCTCCATTTATGTTGAGCTCCTCACCACCAACATCCTCAAGTCCTTCTTCTCAGAGCTGCTCTCAATCCATTTTCGGCCCAGCCTGTGTTTGTACTTGGAATTGCCCCAGCTCAGGTGCAGGACCTTGCACTTGGCCCTGCTGAACTTCATGAGATTCACGCAGGCCCCTCTCAGGCCTGCCAGGGTCCCTCCGGGTGACATCCCCTCCCTGCAGTGTGTCCACCACTCCACACATCTTGGAGTCATCAGCAAATTTGCTGGGGCTGCTCTGATCCCACTGTCCATGTCACTGACAAAGATGTTTAACAGTGCTGGTCCCAACAACAACCCCTGATGACCACCAGGTCTCCATCTGGACATCGAGCCATTGATCACAACCGTTTAAGTGCAACCATCCAGACAATTCCTTATTACTCCCCAAGTGGTCCATCCACCAAATCCAGATGTTACAGCACAATTTAATTTTTTCAATCATGTAATACATTCTACACCTGCTCCTCCTCCCTCCCCTCCTCCATCATTCTCTTTTAAAACTTTTCTCTCAGTTTGTGGTCTTATTTCTGCACAGGACTTGCTCACATACTTCTTCTGATCTACTCTGGTATATAAAGCCAAAAATCACTCTCAACAGAGACAGCAAACTGAATTTCATCTTTCATGAGCTCCTTCAGTAGATAATTATTTTGCATCTCAAAACAGGCCCAATTTGTCCTTCCTACCAGAGGCAATAAATGAGCAATCTAGGAAATAGCATTACCCACATGAAGAGAGGCTGAGCAGGAATCAAACATGCAGCAATAGCAGGCAGAAACAACAACTTGACTAAAAAACACTCAGTACAAGAATAAAAGACCAGAAACAGAAAAACGTTTTACTTTACAGAGGCAACCATGAAATCATGGCAGGTAGGTTTGGATTTTTATTCCAAGGCAGAGGGACTTCAAAACTGTGCTACCACTGCAATATAGAAAAAGATATAAAGATCTGAAGAAGATGAATTTTCAGGTTCTTCCAATCCCATCACTTAAAGCAATCTTACCTTTCAAGTGTAAATATCACGAGAATGCATTCCGTCATTTATTTTGTTGTAAGTTTGCAGGAAGCCAAAGAGTTGCAAAAAGGAGGCATTTTGGACTGATAATTAATGCAGAACTTTGCCTGAAATATCAGGTGTCAGTTTTCAAGACAATAAAGAAACACTCACGCAGGATGAATGACTGCCTTTGTGCTTGCATAGTGAAGCCAATGTCTGCAACTATGAAAACAGAGTTTTTCATGTACAAGATACCATGGTCTTTCTCATGAAAACTGTCTGCTTTTTTTTATATGTCCTAATGCTTACTTATTTTGCTGGCTGAGAGGGATTTGATAAGCTTCAAATGATTCTAGTCATCTATGATACCAAAACCCAAAACTTCAGGAAGCCAATTTCTACGAAGCAGAAAAAATAAATCCCTCTCTCTGCTGCCCCTATTTTTCAGTCCTTTCCTGGTGACTTCTCTCTGACTAATGCATTTGCAAAGCTTCTTACACTAGACTGTGTCCATTTTTCTTTCTGAAGTGGTGACTCTGCAGGTCAGCTTGCTTAATTTGGAGTCTAAAGCAAACATGTATTTTGGGCATAATTTTCCCCGTTTATTTGCTGCCAGGCAGTTTCAGGCTTACCTGTGCCTTGAGGACAGAAAAGATGTCTCCTGGACCTTGACAGCCAGGGAATTTTTTCCCAGAGTCCTTTCAATGGAGAGTTTTTCCTAATATTTCACATCTTCCTATAACAAATTTTCCCTTGTCCATGAATCAAATTAGAAAGGAGCTTTTTGTTCTCTGTTTTAAGTATTAGAGTAACAGATAAATTTGTGAGCTTTCTGGATAATTTTTATATTCATTTTTTATTTTTAATCTTCATTTCTGCTTTAAAATGTCACTCTGACTGCTTCCACTATATATGAACAATCTATACTTTAATAACTATATAAAATAGCTCCAAGTTTATTACATATCCCTACCACAAACTCAGTTATTTTTCCCACCTAACTTAGTTTTATGTAATTTTAGCCTATGCTTTCTTCAGTAAGAACAATGAACTGGTGCCAAAGATTCTAGACAGAGCAACAAATATTTTGACAATCAATATTGGTCTCTTTGTACTCAAACACTATTTGGATAGACAGAAGTGTTTTAAAATGTCTAACAGCTAATTCTACTTTTAAATTGACAACCGTGATACTCAGAAGCTCACAAAACCAGCTTTTAAATACTGTATGACACATACAATATTTCTGAAATCCACTTAAAAGTTGGATGCCCAAGAGTTTGTACAGAACCCTTAAGTACTGCATCTAATTTTAATCAGATTACCAATTCTGTAGTCACTAAATTCACATGTAAACATTTAAGCTAGATCTCCTCGCCTGTTATTTTTCTATTGTTTGCAAACAGAAGCAAAGCCCAACGTCAGATGCATTCTGTCCTCATTACCACAGCTGAAATGTTTGCTTGGTTTTACTCTAAGAAGTAAGGTGGAAAACAAGCACTTGGAAAAGGTAAACAGGAGTACCAAATACTGAAAGCTAAATTAGACATATACTTGGAGCTGGAAAAAACAACTTAGTTTTTTAAATTTCTTTCCCATCATATGGAAGCCACTTCTGAACAGGGACTTGTTTTTCTTCAGAATAAATTAAAACTGAGAGCACAGGGCATATCTGAAGAACAAGAGGATTAAATCTACAAAAGCTAAGACAGTTTCCTGCAAATACGCAGGTAACAATGGCAAACTACAGAAATTGTAATGTGGAAACAACAACAACAAAAGCAATGAAGAGAAGCAGAAATTCTTACTCTTCTATGTACTTGCTAAACAAGAATGTATGGTAAAGCTGATGTTTATAATTCCACCGTAAATGGAAAATAGAAATGGATGTTTTATTAAAGTTCCCAATCTCAGAATATAAAGACACTAGAAATTCTTCATATCTGGACATACAAAATTAGGGTTCTATTAAGATTATAGAACCATTTAGGTTGGAAAGTTCAAACATTAACCCATTGCTGCCAGGTCCACCACTAATCCATGTCCCTGAGTGCCACATCTACATGTCTTTTAAATACCACCACTGCGCTGGGCAGCCTGTTTCAGTGCTTGACAACAGCTCTGGTGAAGAAATTCTTCCTAGGCTCAAATCTAAACCTCCTGTGGCTCAACTCCACGCTATTTCCTGTTGTTCTGTCACTTGTTACCAGGGAGAAGAGCCTGACCCTCACCTGGTTACAACCTCCTCTCTTTTAGAGAGCAGTAACTGCCCCCCCCAACCTCTTTCTCCAGGCTGAATGCCCCCAGCTCTCAGCTGCTCCTCATCACATTTGTGCTCCAGACATTTCCCCAGCTCTGTCCCCTTCTCTGGACACGCTCCAGCCCCTCAATGTCCTCCTCGAATTGAAGGGCCCAGAACTGGACACAGCACTCAAGGTGTGGCCTCACCAGTGCCCAGCACAGAGGGATGGTCACTGCCCTGCTCCTGCTGCCCCTCCATTGCTGACACAGGCCAGGTGCCCTTGGCCTTCTTGGCCGCCTGGGCACACACACTGGCTCATATTCAGCTGCTGTTGACCAGCACCCCCAGGTTTTCCCCTGGGCAGCCTTCCAGCCACTCTGTCCCCAGCCTGTAGCACTGCAGGGGTTGTTGTGACCCAAGGGGCAGGACCCGGCACTTGGCCATGTTGAACCTCACTCCTTGGACCATGGGTCCAGCCTGTTCTGATCCCTCTGCAGAGCCTTCCTGCCCTCCAACAGACCAACAATCTGACTGAGAGGGCGTTTGATCCCCTTGTCCAGATCACTGATAAAGATATTAAGCAGGAGCGGCCCCAATACTGAGCGAATCTAAAGAGCAAGTGTAGCTAAAGACAACGTGAATGTAAATGGTTAACTTTACAATAGCCACAAAGAATGAATGTGCCTTTGTGTAAATTTCCGACTCCAATATACCACCACTTCACGACAATTTGCCTCCTGGCAGTATTTGTAAGAGGTTCCAGGGCTTCTTAACCTAGATCTGACTCTGAAACCTTTCTCCTGACTGACTAGAAACACTGATCACCTAAAGCATGTAATGAAAAGCAAAGCTTTGGAATATATGATTCATTGTCACAAATTGATGCCATTTTCTAGTACATAGTCTTCATGAGGAAAACAAAGAATTCAATTTTAATAGAGATAAGGTTCATTTAAATGTTAACATTTGGGCCAAGAGGGTGTATTTACAAAAGCCCTCTTTCACACAACTGTTACTGGTAGGAACAGAGAAGCTGAATGGGTTGGGAATGAACATTCCTGCACAGGAAACAAGACGGACAAGGGTACATGCCTGCTATGTGTACCCATTTCCGCAAGCAAACGGGTGGCCTGGGCAATCCCTAAACCTTCAAAAGACCCTCTCCCATCTCAGAGCATTATATTCCTTCCACTCTAAACCCCATTTCTCTGCTATTTCTCCCTTCCTGAGATAAAATTATCCATTCTTTAATCTGTGAGTACTTTCTAGCTCAGGCATGCCCTACTCTGCAATTTTTTTCAGTGCCTGACCTCAGAGCTCCCCATCTCCCAACGTCACAGCCCATATTTCTCTTGCTGAAATGACATCCTAACTCCATGTGGGCCAGTCAAACTGGAGGAGTGATCAAACCCCTGGATCCCTCTTCTCCTTTATTCTCAAGGGCCATCAGCACGTATTACTAGGGGAGCCTGCGGTCTTGCTTGGGCTCTCTGAAAAAAAGTGGTTTACCTACTAACATTGGAAGAGATTGAAAATACCTGTACTGCACTAGGAAAGAGAAAAGAGGCCAGGTGTCAGTAAGAAGGCATTTACAGCAGCATTCCTCATACAAAGTGACTGAAATTCAGCAATACATATTCAAAATTCGCAACGGCCAGAGTTAACACTTGAATTTTTCTTTTTTTTCCTCCAAGCATTCTGGAATATAACAGTGAAGGCTGCTGTCTCCAAAACAGATCAAAGCTGCCTTGAGACTACCAAGAGAGTAGAAAGGTACCATAAACTCTGTATTCAGCATCGCAGAATCTGAAAATGTTTTACATAATCAATTAAAACTTTGAAAAGAAGAGAGAAAACATTTTCTGAGTTCCTAAACTGATCAAGGTTCCAGCTGACAGCAAAAAATCCAAGGATTTTTCCCCTAAACTATAGCTGCACATGTTATTGCTGTGACTGATTGGTTTTATTTTGAGTTCTTTTGCTTTTATTCCCATATATCTAAAACTGCTTTTATACTCTACGTGGTATCACCAGATCTTCAAGATTTAAGGTCTATGCCAGAAAAAAAACCCCACCAACCCAACAAGGCTTTCCATCTTTCACAATCTGATGTGCACCAACTCTCGTTCAACAAAAGACCTGTCAATAGCTCCATTATCAAGTACAGTAATAAGCTTAACTTCTATGTGCAGTTCTAAGCCACTTCCCATAGGAACTACATAAATGCTTCTTTGTTAAATCCTGATTCAAGATTATGGACTTTTTATCTGCAAACTGCAAGGTGTTTCAACATCTCTATTACTGGAATCTTTGGTAATCAGATGAGTGACAACACACGAAGTTGCAACTGTGATAATTAGAGAATCATAAGCATCTTACATGAGGAACAGAGCAGAGATGTGTGGATAGGTAATTTTACCCACCTAAAGGAAGAGCTTTGTGTATGCATGCTAAAAAAGTATTACACAGCTTCTGTATTTTATCTGAAACAATCGGTGTTTCCACAAGAGCTATGAACTGAGGAACCAGTGATAGCTTGTATCTTCAGACCCCACAGCTTTCAGATTGACCTTTAATTTTTATTTATGAATCACAATGCCACAGTGTGGGTAGATACCTCAGTGAGGAGATTCAGGCACTTCGTAAATTTGAAAAAGGTTTTGTGCCTGTGCATTTCATAAATACGTCCTCAATATTGTTTACAATTCAAGTATTTTTATTTCTTTGTTTGGCACTAGCAGCAGTATTTACAATTGCATGAACAGAGGTAAATGTAAGAGGGTACACCTAATTTACACAGTCCATTTCCTTTCCATTAGAGACCTTCCTCTTCCTAAAATCAAATTAAATGGTATTATGCATTAGCAGAAAGTAATCAAATTGTACTTTATTTTACAACAAAGACTACATTGTTGACCTTTTTATTTTGATTAAAAAATAACAGGAATGCACGTGGAATTTGCCAGTAATGTACCTGACTTATGAAATGCTCAGCTGCATTAGAAGTCAAATATGCTAAAAAATTTAAACTGCCATCTAATCTCTTTCCTCTCCCTTAAAGGCACCCTTGTAAGACATATGCTATGTCTGTACTCTAAAGGCAATTCTTCTATTATGACTATATAAGAAACAAACATAATCCAAGGTGTTTTTTCTGTGTGCGTGTTTGTACCTGAATGTGCAGTCCTTAATAACCAAATACATGTGCAAATACATGGCTGATGGCAAACCCTTCTACGTAAGATCACAAAAAGATTTTGTGCAGATACAGAGCCAGTATATATTCAGTCTCTTTTACAGAACCTGTGCAAAACCTCACTGGTCATAAATCATAGCTTGTAAGAAAATATGGATTGCAGAGGGAATAGTGACCACAATGAATTAGGTTTCCTTCTGTTTGCAGTTTCTATTAGTTCAAAAGTGTACTTGTATATTTATTGATTAAAGGACAAAACAGATTTCTTCTTTCCTTCTTTTTTTCTTAGCAGTTACATTTGATCAGAATGGTTTCTTAATCCTCCTCCTTTAATTATATGGCAAGAACACAGCATGGTAGAGAAAACAAGTTCTGTTTACACAGAATTGTTGAACTACATCTAGGAAAAATAAGAACTGATATGCCCTTAAACTACAAAAGAGAAACAAAAGAGATCATCTAGGCAGCCAAAGTGAAATCTGTGGGTGTTATGCTTTCTTTCAATGACATATACAAGTACCACTTCAGGAATTTACAGGTAAAAAATGGATACTTCAAGATTTTGATCAAGTAGGTACTGTTTCATAGCTACCAAAAGTATCCTCCAAATAAAGCATGTCCTTTTCACTGAAAATTCCATATCAACATGTTTTTCCACTTTCTTGGCATATACAGGAATAGTCTCATGTGGGCACAGAAAGACCAAAGTCCTCCGTGAGTCATTACAGTGCATGGCCTCAAAGAACTGCTTCTAGGCTCCAGTGTCACCAAACCCAACACAAAACACACCCACCACCATAATTCTGACTGATGAAAGTGATGTAACTGAAATGCACAAATCAAAGAACAGGCAGTGAAATTTTGAATATATTACTGAGCTCATTTTTCCTAAAAAACAAAGCTCCAAATACCTTTTCATTAATAGCATCATCATTCTGCCTGGCCTATCCAAAATTCTGAAGGACATCATGTTTCCAATCAGCAGTTCTGTGTTGCTCTGTCTGAGTCTCTAAAATGTAGGTACAGCAGGCCCACTTTAGGACATCATCAGTTATGACCACAACTCCCCAAGGGTCTGAAAATATCTTCCAATCACTTAGAGTACTTCTGTCCCTCATTAACATCAATCAGAAAAACTAGTACACCAAGTCAGATAACAAAGTTTTATGGTGGTGAAAGAAATGAAAAAGAGAGAAGTGTAGACTAACCATGAAGGTTACATTCCACTGGTATTTTCCACTTCATTGGTAAAAAAGGTATAAACCTAAGCTTTTAGGGAAATAGCAGAGATTCAGATAAAAAGTGAGAGGAGCATAGGAGATGTACAATACATGTAATTTGGGATTTGGTGCACCAGACCATCAACTGGTTATAGTTAATTATGCTACGTGTCCTTTTACCAGGCAGCCATAGTGAAATGCTATGGTGTCCTTGATTTCACTTTCCTTAACAGAGATGGTAACAGCAAAACTGGCAGGTTAGGATGTTAGAGCACTTACTGCTGCTCAAATATTAAGGAGTTTTCTTCATTGTGCCTACTTTGAAGAAAAAAAGAAAATTAAAGAAATTGTGTTTTACCAACATGAAAATGTAGCAAATATCCAAATAGCCAGAAAGAGGTTTTACTTTTTTCCCCAATATCCCCCATTGGTTTAAAACAAAGCTGTAGGCAACACTGTCACTGATTTTTAATGACATTTCAATGTTAACTGCAAAAAGAAAACAGATATAATTAATTAATAAGGCATTTTTTTTTCTCTAAATAGTAAGTTAATAAGTTAAAATGTAATGGTGAAACAAGTGCTCGTGGCCTGAGGAACTATTCGGTGTAATAAATATGCAGCATAAAAAGCTCCTAATAGGAAGAGCTACTGGTTGACTAACCAAGAAATAGAAAGTTATTCTTATTTGTTAACACTTGTTAATTATATTTTTTTAAATAAAGTTTCAGGTTTCATTTCACGTGCAAAAATAACATACTTTTCTTCTTCCCACAAATCAAATACAGTGGTAAGATCTGAGTTGTATCGGTGGTTACAAAAAGGATGGAGTCAAAGCTGACTCACAGCTCACCAAAAGACGTAACGAAGTCAATGACCACAATGTAGCACGTGAGATCTAGGTTGGGCATTAGAGGGAAAAAACTAAAGTCTTTAGCAGTGTAAATGAAGCACTGATAAAATGTCCAGAGACCCATGGTGGATCCTCTGTTCCTGGAGATCTTCAAGAAATATCCAGGCAGAGCCACAGAGAGCCAGAGTGGTCCTGATTAAGGGCTGGTGACATCCCCACCCTGGGTGCCTGGCTGGACTGAGTGACTCAGACAAGTCTCCTTCAATCAAAATTTCTATGATTTATTGGTTACACCAAATTAATAGCATTGCTAATGCTCTAATGCAAGACCTAGACCGTTGAGAAATCCTTACAAACAATAAACAATGATGATTTCATACTTGCCATTTTTTGTTTACTGGTTGCTTGCTGAACTTCAGGACAGTAATTTCTTTCAATTAAATCAAGAAAATACTTCTGTTTAAGGTGAATTGATTCACAAACTCATAAAACAAGACACATGAACTAATTAGCTATTTAAGAGAACACACATTTTTAAACATAAATTTGACACTAGACAATTATTAGTGATGTAGGCCTACAGATTTAATCAAGGAACATGCTTCATTTGATACTTGAAGCAGAGAGAGCTGCTTTTACTATATCTTCAAATTAAAATGATTTACACAAAATGCAACCTATAATTTCAGTGCTTACAAAGTTTGGTATTATGAAAAAATTATTTTCCATTTCATCTTTATTCAAATATCCATATATAGCAAAAGTATCATGTTCCTAGAGCTCCTGAGTTCCTAAAAGATAATTGAGTTGCATCATGTATACCATACCTTCTATTATAAAGAGTTCAAAAAACCCCAACAAAACATTGACCTCCAGTACCCCTCCACCCCAAAAAAAAAGCAATAATGTCTTCAGATTAATGAAACATTTTATAAATTTCTACTCTGCATTGTTATGCCTAGGTAATATTTAAACATTCCCATATTTGTACTCTTTTTAGAAGTACCTAAACAGGTTGACGTCATGGAATATATTTCACTTATCTATTACAAAGCACGTAAAAACGAACAGAATATCCCGAACTGCACATTTTTTAGAATTTCAGATGTATTAAATTTGTTTTCTTACACTATTAAAGAATTTTCTTTAACCATAATATTTATTCTTTTCTCTTTGTACTAACAATCTTGCGTATTACATTTTTGGACATACTTTCCTACTCTTCTGTATTAGGCATCTTGTAATTAGAAGAAATATGGGTCAGTATGTATAGCTGAAATTAAGGGATGATGGCACCAAGCCAAAGAGAACTGCAAATAAAGCAATCTTGCTGTCTGAGCATTCTGGAAAGATACTTGACCTTCCAAAGCTAAAATGATCCCACTTGACTTGTGAGAAACTAAAATAGATAATTTAAAAGCTACTTTGAGACTAATTTTTTATTGAAAACTCTTCAAATATTTGAAGTTGATCAAAACAAAATTTTTACGTCAATTTATTAATTTTTGAAAGCATAACGTTTACTTGATTATTTATGAAGTGAATCACATTCCCTCCATTGGTGACAGTTTCTACATTCTGCACTATGCTGTGAAGAGTTTACAGTTTACAAAGACAGCATGAACTTCTTTGTATAATTCATTACAGATGCAAAAATCAGATGCTTTTGTCATAATAAGGATAACCCAGAATCACAATTAAAGGAATGTAAAGGGGAAGTACCACTCATAACATTTCACTAACTAAATTAAAATATTTTTTGGATGCATCCTCTGTTTTTCAACAAGTTGGTAAAACCCCAGGTTATTAGATCTTTTTATGACGTATTTTGCTGTTGAGTTGTAATTCATGTTTCAAACTAATAAAAATTAAAAATTATCCAGTCCCTACTACTTGATTTTTAAGTATTTGGCCACAGACCCAGTATTTACACATAACAGATCTATTAAGGCACATTCATAGTGAGACCTCAGTAATATGTCAAAAGGCAGATATGTAGTAAAATTAGAATTTGTTTTCACGTTCTCCTTCCAATTGTGAAAAACTTTTAACCATTTAACTGTTTTCATTAAACATCACATTTTTTTAATTAAAAAAATAAAGCTCAAAATTAGTATTTATCATACTGCTGTGGTACTAGCAATTTAGTTTCCTTTCTGTTCTAGTAAGCAGAAATCATTTACAGAAATCATAAAAAGAATTTTTTTTTAAAACTTGAGCATTCAAAGTAACTACATGACTACAAAGCACTTTATTCAATTTTTTGTTATGGCAGGCAGATAGATTATGGTCCAAATTAGAACTTTCTTAAGTAATTTGAGTATTGCTGGAATTCAGCAACAAACCCAGAGAACGTACAAAATAGAATATTTAAAGGAAATTCTTCCACTACAAAATGAATGTTTTTAAAGATTTAACTGAGTTTGAGCAATTATGATGAAACAACTTTATTACATGCTAAGAACTTTAAACAACAGTTTCCATGTTTAAGATCTGTGAATTTGTTTCTCCCTTTTGGATGCCATCTGAGAAATACAGTCACTTTTATTCAGGCAACACACTAACATTAACTTTTTTTTTTATTAGGAAACACACTAACTTTAAAATATAATTCGTAAAACATGTTTTATAGTGCAGTAAAAAGGGGGATCACAAAACTGGCTCCTAGAATTTAGGAGAAACAAATTGCAACTGCAAACTATCAGTCACTTTAAAATATGGTTCAACTCTTTACTTGTCTGATTACATATACCAACAAGACTTTCGTATCATAACCCATTAAATGGAAAAAGACTCAATACATTCTTTTTTTTTCTTCTTCTTCTTTTTGAGTTCTGTTTCTCTCACTTAAGAAAAATACAAATACAGCTTTAAAATTTAGAATTATGAGAAGGAATGTTAAATAATCCCCTCTGAGATTAATACTAGGTTTATAGGAATAATTTTAAATGCAGCAAATGTACGGATTTTTTAAAGTATATTGTTAATTGCTACTCAACAAATAATTCGGTTTAGGGGCAAATTTTAAACAAATTCAGAAGTCCAATTACCTAAATATAAAACTGGACTATAGCAAGAGTGTATTAATCTGAGTATTTATCAGAATATATGTTAAATATTTAAATTTAATTACTCTATCAAAGCCAGAAATAAATTCATGCTAAATGAAGTTTCACAATTGTTTTTGTTATGTAAATCTACCTCTGACTGCAAATCAAATGTTCCATTACAACTGGTATTCTTCCTTGCAGTGTGACATTAACAAACCGCATTTGAAAATACAAAATGACAATACATTGTGTTGGCAGTTTTAGGAGGGGTGAAATAAAAATTTTTTAAAAAGCAACAACAACCCTAATGCTCACAATAAGATCATAATTGCAAAATTTACATGTAATCATTTATTTGCACTTTAAATCAGTCTTGAGCTCCAAAAACAAGCCTTTAGATATATTACTTTTGCTGTGTGGTAGCTCACTGTGGAGCTACCAGTGCTCCAATACCAGTGGAGCACACTGCTTTTAATACAGGGGTTAACACGAGCACTGAAGCAATAAAGCTGTACGTTACTTTTTTAGGTCACACAAAAAAGGAAAATACAACTAACACAAGAGAACAGAAGCCAGATCCCGAGTTAAATGGAAGTTTGGTATTATATTACAGTCTCTTAACACAGTAAATACAGCAAATGAATAAACAAGAACCTGAAAATGTATTTCTGACTGTTCATGCAGAGGTTGTGGCCATTTCAATTTTTGTTGTATCAGAAATATATGCCTTGGAACCCAGAAATGAGGTGCGTTTTTCCTGAAGATTAACTTAAGCACTTCTCTCCAGTGATAAAACAGCACAAAATTAAACTTTCTATTACGACTGATAAATTGCTGCCAAATTTCTCACCAAAGAATTGAAATAACAACGCAAAGCACTATGCTTCCCACAGAAAAACTTAAATTAAGATAACAGTACCTGTGGATCTCTCTACAAGACAAATCAAACCTGAAGTATAACATGTCTCTGTTTTCCACATTTAGAACAAGCAACTGGGAACAAACTGTGTACAAATCATAGGCTTCTGCTCTGTTCATCTTGATGACTCAAAAGTGCATCTACATCCAGCTTCCTTCAGCTGGATATCATACTACATTATTTTTAAGGGCAAAGGTTAAGGGAGACAACCCACCTTCCAGTATGACAAAAAGCAGTTTAAAAGTTTGTCTCATCTCATTGCTCAAACAGAAAATCCTTTATTATGTACCGTATGACAAAGGATTTGCAACTGCCTGTTATTTGAGAAATCCGCTATTGCAGTAATTTATCTCACTGTATGGGTCTTGAAGACGCACGGTGGTATCTCAAACCAACTTCTAAAGAAAACTGCATGCCATTTTTGTGACATTGGGAATACTGATAAAACTTACACAAAAAGAAAATTTGGGTTTTTGATAGTTATGAATTATATATGGTGCTGACAAGACTGTTCAAGGGCTCTTTTCTGCTTCAGGGATTACTTTTGATAAAGTTTTAATTTGACTTTTCCTTATTAATGATTTCCACTGACAGGTGACAAAAGTTTTCTATTCACTCCTGAACATTCCTAAAAGTCCATAACAGGACTAAAAAAGATTTCCTCCAACAGGGCTCCACTCCCAAAATACATCAATATAGACCTCTTTCCTCACATTAACAAGTCTCTTGGTTTCAATGTCAATGGGATCCCTTATTGAAACAAAATCAGGTGTCAATACCTGCAAGACTCTACAGGAGCAATTACCCCAAACTAAAACAACCATACTAAATAGAAAACCAAACAAGTTTTAAAATGTCCTTACAAAACCTCTACACTGTAATTTTTCCTTCTAGCTGAAGGGAAATTTTCAAGGCTTTTGAAATACACGAAAAGACTCCAACTTCAGCCAGCACACTCCAACATAAACAGTAATGCCACCATAATATAGGAAGAGGCAGTAAGCTGTAATGTGTATTGTTGGTTTGTTAAACTATGTAAAACTCTGAAACTCACCTCTATTGCTAGAATAAGCTTTCACAGATCCTCATAATTACCAGGGTTTCTATGGAAATATTTGCTTTGGAATTCAGAAAGAGTGAACATTTTAATACAAAAGCAAACAAAACCCCTTTACTAGCTGCTTGAGATTTTGTCAAAGGAAGCTAAGTATCATTAATACATACAACAGGGTACAGACTGCGTGCCACCTACTTACTATTCAGGTAAGTTAATTCTTACAGTCTACTGGAGTTAAAGTTGCAGCCTATGCACAGAACGCAAATACTAAAACCAAGCAAAGAACCTCAGAATTTGGCACTTAACACCAACAATCCTGCTGATTTACTTCAGTGATTTCAGGTTTCTGAATAACTAACAGAACAAAAACTAGAGAGAAAATGTTTTCGTGAAAAGGAAGAGAGAAAGTTTATAAGAAAGCAATACATATGTATATGCATATATATATAGTAGTTAGATACTACCATATACTATACTACCACCATTTTATACAAACAGAAACATACATATATACATAACATACGTAACACCACTAAAGAAGGCAACAGAAGCCCTAGTCCTTAAAAGATTATCTGTACATTTTTCTTCAAGCATAAACATAGTTGTCAGTGTGACCACTGCTTGCTCCCACTGCATCATTAAAAGAGTGCAAAAGAGAAAGAACCACACATGGGATAGGAAAACCTAATGGGGGAAGACTGATTCAGAGAAGAAGAGAAACTTGGAATTCAATACAACAGCAATTAAAAATAATTTTGAAAGAGACAACGAGAGGTGTATTTATTTAAATGATGTATATTGAGGAAGAGATTGCAAACCAGTAATGGTTGAGGATGATATATTTTAAACTCAGAAACGTATTTACCACCTGTTCCATTCTGTCTATCCATAAATGCTGCACTTATCCCCCCAAAAACGTATTTGCCTTCCGAGTTATACTGTACAAAAGACATGGTGTTTTAAAAACAGATTTTAAAAGGCTAACAGGAAAGAAATTATTTTAGTGAGACCAAGCCTTAGAGAGATTTGCTAATCCAAGCAAGAAGCAGACATTAAACATTATTTTTTGTGAAAATACCCTCAGTATGCTTAGTCTTTATGATTTACATGACAAATGCTAAATACTGGAGAGAAAACACAAGGAACTCTCAGTTGGACAACCCGATCCCTTGACAGTTAAAATATTCTATTTTAAAATAGAAAGCACATGTATCCTAAATATCAAAACATTGTAATCTAACAGTATCTTGGGAAACTATTTTAACGTTGTTAGTGGTATCTCACTTCTCAGAAAAGAATCCATAATCCAGTTATGAAGAATAAACACAAATTACAGTTATGTTTTTTCTTGTGACAATTGGACTTGATTCAGTATAAATGCTATCTTATTCCTCCAGACTTCTACTTGTAACAGCTATGCCCTATCTGTAACATTTTAATATAAAAACTATATCATTCCATTATAGTTTGTTGGAACTCATTTTTTTGCTTCAGCAAACACCCTCAGCAGAAGAAAAACCTTTAAAAAAAACCCCAAGTGTCCTCAGAGACACTAAATTCATCATCAAATGTTGAAAACAGGCAGTATGAAAAAGGAATAGTAACCATTTTAGAAAATAAAAAGGCTACATAGCTAGAGAGCTCTTTTTCAATACTCAGAATCTTAAAGCTATCAGCAAAAGATCACAGTTCATCTCAGGTCCTTGTGCCAAGCATTTCTTCTGAAAAGCTTTGTGCAATTACTTTACAGCTAGAAATAGAGACTTTTTAAGTTACGCAAAATCCAGAAGTACTAGGTAATGGAAATTCTACAAGACAACTATGAAGACAGCTGTCATCTTCTACAGGTTACTTGACAGGAAACATTGTGAGATCAACTTATTCCCTGCACTCTGCTAACCGCACTCCTATTAATGACCATTCGAGCATCTTGTTTTTTCAGGAAGCTCTTCCATGGTTTCTCAAGGCACAGCCGTACAAAGTGCTGAATTTGAACACTTCCTTTCAAATGTTTTTCAAAAGTGACTTCTTTAGGGGTTTATTTTTTGGAGTGGTCATGTTTGGCTTTGTTTTTTCTCCCCTATGTTCTGTCAGTGGAAGCCTACAATTCAAAGCTTTCCTTGAAATTCTTTTCTGCACCTACAGAGGAAACACTGGTCTGACCATTTTTGTAAAGTGGAAGTAATGCATTAAAGACTTTTATCCTTTACTATGGCAAAGAATGTAGTTGTAAAGTAATTCTTAGTACATATACACTTAACATTACAAGATCAGACTCTTAAAACATCTACTCCCATTTCATAGGCTAGTTTCATCAAATCTTTTTATCTTTGAACACAAAACCTCACTTTTGTGTTTCAGAGCGCAGAGTACTCTGCACTATTACAAACTTGGTACGTAATAATTTACTTAAAACAAATTCCCAGCACTAAGGATATCAATAAAACCCAGAACTAGAGCATTAAATTGAAGAGACAGTTACACAATTCTGTGTGTGCTTGCTGCCCTAGCTCACTGCTCTTCATATTCACATCAACCTAATTCATTTGACACACAGTCTTCCCACAGCTGAGAAAGTCCCACTTCCTCACCAGTTCTTAGGAAAAGCTTAAATACAAAACCCGCTACGTTTAAGTAAAGTTAAGGTTGTGACACAAATCAACAAAAGGCAGGAAATTCAAAGATAATACTGACAATTCATGCTTAATTCATGATTGCTTAACAAAAGGGCAAAACACTATGAGGAACTAATGTTTAGCTTTAACTTCACTCTGTCTGTGTTCTTGGGCAAACAGGTGTTTATCTCAAAGATTATACTAATTCAGTCTGCCCCGTCAGTCTAGATGCATTCTAGTGATTACTTAGCATTTTACAATGTGTTGGATGTGAAGAAACTTTTAAACTAATTGTCAGCATCCTAGCATGTTACACTCTAATAGACATCATTAATTAAAAATACATCTTGAGAAAATTATGCTAGACCAACCTAAAAAAGGATATAATGACATAATTTCTCTCAGAAAAAAACAAAACATGCTTTTTGTAGGCAAAAATATGAAATTATTCATTTTGTAATGTAACATGAAATAGAGAATTTTTTTTTTCTCATCAGTTAACAGCTCTCAGTATGTACACATACTTCAATTCCTGTTTCAATCCTAATCTGTGTGTATACTATAAAGAGTATTTTCCTGGTCAAAAAAATGTCATAGAAAGGAATGCAGCCTACGGCTACATTATTAGAGTGTAGGGGGTTTTATCTATTCTTTTAGGCTTCCAAATTAATATTTTAGTATGGTTTAAAAATACTAATTACAAAAAAAACATGTATGCCTGGTAGCTTCATATACTACCTACCTTACGTAGAAATAAGAAAACCAAGAAAGAAAATTAATAAAATGACCAAGATCGCACTTCAAAGCCTTCTCTGGAGGACAAGAAATTACCTCACACATACCTTATTGAGTTAATTGCAGGACAAAAATAACAGTTTTGGATGTAATTGTTTTCTTTATTTATAGAAATTTTTATTATTATTGATGAATTAATGTATCAAATGATTAAAAATTTTGCTGGAAACCTGCAATATTACTTATTTTTTCCAGTTGAGTTACTAAGTAATTACGATCTTTGATCCTAGACAACAAAATTCTGATAACTCGTAGCATAAAAAACTTGCTGCTGAACAGTTTCAAAGAGGGCTTTCAAAATCCTGCCTCTGTACAGCGGTGTCAAGATCTTAATTGTCAAAGCAAGGACAATTCTGTGTTTCACCCTCGGGATTACGAAAAAAAAAGCACGCTTGCACAGGACTGTGTGCTCCCACCCAGTTACAGCCTCACAGAGCTTCAGACACTCTATGGTGGAGCCTGAACAACTGTGTGTGTGAAGTTGTTAAGTCTTTGTAAGACCATGGGACACCACCTAAAAGACTCCCTGAGAAGTCAGGCACATACTCCTCAGCTGATTTCCTCTACCTCACAAAATACAAAGGTACTGAGGACATGAGGGCTCCAAAAGCCTCTGAGGAACAGTGGCTGCTCTTCTCCCCTTGAGAAGAGTGACAGATTATTTAATAAAGGAGGTTCAACAACAAACAGAGCTTGTAGCACTATAAGGGACACTCTTTTTTAACTTACCAGTAACAAAAACAAACGTGAGAAAGTCTTCAAATGAATTGACAGAAAATAAATGAGAAAAGAGTGATGCCTGGCTCAACCCTGTAACACTCTTCTTAACCTAATTAACATTCACTTGCTACCACATTTTTAATCTAAGGCAACATTTTTATTTACTTAGAAACCATAAATCATGCTTATAAATTCTACTTTGTTACAGTTTGTTTTGCATTTTCAGCTAAGATATTAAAAGCAGAATTTATTTGTCAGGTTGGCTTGCTGAGATACAATGAAGATTATAATGCTAATCAATTACTCAGTAATGTATAAAAAAACAGTCAGTATCTCAGCTATTTTACTGGATCCTCAATAGCAAAAACAGTCAAATTTTTAAGTGAACAGTAAAATGCAGTAGCAACACTATCAACAGAAAATATTCTCAAAGTCACAGTAACTGAGTGCTATGATGCTGAGTGACTGCATTATTGACAGAAGGGCCTTAGTATACAGAAGTCAAGAGAAGCTCAGGTTGGACAGAGCTAATCAGCCAAATGCTACATTTCTTCTCCACTCATTCACTCTCTGAAACAGGCTTCCTGCTTTTAATCTAGCTATGGACATTTCCTTTTCTCTCTCTTTATTCTTTCATAAGCAAGCTTTTCTCTATCCTAGCTTTCTTCGCTTCAGTTTTTCAGTTGTTTCCCTACTCTTGGGAAAAATCACGTTTTCCTCTGAGTAACTGCACTGAATGAAGAGTGAAATCAGTTTGAGAAATTTTTGATCCTCAAGACATGGATTCCATTATGCCCATGATAACTCTTTCCACATGGGTTGCCAAAGTCAGAAGGGACAAGAGCAGGGCCTGGAGATCTGTAGTACAGAGACAGAATGGACAATCTGCCTCCAGACTGTCCCGCACCTCTCACCCTTCAGCACTTACAAGAAGCACCTTCATTATTATCACCTTGTGTTCTACAGATAATTCCCCTCCCTGAATTTCCATAAGATATTTCACAAATTCAGAAATTCATTTTAGATAAGTGGTGTCGAGCTGAGAAAATCTGTTTTTTACTCTGGCAACATTCTGCCCATGGAAGTACAAACAAGTGCAGACCAGAAGAAAAGGGCAGCAAAGGCCTGTGCTCCCACTCCTCTGCCACACTCCAAGCTCTGCAGGTGCAACAGCTGCATGGCGGGCTCATGTTCTAATACTGTGGACATAAGGTGAGCAGAATGCTGCAGAACAACATATCCTTGAATGCACAATACAAACTCCAGTCAAGTACAAAATGTGAAAAGGAAAACAGAAGAATGAGTTTGCGACCACTGGAATGGTAACCACTTTGACATAGTAATTCTTTATTAAAAGCTAGGGAGTATAAATTTCGAAAAAAAAAAGTGAATGAGAAACAAAATAACCAGCAAGCCTGAAATGAACTTCTCAAATACACAGTTTGTAAATCCTACTAAAATTTAGGCAAGTAAGTGGAAGACAGACATTTGAGAATCTGACCTTATGACAGAAATAAGTGTCTTATTTAACGTCAGTATCTTAATTGAAAAAACGAAGATAAAACAGAGCAGCCTTTCCAAGTCCTAGAAATTTTCCTGTTCTAAATACAAAATTTGTCTTTCTATGATGCCTATCAGACAGGACATTTTATTCCTAAGGTGCTCCTCTCTATTTTATCATAATAGCATTTTTAAAGTACCATCAACCTCATTCAAATTTTATGGCCTACAACAGGTGATCAATCCACATTCTTGCTTGCTTCATAATGCTTTTACAGCATCTAGAAACACATATTTTTCTCTCAAATGTTCTCCTGGTCTTCAGGGCCATTCAAAGGGGCACCCTGCCCAGTAATTGCCAATTCTAGAAAGATATTTTGCAGCAAATACATACACTGACTTTCATACTTCTAACCACAGATATTTTTAAGCATGTCAAACACTTTTTATATATCTCCTATTTTTATAGATGAAGGTTCTGAAAATTTTTATCTCTACATTTCCAGTGGTTTCTATAACAGTTCCTGTGAACGCTGGTTCAATCTTCACAAAAATAAAGATTTATTACATACCATAGTCTGTGATCTTACAGGATACTAAATACAGTTCTTTCAGGTTCCGTCCTTCTCTGGCAATCACTTCCACACATCTGGAAGACACAGTAAAATTACTATTACAAGACAGTAAATCACTTTTAAATATCAAGAGTACAACCCATAGGTAAGATGTACTGTATCTCAATTTCTTCATTTTGCAACTGGCTCCATACATTTCATTGAAAATGAATATGGCTACATATTTACACTGCAAAAAATATTATTTTAAATTGAATGCCTTTATATGGATATTCCCCTAAGTCTCTGAATATGTGAGTTGCTTGAAATGTATACAGACAAGCACTTCGGAAAATTACACAAATGTGAATTTCCATTTCTTTATTACTTTGGAAAGTTTCTGTTGCAAATTTTAAGCTTTGACAGCTTTCTTCTAGGGAAGAACTATAAATGCACTGTAATGAGGACAAAATATAAGAAAATGTAATTTTAAATTCATGTTTGTATTTCTTCAGTGATTACTGCATGAGTCAGCATTCATCAGGTCACGAAATGTTACACGATCATGGTGTTCCAACACATTGCTGGAGAAGACTGTATAGATGAGAAAATAGCTCATTCATTTGCCTTATCATAACTGTGAATCATAACATGCAATGAAACATGAGGGGTTTTATGTTAACCTTGTTGTTTGATTTTTGTAAGCAAGAAAATTAATATGAATTAATGAATTAAATTAAATAGGAGCTTATTATGTACTTGTGACCAAGCCCATATTACAATGCTGTGTTTCCAGCTGCATTGTTTATAACATATCACTCAGAAATCACAGAATCATAAAATACATTTTCAATCCTATTAATGTAGATTAGTTTTGTTCATTAGATCAGCTAGCATGACCATTGTGCTATTTTCTACAAAGGTACATTTATAAAAGTGTATTTTATTGGATAAGTTATAAGAATTTCTTCTGATCCAATATATTCGACTTTAATTTTCAGGTCAATTACCCAATCACTTACTCTGACACTTAAATCAACCCTTGAACAGTACACAAAATAAAATTACTTGCCAATTTCTAAGAAAATAAGTATTGCTGAATTTTTCACACTTTAGAAAGATACAACTAAATCCTCAGAGACCTTTCTATTCCACTTAGTACCTCCAATAGATTATCTCCCAATCTGATTTAACTGTTCATGATGGCAATTTTAGATTTCAAAAGCAACCATCTAATTCTTACAGCTTACAATAAGGCAATAACTGAACAACAGCCTCTCATACCTATTTATCCTCTCCCTGCTTCCTTCCACTACTAATAAACAGCATACCTCTGACAGAGTACCTTAATCACAGTTCCTTTAACACTACTATAAATATTCAACCCAGGAAAACTGTGAGAGCCTGATATTTATAAGTTTTTTGCAATTCTTATCATTAGGTAAAGGTTACCTTAACTCATGAATACACAAAGAAAAGAAAGAAATATTTACACCACGACTATGCTTTTTAATATAAAGTAACCTCAGAACTACACATTTTCCTAAAACAACATAAGATTTAGAGCATTAAACACACTCTATGTACATGGAAAACTTCTGCTTCTGCAAGACATGATTT
Organism: Oreocharis arfaki; assembly: GCA_013398015.1. NCBI lineage: Eukaryota > Metazoa > Chordata > Aves > Passeriformes > Paramythiidae > Oreocharis > Oreocharis arfaki. The sequence continues at coordinate 181,060 of VZRR01007717.1, forward strand.
TGAAGAACACACTCATCTTCGTCAACTGGCTTATTAAATAACTAGGCCATGAGAAAATACTTTTTATTATTTATTCCAAAAAAATACTTCCTAATAATGAGATTTTATTGTTATTATTGATAACATGAGTGAACAGAAAATCATCATCATATATTTTATTAGCAGTATTTTCATTAGGCATTTCAGAAAATAAGATATAATTGAAGAGTCAATGGACACTAAGGTTAAAAAAAGCTTTTCTTAATTATCATATATATCATTTAGCAGAGCAACCATATTATGAAACATTTCTTACCTTGGATAAAAATTCTGAACATAGAAAAATATTTTAAAAATTGTATCTAAAGAATCTACAAGTTTTGAAATTATTTTTGCTAATTTCTACTCACTGAGAGACAACTAATTTAACAAAACTGAAGTATAGCAATCAGTGTCTAAAAATACCATCAGAAGACAGTCAAGATGACATTAAAGACTACCTAATTTTCTCTGCAAGTTCAGTGGCACACCTTTTCAATCAGTCAGGGTCAAAATTTGTATTATCTGCACAAATACAAAAGCACTTGACTTTGTGGCCCTAATAAATACATCCTTTCATCTCACCAGGTAGTGCCAGCTCTAAGAGTTAAAGTTTGTCCAAGTGGCTTGAGTGACTCCAGTCCTGTTCTCAGTGACATCTTGGAGCCTAAATGAAATACTCTTCACTTTCTCCTGCTAGGAAAAGAAAACCTTCACAGTCTTCAGCTATATCCATTAAACAGTGAAGGGAAAAAAAAAAGAAAAAAGGTAAAAAAAAAAAAAGGTGCTCTGACTGACTCATTTCTTTCTGTTTTTCGAAAAAATGAAAATCACCTAACATCTAAAAGAACGAGGTAATGACACACCTAGTTTGGAGAAAAGAAAATATATAGCTAAAATATCGAATTTTTGTGCTTCTGTCTGCTTTCTATACCTAGCATAAGTCAATCTAATTCCAGTTTTAATTTCTGTTATCCTTTTTATGGATCATCCTCATGTAAATCAACCTGCAGAGACAGGAGAAACACTTTATACGGTCTAATTTCCCTCTGCTCTATAGAGGGTCACACAATACATAATTTCTAGTAACAACTGACTTCTTTACAACATAAGGAAAAATAAGAGTAGTTGTGTATTTATTGCTTTTACCTTTTAATCTTTGCTAAACATGACAGCAAAGAAAAAGCTTAAAAGAACAAAATCAAGTTAACCTTTTCTAGAAAGCAATGATCATCTTAATTCTGTTGTAATAATCCATCAAAATGATGTCAGATTATTTTCATATCCATCATTGGAAGTATTTATACTTATGATGTTGCTGAATTAGACAACAAGAAGCCTAACCTAGAAAAAAAGAACCAGCATTATACTGGTAAATAAATAAAGAAAAGTTATTATTTAAAGCTGTGGCAAATTACAGAAGTGAGTAAACCAGAAAACTGAGGCCCATAAAACCTGGGGACTAATCCCTCTCTGTCAGGGACCTCATATGGACATGGTAGCCACAGCTCTGTGCAAAGGCTGAGAGAACTTCTTAAATCTCTTGACCGAAAGTCACTGAGCAGGCTTTTATCAGCTGTATTAAATGTATTAAAATATAAACAATCATCCAGAAAGAAAAGGGATTTTTACACTCAAAATAACTTATTACCAAAAATGAGCCAAGGAATAAAGAAATAAAACTACAGTTAGAGCTTTGCTAATACACGTCTGGATCAGAGCAGGCCAGAGCTAAAATCTTTTCACTTCTTACTTTGAAAATGAGTATCATTTAGAGCTATGTATCACATTAAAGTATCAAAAGAGAGAACACGATAAATTTTAGGAAGACAGAGCTTATTTATTAAACCTGAAAATATTATCCAATAAATGCTTACACCAAGCTTTCCCTAGATCTACTCAAAATGTTATGAATGCCGTTCTCTGATGGACTGTTAGGCAATTCAGTTTTATTGCATTTGATTCTAAAAGTAAGAAATTAATATCACACACTGTGAAATTTACAATGCAATCAAGAACAAGAAAAGGGCAAAAAGCACAAACTGGTTTCACATAAACCAGTCAATCAAACAATATTTAAGAAATCAATATTATTACAAGACCACAGAAGTCTGTAAGATAACTAGACATGTAAGATAACTGAGCACTGTGATGCTGAACATATCCACACTGAAAACATCCCAAAATTCATGATATTCAGAGACTAATAAACGTAAGATTGCCTCTCACTGTTACAATTTCTAAAGACACCTTTCTACTTCAAAAACTAAAAAAATCTCAAGGTGAAAACAATGTAACGATAATGTTGCTCAACTTTCAGCAATTGCTATCAGGAGAAAACTCTCCATCAGGGTTACAGAAACTACAGAAATTTGTCCACTAATACACATACTTGTGTTTACTGCTCTTCTCACCTGGTCTGTAGACATGAAAAATTACTTAGGTCTGCCAAGATTTACTGGTATAAAGCTTCTCTGCCAACAAGTCTCTTCAAAAGTAACAAAACTGCAAGACTGAAACACAGATACGTTTACTGAGAACTCCAAATTTAGGCCCATATTCTTGATAACTTCCCACACTGAACATAGAAATATGTGCAATGATTTCTCAGAGTCAAGGTTTATGACTTTCCACATTTAAGAGCTGAAAAATAATAATAAAACTCCAACAAACCAGAAAAATAAGTCATCTGAAACCCCCTAATTTTCTTCTCCTAGCCAATTGATCCCTACATTCTTTGACCTGAAAGCTTAAGGTTAATGAAATAAACTGCAAGCTTCTACCTGTAAGAAAAGATAACACAGATCCTTGAGTTATGAAAAAAAAATGTGTATATATATATGTATATGTGTGTGTGTTTATACATAGGTACTTTATATGTGTGTGTGTGTGTGTGTATGTATGTATACAAACACTAAGCTATTATATTTCTGATCTAAATCTGAAAACATTGGAAAATTGTATTTGTGGCAACTGAAAGGAACTAATGAGAAAATATGAGTACAGTATTTGTGGTGTAAGTGGTCCTGGGAGACCTCATTACAGTCTGAGAGGCTTTTCAGCCCTGAGCAGAGCTAATTGGAGTTGCCATGTACTGGTTATGAGTCTACAATTCGAGGGAATGAGTGAGCTTCGCCCACCAAAGAGGTATAAAACCCCCAAAGCATTAACATACCACCTTGGTAAGGTTCAAAATGAACATCAGACTGCTTGCAAGTCTTCTGCGGTATTTGACTGTATTTGCCTCTAAGTGGCCAAGTGAATACCTCGCTACCCCTCAAATCAAAACCAACAGCACTACTGGGAAGCAAGAGGGAGCTAGGAAAGAACAAGAGCACTAAAATATACCACAGAAACCATAAACCTCTCATGAAGAAATATATAGTGCTCCTCAAAAATTACCATTTCAAGCTTTATATTCAGGCAGAAAAAAATTAGCTGCACATGAAATAAAACTCAGAGTCATCGGTTTTGATGACTTAAATTTTCCAATAGAAGGCAGTAATGCAATGCAATAACCAAATCTCTCCTGTAACAAAACCAAACCTCTGACCACAGAAGCATATATAGCCTTAAGAAATTGACGTGATCTGAGGCCCACTGCACTAGGAAAGAATAATTTAAAAGCTAACACAGTGAAAATACTAACATTTTACTGACAGATCTATAAACCCTTGTAAAACCTCATAACAATAAATGATGAACTTAATACCCTGATGGATACATATTCTTAGTTCAGGATTCTCTTTCATTGATCATTTTATTTGCATTATGAACAATAGACCTCTTTCAACATACCTGTTTTCTAGTAATTTACACTAATAAGAGGTACGATTTTTACTTGTTTTTCAGTTACTCTTCTACACAGTTGCTACTGCCATTTTAGAATCACATTCAAAATACGTATTTTAAAATGATTTTTAATTTCAAGACCAAGAACTGAATCTGTAAGAAACAATATTAACCACAGAGACAGCAAAACAGGATAAGACTTGTAATCAAAAGCACAAACGGAACTTGAAAAGCACTTTTTGTCGGGAGCCAATATGCAAAGTGTCACTAGTTATACAAGTTAACTGCAATTATCTTACAGCAGTCATTAAGTTGTGATTAGCAGGGAGGTATTCTTTAGAAAAATCAATGTAATTTAAAATTAGGTTTGCCAAACAGGTTCATCACTTACAGCATAGGGAAACAGGTAAGATATTCTTTCATGCTGGAACTCACAAACAACAGAGGTGAGGGCAGCCAAGTCCCACAGTGTCTGCTTGTGCTCTGAGCTAGTCAGGTGCGTGCAAACTCCAATCAGAGAGCTACAGAGATAAATGAATCAGCTCTGTGCTTAAGCTATTATGCCCCGTCTTTCAGCAACAAATATCTGTTTTCAAATATTAGTAGTCTTACCTAAAATTAAATGCCTCCTGTTAGCCTGACTGAATGTAAATCCAGTAAACAATTAAACCAAGAAAACAGAAATGTAGCAAATTGTTTAATTCCACCATCTGATTTTCACATGTAGTAGGATTCCAGGTGGCCTTCCAGTTCCTTTGTGGCTTGAAGGAACTAGATACCATAACAGATTTAACAGAAATAAACAACTAGGAAAAATAGTCTTACCCTGAACCCCTCATAAATCTGATTTGCCACAGCTAATCATGCTTAAGCCTGGAAAACAATTAAATGGTGTCTCTTATCTTTTTAAGAACTCTAAAATATTTTGGAATTCAGATTTGAAATGAACAGGCCTATGTGATACAGCACTTCAAAACCAGCTTCCTACATCTGTTGTGGCAACCTGTCTACTGGCATAAGAAAAACCAAGAAACTGTTCACTACCAGCAAGATCATGCACATTCCTTTAGCAAACAATTTTTGTCTTATAAAAACAAATACTAGCTTCCTTCCTGAACTGTTTCAATGGTGCTTTCCCACTAAAATACTGGCAAAATATTTGCATTCCTGATACGACACTGTTGAATTACTTTGCTACAGCGCAATAGTTCAGAGCCCTAATGCCCATCGGTGACAAGTCATGTTTTTCAGGGGTCCATATAGATATCGGTGTTATTTAATATCTTCATTAATGACACAGATGAAGGGATCGAGTGCATTCTCAGCAAATCTGCAGATGACAACAAGCTGAGTGGTGCAGCTGACACTCCTGAGGGATGGGATGCCATCCAGAGGGCCCAAGCTCCAGAAGTGGCCCAAGGGAATCTCGCACGGCTTAACAAGGCCAAGTGCTGGTGCTGCACCTGGGTCAGGGAAACCCCTGATGCCAACCCAGGCTGGGGATGAACAGACCGAGAGCAGCCCTGCCCAGAAGGACTTGGGGTTGCTGGGGATGAGAGCTGGACATGAGCCGGCCATGGGCACTCCCAGCCCAGAAAGCCAAGTGTGTCCTGGGCTGCATCCAAAGCCCTGTGGGCAGCAGGGGAGGGAGGGGATTCTGCCCCTCTGCCCTGCTCTGGTGAGACCCCACCTGCAGAGCTGACTCCAGCTCTGGGGTCCCAGCACAGGAAGGACAGGGACCTGTTGGAGAGAGTCCAGAGGAATAACAACAAGGTGATCAGAGAGACAGAGCAGCTCTGCTGTAAGGAAAGGCTGAGAGGATTGGGATTGTTCAGCCTGGAACAGGGAAGGCCTTAGGGTGATCCAATTGCAGTTTTTCAGTGCTTGAAGGAACCTCGTAAGAAAGACGGAAGGGAACTATTTACAAGGGCATACAGAGAGAGTTAGGACAAGGGGAAATGGCTTCAAATTGACAGAAAGTGGTCTTAGCTTAGATATCAGGAAGGAATTCTCACCTGAGTATGGTGAGGCACTGGAAGAGGTAGACTGGAGAACCTGCGGATGTCCCTTTCCCGGAAGTATTCAGGGCCAAATTGGATGGGGCTCCGAGAAACCTGGTCTAGTGAAAAGTATTTCTGTCCATGGCAAGGGCATTGCAACAAAATTATCTCTAGGGTCACTTCCAACCCAAGCCATTCTGATTTCATGATCAGTGTACTGGTGTAGAGGAATTGCTTACATACATATTACTTCCTCACATGGTGAATGTCATGGTGGCTTTTTTAAAGACAAGTGTAAAGGTATCCATCATAATGTTATCTGCTTGCAAATGTAAAAATGTGCAGATTTAGAAAATAACGACTGCACAGTAGCTGCAGACAAGATGGAGCATTTGCACATTGTATTTCTGTGCAAATAAGCAAATCCTTGCGAATTCAAACAAGATCCTTGAGGTCCCGCTGCCGCAGCAGTGTACAGAGAGGGTGAGGGGACATTTAGACTTTGAATGTGTGTTACGGCTGAATCTTTAGTTGAAATAATTTAGTAATGATGCTGCACATGGAAAGAAGTTCAGAGACAGACCACCGCACTTTCTGCAAATTCAGAGAAGTGCAAAGGAGAAGAGACAGTCCAAAGAAGAAAACCTTGAAGTATTTCTGAAACTCTCTCTCCCAGTACAAATCACACAAGGGCATACACCAGCTCAGTTGCACCATTTCATGCATGGGGAGACTGGGCTTTGAGCAGTGGCAGATTTAATTATTCCTCAGGTTTCAGATATTACATTTACATGCTTCAGGCCTCAAGGTGTTTCCTGGAGTTACAGAGGCCTCAGTTTCAATAGACTTTCTTTTTTTAAAGTAGTCTTGTGCTAGTCCATTAAGACTCAGAATAGAGTTAAGAATAAAACCAGCCTTTTTTCAAAAGAAGCTTCCAAGTTTAATAGCAAAAGTAAGAAACGGCAACTGTATTGCTGTGCTCCAAATTCCCATAAATGCTCTTTAGAGTGTTCTTTTAGAATGCTTGGATAAACTTTAAAATAGTTCCATAAAAATGAAAAAACTTCAGCCGCTATTTTGAAAATAAAATACTGTGTTTATATAGCTCTGTACCTCTTGATCTCAACCAGGAGTACACACAGATGAGAGAATATTTCACCACATTCACTGCTTTATTTTCATAACACAGGGGCTGACATACGCTTCACTGAGCTTTGCACATAGGCAGCTAATCTTATCTATTGAGATTTACCCTTTCAAACCCCTTTGTACCTCTGACGTTTTTTCTAATTAAAAAAAGAACCCCTAACCTCTACCACCTATTCATTAATGTACAGCTTTAAAGACTACCTTTTCTTGAAATGACACTGCAGATCATGGTCAATGGGTCATGGGGACTGAGAATGGATTTCATCAAAGGTATCTCCTGCTAACTTTAAGAAAACAGCAAAACCACTGCCTCAGTTTCTCCTTTCCAAAATGGAAACATATTCTATAAATCTATTTTTTTACTGAGTTGTAAATAGATGTGATTAAATATTGCAAAGGCTCAGTTCTGTGAAAATATAAAGTCCCTATAAAAGTTTGATAAATATTCTCAATCCTATTCATGGGAACAGCAGTATTGTTAAGAGTTATGATCTAAATTTATATGAGGTGAACAAGGTTTATATGGGTAATTTCTTCCACTAGGACAGCAGAAGAAGTAAAGCCTTTTACAGGACATAAGGAAGCTTTCTGCAAAACAGTCCTATCATCACATCTGATATTTCTCCTCTACTCCTGAAAGACATTCAAGTTTGTAGTGAATTTCTGCTTATATAAAGCGATGATAGAGCAGAAGAAGAGCTAAGATAACCAAAGAGGAAAAAAAATAAAATCCAGTACTCATCATAATTCATGTATCTTTGGAATTGATTTGGGGTCCATTCTCTTTAGACTTTAGGAATTAGAGCAAGTTGGTAGATCTGTTACATTCATTTAATTCTGCTGAAGTTAGCAAAACTGATGATAGAAAAAATCAAGCTCAATGCATTTTTGGACAAATGCTATAAAGAAGAGAGATTACAGAATGTGAGCAATAACTGAGTTCTGTGGTTCTCAGGTCTCACCCAAAGGGTAGAATCACAGCAAAGCTTGTATGAGAAATTTGGAATACTTTTTAAGTAATATCTTAGTGGAAATATTTTAGCATACAAATTTTAGTATAGAAAAAAATTTCCATGCCTGCTAAAATTATAAAAGTCTTGATTTGCCATGAAGTAATATCTAAATCTTGGTAAGAATGCCAAGGTTCTTAGAACTTCACTTTAACTTGGAGAGAATGCACTGAGATAGCAATGTCTTTAAAAACAAACAAGCAAACAAATCCAAGACCAAAAAACCAACCAGCTTAAAGGCAAATTCCAGAAGCTCTTCATGAAATGATAATGAATTCCTCTCCATGTGGCTATCTGGCTAACACTTCTGTTACTGGTACACTGCTTGGAGAAAGAAACAGAAAACAAGTTTGATGATGCTCTATATGATTTGTATGAAGCAAAATTGCCTCCTTTAACTCAGAGAATATACTAGTAAATACTTTTATTAGAAGCAGAAAGAGCATTACTTCTATGTATAATGATCTTAATAGATTGCCAATTATAGTCTCTAAATGCAGATTTTAATACCACCTAATAATGCACGAACTTCACCTAATGTTATTCAATTCTGAAAGTACTTAACAGGGTAACTCTTCATGTAATCCTACTGGAAAATAATCTGTCTAGAAGGAATATTAGGATATATTGTGTAAACCGTAGTGAGAAACTATGGCAGTTTTCAATAGCTGGAAATTTCCTAACTGAGCAATTATAAACACATTCAGAAATAAGTGAAGAAACTTTTTTCATTCCCTCCCATCTCAGGACCCTCTGAGTCTTCTTGATATGGTTCTGATTTTGTTAGGAATTCAGAGGGCTAGTAATTATTTATTTGTTGTATCATAGCAAAGCTTTTAGTTTCGTAAAAGAAACATGACTTTCTGTTACCTGCCTGCACCTACATCTCAGTCATGTCTCACTGCTTACCCCAAACGCTATAAAATTGTTAAAAAGTAATAATTGTCACCCAAAATGACAGAAAAAACCCCCAGAAACGCATGAACAAGTAGAAGGATTGTGACTGAAATTGTATGAATTTGGTATTTTTTTCTTCCTAATTTTTTAGAAGCATTTAATAAACCCAATGGTTCAATACCATCTTCTAGCTGAGTTCTCAGTGCATTGATGTATCTTAAATCTTGATCAGATCTAAGTTCAGATGTCCTCCCACCAACCCTCAGATAACTTTGCACTGAAACAGAACAGAAAGAGTCATGTGACTCCTTAATAGAATCTCAGCTATGACAACTATTATGTTCTGCTGCAGGACAACCACAAACAGCATCAAATGATTTCTTAAACTGATCCAGCTATATCCACAAAAGTGTAACTGTCTAAACCACTACAAATTGTGCAGTTAATTAAAACCTACATATTAAAAAAACCCTAAGGAAATTTCCATGTGTTGTATTTTTGTCTCTCTGAAGAGTTCAGGCAAGAATTCTGTGATGTATTCTTAAATCATTATACATAACTGTCATTCCACAGACATTCTAGCAAACGACTATTAATGAAATACATATAAAAACCTATGAAATCACCTAACTGCAGATCTATCTTTCCCTACTTTCCCATAGTAATATTATATTGCGTTACAGTACTAAACTTTGCTGATAGTTAAAGCTTTCCAAAGAAAAGACAGTGTTAATCTATTAGTCTTAGCTCTAAAATTCAGCAGTCACTTAAACCAGGTCAAACAGGTTGAATTGTCAGCCCATCTGTGCAAGAAGCCATTTCTGTATAAAAGTAACACACGCACATTTCCCCACTCACCAGGGAAGTCGGGGGGAAAAGCAAAGTAACTAGCGTGTGTGTTTGATAGAAACAGTCGGGGGGAGGAAAATGTTACATATTTTCCATACGTGCAACTTGGAGAAATAACAGAAGGAATAGTACTAAGATATAAATTTGCTTTGCAGTTTTTTAGACAGGTATGCAAGGCAGACATCAGAGCATGCTGGTGGTCAACCGAAGCAAACACATCCACTGTCCAACACAATGTTTCACGGTTTTATGAACTCAAAACAGATACCATCTGCCAAGTTGTTCTGACATCTACTGAGTTCAGAATTTCCCTGGCTACCACCATATTTACCAGGCTGGCAGCAAATCAGAAAAAAAAGGTAAGAGGAAATCTCTGAAGCCCATTCAGAATTTCAGTAATAAAATCTGTACTTAGAGGGCACCTTGTTTTCTTTACCATTCACTGTATGCTACGGTATTCACAGGCTATATTGACAACGATAACTGAAGAAGATTATGTTCTCACTCTCTTAATTCTGATTATATTACTAGTTTTCAAGTTTCACATGGAAGCTCCAAGTATTTTCTGGGTTATTGGCAAAACACATAAAGGAGTTTGTAACACATTGCTGGACACAGTCCTGTAACATTTTAATTCAAATTTTCATCTAGATGAAAGCCTTCTTTATATTCTTACTAACTTGTCTGTACCAAAGATAGGTACAGTCAATTTGAGTTTCTATTTGTTTTCACATCGCAACATCCACAGGAGGACTGAAAATTTGTTTTCTAATTGCAGGATTGGAATTCCATTAGGAGGTACGCAGGCAGCCAAGGTGATTTACAAAGCACAAGCAATGTGTTCATATTAGACTGAAAGATAAGTTTCTATCAATTCCATTTTTTCAGCAGAAGTACCTAGGATGAGTCTGCTTGAGAAAGAATGACCTCCCCCACGGCAAAAAAAAATACAACATTTTTCCACAAATCATAAATTCAAAATTACTTGCCACGGCAAGTAGTTTGAAACCTGTAACTCCACGTACAGATTCTCTAAGTAGTGGCCTCAAACACTACTAGACCTTCAAAGCAGTTCATTGACAGGATTAATTGCCTCCACTACTGGTTACTTCAAAGTGTTGACAAGATTTTAAAATATTTCCTGTAGCAGTTAGCACCCTAATGTGCTCATGGAGATGTGTTTTAGTTAACGTTTGTCTTGGACACAGCAGGTAACATATAGGTAGGCAGGCTAAATCTGTTGTTTGGGGCCACAAATGGAATGAATTTACATTATTTAACTGCCTGAAGATATGTATCAGTTTTCTGTAAAACTAACAACTACCAAAGCATGCCCCCAAAAACAGAACAAGGCTCTTCATATTATCATTCTATCCAGTTGTTATACAATTGCATGAAGTTTTAGTTAAGGTGCTTCATTAGTAAGTGGACTCCTAATGCCTTTTCTGATTTTAGTGATTTTGGGTTTAATCCCAGATTTAGAAGAGTTCATTTACTATTTCCTCCTGCTATCTCGATGAATTCTTCAAGTATGCGACTAAACTTCTGCTTGGTATCTCTACTGCTTTTTGTTGAGAAAATGATGACAGTAGTTCTGCTTATTTCTGTCATAATAGGACCAAGGGAAATATCAGTAAGCAGAACTCATGCACCTCAAATTCTTCTCCATTGGCTTTAATGTGATCCCCATTTCCTGTTTGACTTGTTTGCATGGCTCTAGCTGAATTAGTCACTGCACCCTAGGCAGGTCAAGACATGATTTTGTTCATCATGATGAAACAAGGTCTGAGCATCTTCAAACTAACTCCATCCCCACTAATCTACTGAAAAAAATGTACCTTCTCTGTGATAAAGTTCGGGACAGCACTGAGACTACACCAGTGTAAAATAATGCTTCTATGCCAGGTGGAGCAGTAAGTGGAAGTAGCAGATCATAGAAAACCAACATGACATCCTTTCCTGTGATTACAATCAATCAACTTACACCAGTCACCAGTCAATATTCCTCAGTTCAGCAGGAGCCCAGTGTGGTCAGACAAGATGGAGACCACCATAAGTACAAAACCAAAGAACACATTTATATCCACACCTTTAATTTTTATTTCAACCACCACCAAATTCTTTTTTTACCTGTACCTGCTGAAGAAGTTTCAGAAGTATTTGCTTCTTACAGATACGTTGCTTATATATTTGCATGTCACAAAGTAAGATTTTCTGAACCTTCCAAAATTGCAAATAGTGCAAAATGTGCCTGACTGTTTCCTAACGGAATTCTCCTATTGCGTTTCTCTTGACTGCTAGTTACATTTTGCATTTTCACTTCAAAAATTGTAAATTTTGAATCTTGGCTAACAAAGATTCCCTTCCACTGTATACTACAGCTACAAGCCCACTGTCTCAGCAAGGTAAAAGAACGAAAAGATTTTGGAATTGACTGTTTACATTTCATTTGAAAGACCTCTAGATAACGGTTAACTTGTTTTCTTAAAGATCTAGGTATTTCTGATAACATCAAAGAGTCAGCTATGATCACTGCAGCACCAAAACCTCTGAAATGTAGACTACTAGGCAAAAAATAAGCAGACATCAATTTAGACTAAAATGAAATTGTTACTTCACAGTTTGCTGTCTTCATTATCTTCTTTAATGCTAAGTCTTTCAGATAAAGGTTTTTCTATGTACTGTAAATGTTTCAACATAGAAATATTAGAACTTCAGAAATCTATTTAAAAATATTTCAAAGCATTAATATTTCTAAATAACAACACAGATGGAAACACACCCAATACACAGTATCTGCGTATTTTTATACTTATGTTAATGTAGGCTTTTCCCATTTTTTTGGTATAAGAATATAAAAACAGTAAAATAATGTGTGCAGATACACTGTAAAGAGGAAGAGGTTTTACAAGATCTAATTCCACCCTTTACTATCACCTGCAAAAAAAGTACTGCCACCTTGTGTACATAAATTAGACAATTGTGAATCTAAGCCTGTCCATAAAACAATGCTAGTTTTCTCTTAATAAGAACTCCCACAACTGTGAATATTTTGGTTCATGTCAAGGATGGACATGGTTGTAGTCACACTCCGACTACAGCAAGAAGAGGTGCAAACGACATAAAAAGTTGACAAGAAATGTTTTTTTAGAATACTCCTCAATATTCATCAGAAGTAATCAATTTCAAATATATATGCCTTTCAGTCATCGTGACTCAGACATTCTATAGGATATTACAATGATTAGAGGCAGTATGAATTTTCTATACACAGTTCACCTTGATTTCAAGTTCAAATAATTAGCTATTATCAATTGCTCAACAGTCAGTGTTTAAAAAAAGTTAGCCCCTCTTTTAAAGTGCATTTTAACTAATTTTATTTTGGATACAAACAAAAGTTGCTAATTGATAAATTAGAAGAACAACATTTCAGCGAAATGGATGCAACACAAAAGGCACAACTTAAAATAATCCATAAACCTTTGTTATTGTAATATGCTGTTAGAACAATAATCCACAATCTTTAGTATGATTCAAGAAACTGAGATCATGCTAAGTACTTACAAGCGAGACAGATCTAACGGAAACAAGTAACTCTTCAGTTGAACTCAGATTTGAAAACCTTTCTGTCCTTTAAGAACTCTGTTAGCGTGAAAATCAAGAAACAGCCGTAATTCTTGCACACCAGTTGGCATCAGCTATAATAATTACCACCAACTCCTAACAGATTATTCTGAACCACTCTCACTCTCTTCTAGTATATGAAATTATGAAAACACTGTCTGCCCCTGCAAAAAGTACAACAGTGATCACAGTAATCTCAGATCTTGATTTCTTGTGTGCCTCTTTTGTGCCTCTCAACTGGACACAAAAAGAATTTCCCTTTTTCCCTCAGTCAGTTTCTTTTTCCAGTGGTAACCTGGTGATTTCTAAAATGTCTCTGCTTTTCAGTGTGGCTTGTCTTTGTGAGAAATTCTTGGACAAAGCTGGATAGCTTTGCCTTCACTGCCACCCTCTGGGCTCCTTACTTCAAAAATAAGACTCTGAGCCACGGCATAGAGATTTCAGGATGGTTTGACATATGCTATCTTGCACACACTTATAACTGTAGTACTGACTACTTACACAGCACCTTTCTCCTCCAGAAAGATCTCTATCAAATAGCTTTACAGGTCTGTTGGTTACATTGCAGCACAGATTCAAAACCAAGAGCAGCTAGAATCATTTTAAGCCTAGAAATAAAGATAAGCCTATACTACTACAAAATAATTATGTAATCTAAATTTTCACAACTGATTCATGACTGCAGATGAAGACATGTCCTATTGCTAAGAGCTTACTATTTACACTACTATTTCAGTTACAAGTATCAAAAACTTGCTAAAAATCCAAAGTCCACAGAGTCCATTTTTATTTTACCAAGCTACGCAGTTTCACCATCATAGGTTCCCATACTAAATATATGCTTAAGATACTGCTTGTCAAAACAGAAGAATGAGAAGCTTAATTGTTTTTTTGTTCGGTTGGTTTGGGTTTGGGGTGTTTTTTACACAAAAACAAAGATGCAGAGGTAAAAGGAGTCCTCACAGACTTGGGCTGCAGCACAGGAACAGCTCTTGTGATGGAACTCAGTTCTGCATTCATCTCCTCTAGTTCTTTCAGATAATCACTGTGTGCTGTAACACATCCCCTGACAACACAGAAGGCAATTAAATCCCTGCAAAGGTGCCTGTAGCCTGAGATGGTTTGGAAGGGTTGGCAGGCAGGAACTCCAGCTGACTGAGGAGCTGGAATGGGAAACTGCTTATTCTCTTTTTGCCTTCCTAACCATGTTCTTCCTTCCCCTCCAAGGTCCAGTATGTCAACTTACACTCAAAATAATTTTCATTTGTACTCATTCAGACTAATTTTGTTTAACATGTGAAATGACAAGTTAAGAGTTTGAAAGTTACTAGGGGTGAAAATAGTGATGTTTGCCAAACACAGTGGAAAAGGAATTTTCAGGTTATGTTCACACGGTGGGAGTTTTTCATTTCCTACACAATTTGGAAAACTTCTTTAGCCAGGTAGGTCTATTAGAAAGAGTTATAAAATAACAATTTATATCGATAATCAATTAAAGGAAAAGCTGGGCAGATGAGTAACATGTAAAGAATTAAAGTTTTTCTCAAGAAATTCTCCAAGTATTGAAGTCATGGGGAAAAAAACAATGCTTTGCAAACATCCAAGAAATTTTAAACTACGTTTTTCCTCTTGTCATAACAAAATAGAGTATTAGAAGAACAACAAAAATGAATACACTCCCTGGTTTATATATAACATGGATCTAAATTTTGTTTATGCATTGTACAAAATGATTCAGCAAACCCTCAAAACCCCACTCGCTCAAATAACTCTTCATAGGTCT
This sequence comes from Oreocharis arfaki, assembly GCA_013398015.1. Classification (NCBI taxonomy): domain Eukaryota; kingdom Metazoa; phylum Chordata; class Aves; order Passeriformes; family Paramythiidae; genus Oreocharis; species Oreocharis arfaki. The sequence continues at coordinate 196,182 of VZRR01007717.1, forward strand.
CTCAACCCAACAAGTTCAAGGAAGACAGAAGTGGCCACTAATCTTTACAAGCACTCAAGTTAGAGTCAAAGGCATATAAAGATTCTTAATAAGCTGTTCCTAAGGATTCTCAAATACTTCAGAAGTGGTTTTTGAAAACAATCACAAGAATGCAATTAACAACTTATTATCATACTTCGTAATCCCCTGCAAATGCGCATTCAAATACTGGCATCCGAAAGAAAAAGAAAAAAACCAGATGAAAACAAAAAATTTGTTTTCCTCTTCCATAGAAAAGAAAGTCGGACGAGGGATATAATCCACGAAAAGCTTCCAAAACTGCAGACCTAGGTAAATAAAACAGTGTGATACATTAATCAAGTGACAAAAAGAAGAAACAAAAAAGACTAAGACATCAGGGAAAAATGCATTTTCTAATATAAAAAATAAATGAGCTAGATAAAGTTTTACATAAGAAAAAAAATCTGAAGAAAATAATGTTTAAAATAATGCCTTTGGAAACAGGACTATTAAAAATCAAAGATAAAACCAAGTCTTTTAACCTCTACGTTGAATCTACCGGCCAACAACTCAGAAGGTTATACTAGATCTTATGACTGATGGAAAAATGCAATTGCATAAAACTATTGTCATTGTAGATTTTCCCCTGCTATTATGTACTACATGCATATATTTCCCAAACATACTGTGAGGCTTTATTAAAGACTTCAGGGTTATTTGAAAGATGTTATACAGGGCAAAAAATAGCTGCTCGTGATTCTGTCTCAGCTTGTTATATTAAGCATTAATATGAATTTTAAAAAAATACAACACCATAAAGTACCCCCAACCCCACTATATATAATGCCAGGGAGAAAAAAAGAAAATATTCTACCTTTAGGGAATAATGAAAATTTACAGTTCTCATAAAGAAATTGTTACAAGTTAGATACCTTGGAAAAAAAAGCAAACCCAAAAAAACACCCCCAAGACTTTTTAATGTTGAATGAAGTTCTTAATACAGTAACAGCTCATGTTTTTGGAGAGCAGTTTGAGCTGAGCATTAACATCTATGTTTTCATATGTGACTACATTTGCAAATAGATACACAGCTTCTCAAGCATCTCTATGAATAAAGGCCAGATAAATGTGTATGACCATGTATGGTAATTAAATATTGATTTTTTAAATTGAAAATAGAAGTTGCTACACAGTCAAATGGAAGAATTTGTCAAATGTGACAAGGAGACAAAATAAAGGAATGTGCACAAATGAGATGCAGAACTAAATCTACCTGAAGAATTTTACACGAACTTGTCTTCCTTGGTATTTATCTACAAGTGAGTGGAAAGCAGTCAGACTCTACATTTCAGTTCGAAACTTAGAAAATTGCAGAAAACTGTTGCATAACAGCTCCCTGAGAGGGTTTTTACCATCATTCAATTCAAAAGTAAGATTTCCTCCTAGTCCTCCAGAAAGTCCTCCTCTCAACACTTCCTCAAGCCTTTCATGCTGACACTCACGTTTCAGAAAACTGTAGCAGTGATCACTAGTCAGGAGCAGCTGAAATTCTGAATCTTAAAACATCTAACAGGAATGCAGGACACAGAAGAATATCAGTCGAGCTCTCCAGAATAGGTGGGAAGTTCAAAATAAATGATAGAGGCTGCTGCCTGTAGCAGATCAAACGGCTTCAAACCATGAATTAGAGGTTGCCTGCTCCATACAGATAACCCTTATATGGAAGGATGAGCATCCTTTAAAATCCTCAGGAAAAGCCAGTAAAAATCAAGATTCCAAATGAATCTCAGCACATTGTGTATCATATATTCAGACATGTGTCAGAGCCAATAACAGTTTACTGCAGAAATGAACACAGTAAATATGATTTGCCTTCTACATATGGCTTTTAAAAAAAAATCACAGCCTCTTAACATCAATTCATTTATTTCATATAGGAAAAATACATACTCTTTGCTCTTTCTGCAACAAAAACATCAATGCAATTCTTTTTAAGTGTATTGAAAGCAGATGCTTCAGCTGTCTGGTTTTTATAACTAAGATAAAATATGTTGCCTTATGTATAAAAATAGGAATACTTCTAACAGTACGGTTATTTGCCAGTTAAACTAAACAGAAAACCCCTTGATAGCAGCAGTTTAAGAAAAAGCAAATTAAACATAATTCAGCTTACAATGCCAAACAGGGAAACATTCTTGAGCCACTTTTCATGAATTTCTCATATTGTAAAAATATCCTTCTACTTAACAGTACAGTGGCTATTGTCAGAAGTCAGGAATGCTCTTTTCCAGTGGAAAGAAGAATTAATAAACTCTCATAAAAGTACTATCTCAAAGTATTTGAGAATGGGACTGGCTTTCATTAGAGGAAGCCATATAAAAGAAATCAAGGACTTTTGGAGAAATCTATAACTCTAGGGAGATCCATTTTGCCTGAAGCTGGTTTTGAAAACATCTTGTTTTCAGTGTTTCATGGTAACCCCATAGAAACATCCTAAGTTTCAAACAGCTAAGGGTACATGGAAAAACATTACCTTAAAAAAGTGGGGTATCCATCTACAAATTTTTACTTTTATATATTTTCTATCAGAGCTGTTGAAGATTTACAGCTATATTGAGCTTTGTGTTTCAAATAAGACATTTTACTTTAGTCAGAACACTCCCAGAAAACTAAAAATTACTCCTGACATCTTGTCAAAAATATTTGCAGTAGTATTTTGTCACAGATTTTCAGCAAGAAATAGATTTTTCCCTTCACCCATCTATTAGGCAAGTGTTTGGGTTCTAACCAACTAAATTTTTTTTCAACATCACAGGAAGAAAAGACACAACTCTCACTTTTACTCCCACACTCAACCCTTGTGTTGTGTTGCATACTCTGATGCAAAGATCCTTTGGCATGTGATTCGGGGTACATCCTATGCATATCTTCCTCTCTATTTTCTTCCTTCTTTTTTTTTTAAGTGGCTTTTTTTAGTTTGATTCCAAACATTTTTTACTTTTCATTACCACAAAGGACAGCAATGCCTCCAGCCACAGCCAGCTCAGAAAGTCTAATACAAAATACATTCAAACACAATCTGAATCTACGTTGCAAATAAAGGACCCTAGAACTTCATCTAGAGACCTCAGTCTGTTTAAGAATAATGCTAGAAAAAGAAGCATCCGGGATTAATATCTCCTTCCACCAGGGCTAACGGGTATCCAGCCTATAAATATGTTGAATGCCATCAGTTTACTTTTCTAACTATTTGGCCATGCTAATGAGTTAAAAACATCCAAAAAAACAGAGGCTCTTCTCAGCTTTTGGTCAGCACACTACTGAGCCTGCTGTATTTACTTTTCTTCCCACCTTACCACCTGGCTGTTTGCCCTTTCTTAAACAAGCTCTGGAAGAAATGATTCAGTTCTATGATTCTATGATATAAACTGGGTTAGAGCAGAAAGATGAGGAAGATAACTGCTGACAAGTCTTCCTGACAAACATATAAAAAAAGAATTCTACAATTTGACCTCCAGGGCCTCATGGATTTACTCTGTTGCTGGTTCAGATTCATGACGAATGATAAAGAAGTTTCTTCTGCCCAAGTGAAAAGAAATATACAGTTCATCCAGCTTCATACTGGAATGACCAAACTATTTGTCTATACTCTAATTAGCTGGAACCTAAAGAACAATCCAGCAGCTCTTTCCACAGAGGAATATGGAAAACCATTCATTAACAACTCAGCAAAAGCCATCAAATGTTCAGATTGCACATGAGGAGGAGAAACTGTTTTCTTCTTTCCTGAGGCTTGGGGAACCTACCGAAATCCTTAACACTGCAGTCAAAAACCTCAGGTCTGTCAACCACCTTGAAGAATAAAGAAGCCTGAAGAATAAAGCTTGTCAGGAGACTAGTAAGACTGCTTACAAGGAAATTTTGAATATGTCCAAATCATAGCTGCAATTATCCAAGCCAGTAATAATAATAAAAAAATGCTGCTAAATATGAGACAATGAAAAGTATATTACCATCTTAACAGATAATTGTAAGAGTAAGAAGGTATCAGAACAAAATGGTCACAGTTCAGATGCAACATCCTTTCTACAAAATACAGCATATTCACTGCCAAAGAAGCAGAGAAACAATCAATCTATAGGTTCTTAACCTTAGTAACTCCTCTAAATGCCAGTTATACAAGCGAGTCTTTGGATTTGAAAGCTACCTCAACTCTTTGCACCCAAGTTCCTTGTGCTCCCTGAAGACTATAGGTGTCAACTGTAAATCTCTTCTTTTGAAAAAAACGTAACATGCATAAAATTAAAATATTGAGGGTTAGGAATTGAAATATTTCAAAAATGAGGTTAAAAGACAAGCCATGTAAGCCAACAAGAACTGCACATGGTTTAACACACTGACATGTTCCTAGCTTGTCCTTGATGCCAATTTAATGTTAAAACTTGCCTCTGGAGGAGGGGTTACTGAGCTTCTTGTTAACAACAAATCCCTTGAGGTGGAGTAGAGTGAAAGGACACTGAACAGTGTTGTGTTTCGAATTCAGCACAAACATCATGCTGATAATACAGTGATGTTTTAGTCGTTGCTGAACTGTGCTTACAACCAGTCAAGCTCTGCCAGTGTGGAGGTGCACAAGGAGATAGCTGGGAGCATGACCAGGAGAGCTGACCCAAACCAGCCAAAGGGTACTCCATAGCACAGAATGTCATGTCCAGTATATAAACCAGGGGGAATTGACCAGGAGGTGAGCAGAACTGCTGGGAGACAAGCTGGGCATCAGTCAGCGGATGGTGAACAATGGCATTGTGCTTCCCTTTTTTCTCTTGGGTTTTATTTCTATTTTGTTGCCTCTCTTTTCATTACAACAGAAATAACAGCACAGCAGGAACAGTAATGCTGTAGAACACTACTACTACTGCTACTACTGCTATTTTATTTCAATTATTAAACTGTTCTTACCTCAACCCCTGGGTTTTGCTTTCTTTCTGATTCTCCTCCCCATCCCATGGTGGCAGTAGGTGGGGGTGCAAGCTGCATGGTACTTAGTTACCGACTGGAGTTAAGCCAGTTATTTTCTACCTTTACACGGTAAACTGGGCATTTTTCTGTACACCATTACTACTTAAAATGCATCCCAAAGCATTTAAAGTGAGACAAAGCTCATAAAACCAAAATCTTCTCTATGGAGAAGTCATCCAGCTGAGCACAGCCAACTTACCATACAAATGATTACTGAAAAATATCCCAACCTCCTAGTAATCCTTTGTTCACTGAGTTAACCAAAACCAGTGATGCTTCTCTGATATGCCAAGAACTGCGGCAAGTACTCTGCATGGAAGTCCTTTCCAGGTGAAGATGACATGTCAAACAGATGCCTGAGCATAATCTCTTGGCTGATTTGAAGGACTCTCTACTACTCTGGGCATATTTGGATGACCACCTTGTTACTGAGAGAGGCATTCCCTCGCTTAGACAAGCCAGCATCTTGGGCAGATGACTGTCTGCAGCGTGGCTCCAGCGTAACTGGGTATCTTCCCCAGAAGTAATTGTGTCATACAAGTCCCTCTTTGTCACAGTACACAAGAGTATGAGCTGCTGAAACTCATAGTCAGAAAGCACTGGCTATTTGGCTAATCTGGATAGGTTTTTAGCTCTCGGGCTTGGTGATTCATTTCTCTTCACTGTCAAGGGAGCAGTTAACTACAAATGCATTTGTTAAATTAATGCATCTGTGAAAGCTGCTGCAGCTGATTCAACAGTGTGTAAACTCAACCCCTCAAAACATACAGACATTTTGTAATACAGTCTACACAAACCAAAGCAAAAATAATTTCCAGTAGGACATGTTACACAAATGGTCATATTTAAAGAAAACACCAAACACACATGTGCTTTCACTGATTTCTGTGATCTGAGAAATGCTGCCTTTTCTCATTTATACCTCAATAAGCTTTACCATCAGCATCATCAAATAGCTGCACAGGAAAATGGGAAACAAAATTCTGAAGGAAAATAGCTGTTTTTAACTTGGCTGTTAAAAATTGGAACCTTAAAGCATGAAGAGAAAGGGCAACCACGTGCAAATGTGACATATTCTCAATTCTGGTCAAGGGACAACGCACTTACTTCCTGACCCAGACAGGTTACAAAGGGCCAATCTTGCCGTAAAGACTGTACTGGTTAATACAGATTATACAGGTTATAATCTGTAATTTATACTGGCTTATAAGTTAATCATCAGGAAAATAATTTACATTTTAACCTTTTTTTAGCTGCTAGTCAATTATAGAACAGCTATGAATGATTAAGTCATTACAGAACACATTAAAGAAAGTAATATTGAAGTGTGATCAAACTAGAAAAATCTAATAAATAATACCAGACTATAGACACCTGTAAATGAGTTTAAATAAGGTAACAGCAGCATTGGAATTTCAGGCACATGTGTTTGTACAATAGACACCAAAATGAAAAATTTTAATACAGTTCAGTTCTCCATTCTCAGAAAGTAAAAATTTATTTAGACCCCTGCCTTGCAACACAGTGTTACAGATATCTGGCATAATAGCAGAAAACCCACAATCCTACGCTTCAGATCTATCTTTCATACACTGCTGGGACAGCAGCAGCATTCAGAAACTGCCCCACTGAATACTGGTGTGAGTTAAAGGGAGAAAGGCCACAAAAAATGCCTAAAGATAATCTGAGGCAGAAAAATAGATATACTAGCAATTTTCAGGTATCACTTTCACTATGTACAAGGTTTTATCTCATGGCAGAAGACGACTCAAATTCTTAAACGTTTTTAAAAATTTACAGATGCTTCAATATCAATAAAAGAAGAATCAAGTAGAAAATTCAATAGAAACAGGGTACACAACTCTTGTGGTCCAAGTAGGTTACCTGAGAGAGATACCCTGCTCATCAGCGCAAAGAAAAAACCAGCAAAACACACACTGTATAATATGTAAACCTGAATCTCTCTTTTCGGTGAATAAAACAGTGGCTGCTCTGAAAACAACTACTTCGTGACAAAAGATTAAAGTTCTTGAACTTTCTGGACTGCCTGAAAAATAGAAAGCATAATTCCATATATCCACCCTCATTTTTTCCCTTTTGATTGACTTGTTAATAATGACTTGATTATCAAGCAACTAATATAAAAATTCATTTTTCAATCACAGAAAGCCCATGAAAACTAAATGGTATAATCAGTGTTATTTACGCTCATATGTAGAAAGCCCAATAATCTGCTTATTGGTCTGATTAGACCTTTAAAGTGTGGACATAAAAGAATGCATAATGAACAAAAAAACCCCACTGCTTACTTGCACCCTCTTTTATACTGTCATGATTGTAAATGTATCTTGAAAGAAGTACAAGATAGATATAAATCACGGAAACACAAGATAGAAAAAATGAAAACTAGAATGAAGCTATAGAAATGTATGAGATTAGCACTTTCAGTTAATAACAAAACTATTTTAATAACGTAACCTTATTTTTGACGTATCTGATATATGTGATTCACTGATAACATATGAAAACATAATATTTTTTAGATTAGGCATTAAGTTCTAGCAGACATTGGTTCTAAGGCCATCTAATTGGGTAGGGGCTGGAAGTTTTCTTTGAGTTATTTAATAACAGACATTATAAGCAAATCCACATGGCAGGATGGTTTAATTTTTTGTTATAATAAAGCTACTTTTTAAGACCTGGATACTACAGCTATATGACACTTGAATGCTAATTGAAGTGATTTATTAGAATTACTACCTAAAAACATTTTTCATTCATAAATTTTTCATTCACACAATATAACTCCGGTGTCAGCAATATTTTAAAGTATTTAATTGTAAGGGAGTAAAGAAAATGAAACCATGAAAGAACATATGATGACAATAAATTACAAAATACTTGCTACTAAAACACCAAGCATGAAGAAAATACTAAGAATAAACATGCAAAAAAGTTTGCAATCTTTTTTCACATAACTATTTATAATGCTTTATTTTTGTTTTTCAAAAACCCCAACAGTCCTCCAAGAGAAAATAAGCAGAGGAAAGCTGTAGTCAGCACCACAAAGGCACTCCCCTGGCACTCCAAACAAACAAGCGAACAAATTAAAACAGGAAAATTAAGAAGCTTTTCTATTTTCAATGCTGACAACTTTATTATACTGTGTAAGTAATTAAAACAAAACAAAAATCAACAATGACAACAAAAACAAAAACCAAAACCATCACCCAAACCCTATTTTAATATAAAATATCTTATTTGTTCAGTGTTACAGACTAGTGAGTAGTTGAGAGATTATAGCCTTTCCAGTTACCAGCTTGGCAGCTACTAGTTTCATAAGTAAATTAGTCTGAACTGATCAATGATGGCAGAAACATACCTGAAGAATAAAGATTAAATCTTGACCTGCCTTGTGCTTGCTTCTACATCAGCTTCCCTTTTGCAGACACCCAGTATCTACAGTTAAGGCTTATTTGTGCCTTCATTTCATTCAAACCGCAATAAAATCATTCATACTGAAATCACCACAGCCCATACTTGTTTATTTATCCATTACATGCTTAATGTTGAAAAGCAGGCATTACATGACAGAGTAATGCACAGGAAGTTTTCCAGGGACCATGAGCACTTTCTCATTAACCTCCAAAACAAGATTTAGAGAGCCAAAAGCACATCCAAGTTGCTCCCTGTCCTTCCACTGATGTGATTTGCAGATGAATCCACAATCTCCCATCAATAGTCTAGAAAGAGAACACACACACACACACCTACAAATTTCAGCAATTTACCTGACCCCTAACAATCCTAGACACCCATAGCAGTAACAATCCCTTCCATACTTATTACAGTGTTTAAATTGATGATTATGAAAAATATTTATAGGCAGCATTACACAGCAGGAATTGCCTCACCACAGCCTTTCCAATGCTGCAAATCAGAAAAACAGGAACAGAACACAAGGCAATAACCTGCCACAGTGCCAAGATCAAGTGGTAGTACATGAAGCATCAATAATTAAGAAAAACTTTTACAAGAAGAAGTAAATTTGACTTGCCTCAACAACGTACTGAAGGAACTTGCTGTTTCTTGGTGTGATTTTCTCCAAGAAACTCCATGTGTCCTCATAACTTAAGGACCACAGATAAACTAAACTGATTTTGCAACAACCATCATTAAAATGGTAACCATAAATTATCTCATATTTCACACCTCTTCAGAAAACCACTCCTCCCTTTTGTGTTTCCTTCCTACACCATGAGCATCTCAGAGAATACAGTACTTCTAAAGGTAAAAAGTAATAAAAGAGTCAGTCAAGCGGTTCAAATTTTGCTTAAAAGGCAGTTTTATCCCCTTCATATTTGCAGAAAACATTTTTTCAAAGAAATCTAAATAATTTTAACTTCACATATAGTGACTCCGTGCAGGGAAAACAATCTTGATGCATTATGCAAATTTTTATTACATGTTCCTCAATTTGGGATGAATAATTCTATCAATTGAATTTTTCAGACTGGGGAAGAGGAGATTTTGTTTGAATGTCAAGACGCATTGAAAGGGATATGTAGATATACAATCACATTCAAGCACACACCTCAAATTATTTTGTCCAATTTACTTAAAATGTAATTATATGGACCTTTGCATTAGAAAGAAAGCTATTTAATATTGACTGCAAACATGTGATATAAATCATGAACAAAAGTTACTACAAAATATCAAGCATTTAAAAAAATAATTAGAAAATGCTGTTTAGTGGATTTTAACCAAATCTGATGATCTTAAAACAACTACCTACACGCTCCCAGGAAATAAAAAAGCCCTTAAGCTTTATCCTAATCATCTAATCCTATTTTGTATATTTTCTAATAAAATATAGACAATAAGAATGCAATTAAATGTATACTGGGTTCCATGAATACTCTGGAACATACAGATACATCTTCGTAACTCCCAAAATAAAAAAAAAAGTTGAGGTTCCCCCTGCAGAGCGCAGTGAAGTGCTGTGCAGAAGTACACAGGACTCCTCAGGAGGACAATCGGCCAAGGTGCAGGGCTGCAGTAATGCAGGATGTCCCTTGCTCACCTGAAGCACTGCACTGTGTCATATATAGACTTCTCCACCATTTAGTTACAAATTGCCATGCTTTGATAGCTTGTACCTGAAGAGAAACATCAGGTGAGGAACTAAAAGTACAGATGCAACCAACAGTGTTTGAATCCTGGCTTCCTGTTTGCTAATTTGATTTTGATAAGCCTGAACCGGTGTTATCTGATGAGAAAGTGTACCATGTTGCCTGTTCTACTGATGATCTTGGGCATGATGACTTTGCCTCAGCAGAGCTCTCAGCTATTATCAGAGTTGGACAATCAAATTGTTTTTTCAGTTTTTCCATCCTAACCCAGCTGTGGCCTCAACCTTTTAATTTTATTCAAATGCAGTAATTTAAAAACAAGAGTAGTTTTTCACCTGTTTTTGCTTCCCCATGTAATTTCTTTGTAAGAAGAGCAATTTGCATTTCATACTGCAAATACTAAAAGACCAGCAGAATTTCTTTTAGCATTCTTCCACTTTCTCTCAACCAAGGTGTGGAAAATCACTGCTGTACCACCGAGAGTGTAGCAAAAGGGGAAAAAAAGAGCAGAGGGGTGAGAAACGGGATGAAAATAGAGGGCAGAGGAGGAGATGAGAGTGAGAGTGAGGAAAAAGGGAAAGAGGGAGTCTGTGTGATAAGAAAAAGGAAACAGAAATGTTGACAGCTAGAGTAGCAGCATATATTTAATAGATTTAATATACTATTAACAACTATGTGACTCAAGATTTCTGATTACAAGCAACTTAGACAGTTGTCCTGCTCCACTACACTGGTTTTCCAAAATTTGTTTTAACACATCCCTACAAAAGCAACTGACAACAAAACTTGCACTAATCACATCCTTCTCCTCTTTGGTTATGAAGGTAAATTTTGTATTTTACACATGGCAAAAACCTTTAAATATTATTCTCCCACTTTTCCTAATTCATAGCATGCTCAGAAGTACTTAGGAATTCACAAGCAAGCTTTAAATAATTAAATGTAATTTATTACTCACGAAACTATAATATAAAACCAAACTGCATCTTCACCATGTTTTCTTTCTAGATACACACAAATTTAGATTCCAGACTAAAGATGAGAAAATGAACATATTTTTGTTCCTGCTTTAGTAAAGATAAAAGCAAACAGGACAAAGACTAGTAAAATATTTCAACTTATTACAGACTATCCAAGACCCAACTGCATGATATAAGTGAAACTCATTTAGCACTGTATTAATAAACTAAGATGTGAGAGGCACACCTGAGGTGCTTCACACTGCCTTCTGTCCGCAGCTCAGGAGATCCATTTCTAAAACAGACAAAATCAGCTCTAGAAAAGACTTTAGCAATTAAATGTTAGGTTGAAGATCCTGGGCTTAGGTATTCTGATACAAAGGCTAAGACAAAAACATGTAACAGATTCCCCATGTATCAAATGAAGCTATTAAAAAAGACACTGATATATTGGTCTGCATGATCTTTGGAAGAAAAAGAAATTTTGTATAATAAAGACTGCTTTCCTTGTCTTTACTTACTGTCAGAACAGTGAAATGCTAAAACAGGTTTCCTAGGAAGGAATGTGGTAGAAAAGGTTAGATATAATTTTGTGTTGGTGTCCTAGCACACTCAATTGCCTCAAAAAGAGAATGAATTTAAAATAACTTATTGGTCTTCCAGGTTTACATTTTTATGATCGTATAATTTTCATAAAGACTTCTAATTTAACCTTTAGAAACTTAGTAACTGCTTTCTGCCTTCCTTTCCTTATTATGCAAAATCATGCTTGAGAGCAAAAGCACTTTTGTTAACTTTACTGAAATGCAACATACTAATTTTTAAATGCATGTAACAACTGAAAAAAACTTACCTTGCTTAAATTCACAAAACAGTTCAAATCTGTGGATATTGTTCTCCTTTACAAAATAAAGGATTATTAAAACTCAGTGTAATCGGTTTTGAATAAGCAAACATTCTTCAACACTAAATTATCAGATGTCAAATCAACTGAAACAGGAATACATCGGTCTTAAAAAGTTAAAGCTTTCTATTTTTAAATAGTATTTGGAAATCAGCTAATGGACAAAACCAAACTAACTGCACCAAACTGAAAATGTTTTACAGGTTTAGTTAAAGTCTTTCTTTTGCCAGCTGACAGATACACATTAAACAACACACACAGATCTATCACTACCATGGTAGCTGAGTCACAGATCAGGACCGTGCTAACAAACCACTATCAATTCCGAATTAACATAAAAGACCTATCATACACAATGGTTTGTTTATCATAGCTTAGAATGAACAGAGCTTGGAGGAGGTATATGCAAGAACTAATGCACACATATCCCCCTCCTTATCTGCTACTGCTTGCATCCAATTTAGCCTTTTTGGTTTCCAGCTTAGTTCAAATGAAGTGCTTTCATAGGCTCTTGTTTCCCCATCCTGAAAAATCCTTCAGGCCTTTTTGTGCTCAGTCATTTCTTTTTCTAAAGGTTTTGAACACCTGTTGGCTTAGGGATTTCAGTAATCAAATTTGTGATGCCTTCTCTTTCTTCTAGTTTTATTTATGATGGTTTCAATTTCTAAGTGTTTGTTATTCATCCTCTGCTTGTGAGTATCTGCTGGTGATTCTCAAGCTTCCTTCTGCACCCTTTTCATTCTCCTGTGCTAGTCTGTTTTGCAAAATAAAAGCCTGAATCTACACAAATATTATTCGAGGGAGATGGCAATACTTCATTCTGCATAATTTCTTCATTATTTAAGGCCAGAGGTTTCAGTTCAGCATTGTCTCCTCTCTGTCTCTATCCACAGAAACTGCTTGTCTGGTACCACTCCCAATACACATGCTACGAAGTGCCACCCTCTGTCAAATTGTATTGTCCTTCCAAACAAGGCTCGTCCTTATAATTTTTGTCTGCTTTGTCTCTTAAAGATGTCAGGAGGATCTACTTAGCATGGATGTTGAATAGCTCTGAAAAACAACATCCCTTTTTTTTCACCACCAGCGCTGGGTATTACGCCTTTTTTGGACCTCCTTCCTTCAGTTCCCATCAGACTTTCCTGTACTTCCTATAAGTATGTGATGACAATTCTGTACCTGTATGCCAAGCAGCCAATCTCTTTTTTTCACCCAGTGCACAAACAACCCTGGCCCAAACTTCTTTCGTTGTGAGCTGTCTTACACCAGTGAAGCCTTTGGGTATCTGGGCCCCCTCTTTCTGGAGATGGTAACAGTGCCCTTTCCCATCTTCTCTAGCACGATGTCACAGGGGAAATAAAAAAAAGTCAAATAGCTGTCCCTGCAGTTATTGTAAAGGTGAGGAGGCAAATAGTGGCCTTTGATTACACGTTCCCCAACAGGAAGCACCTTCCTCCTGCAGCAACTCCCACTGCTGCAAGACAGGGAAGTGAGGATGGCAGAGGGAAAGCAGGCACAACGTGAAAAGGTTCTCTCCTCAGGTCTGCTTTCCAGGTAGGTTTCATAATGAGTTAGTGTATTTTCTTCATTTGTCTGATTGACACAAAGTTTTTAAAGGCTGTAATAATGTGTTGGGTTCTTTCAGTTTTGTACAGCTTTGAACAAATTGCCACCACTTAAATATTTAATATCAACCATCAGAGCAACAACCAACAATGGTAAGTGCACTCTACGGATACTGAATCTCTTTGTAGAGTCCCCTAGAAGTCATTAGGTGTCCTCCCCCATAAATATTTAATAAAGATTTGATTTCCAGGCAGTTCCACTGTCTAAAACGTTCTCTTGAAAAGCCTGTGAAAGCACACAATTGTTAAATGAAGACCAAAGAGGGAGGGATATTACTTCTGCACTTTACAAAGTTTGAGCACTTTATGTCAAATGATACATGGTGTTACTATAGTTCTGTTTTGAGTAATGGTTTTAATTTTATATTTCATCAATGCAGACTGACAATTGTGTTGCTAGTAGAAGACTAGAAGTGACTTATCTGGTTAATACTTTAGACAGAGGCAACCATTCTGCAGCTTACATGTTAAAAGGGTAAGCTGGTGTACGAGATGCATAAGTAAGAGAAGAGACCTTAGGTGGATGAGGTGGCCTTTAACCAATATTATTTGTAACATTAACTCTGATGTGGATATGAAAAGTCAAGCCCAGGAAAGCCAGAGTAAAAATCAGCATTTTACTGTTCTACAGAAACATGTTCAACATCAAATGTATCTGCAACTGACATGCATATCTGAAAAACATGTTACAAGGCCAACATTGCCTTCAACCAGAGAAGATGGTATTACTCTATTTTTAATTTTTTCTTATACATCAGGGTGACATTCTTAGGCATGGTGGTATGGGAAGTTCCAGAGATACCCTAAGCATTATAAGTTTAATAACCATAGAAATAAATTATTTTCATATTTATTTTTCTCTTCATCTGCACTGTGCATGAATGTTTAAAAGTTTGAAGACAATGTCTCTGAAGGGGTGTCTGAACACAAAATAAATGAAACTACTTAGTTAATATCACATTAGGACTTCCATAATTATATTATGTTTATTACTGTGTACCTATGGTACTCAATAACAAGAAACACAGTCATTCTGCTCTCTATCACCCCATTTACTATAACTTCCAAAAGGTTGTTTTTTTATTTTTAATTGTCTATTTCTTGCTAGTTCTGTTGCATGAACACCACAAGCCATTAAGAGCTTTGGTGTGCATTCCCTTCAAGGCAAGAATTTAGCCCTTGAAGCTTTAAAGAGAGATAAAAGGAAGACACTGACTTGGGTGGGCCTCTCACAGGCAGAAGCTATTAGGGGAAACTCACTACAAAGTGGAGGAAAAGAGGGCAGGAAGACTAAAAAAAGCTTTGGAGCCCTAGTAAAGGAGAGGCTGGTACACCTAGAGGTGACTGGAGGACCAATGTCTCTGCCTACACTGACAACTCCTTGGGATCTCTCTGTTCTTCACTAACCACTGAACCTGACAAGCTCAATATAAATTCTTACAGCCTAGCTGAAACATGTTTTGCCTCCTCACAAGCACATACATATTGTTACACTAGACAACACTAGAGTTACTCAGTACATTGAGGTTATTTGAATCACTCTGTGCCCTGGTGTTCTTCTCTGCATTTTATCCTATCTATCAAATTCACCTTTCAAATTTTATGCTCCATAGGTCAAATACCTGACCTCTGCATGCTCTTTAAGGCTAATAATAAAGATAAAAGCAGTATAAAGTAACAGTCTAAAAAGACTGTATTTGCTTTGAAGGTAAGCAAATATGTTTCTGGGAAGGAAAAGAATAATGACACACTTCCACCTCCAGGTAAAACTCACTATCCTTGTTGAGTATAGCGTGGATATGTGACTCGTCACAGGTGTACCAGTTCACCCGCAACAGCCTCTCTCTTGCATCCTCACCACAAGCACGGCAGTGCAGTGTCACTGTGACAATCACCCTGTGGCACACTGTCCCCTTGCTGTACCATGAGCACCTCAGGAAGGTCCCAGGGTGCTGCACCATGACAGCTGCAGGATGGAGCCCTGTTCTGCACCTGCAGCAGCAAGTGCCTTGCCCACACAGGCCACAGCACTGCTGTACAGCTCTGTAACGTTCCCTCCTGCGCACCACCAGTGATCCTGCTAAGCTGTCTACCTAGGAATCAATTCCTCTGGCAGGGATGCTGTCATTAACAGACAAAGGTTCCTTCAGAAAGCAGGCTGGCAGAAATATTTTGAACCACTAGCAGTCTACTAGCCAGACTAGTTTTAAATTCCTGCTTTTATACAAATACACAGCGATACACTTCTAATCCTTCACAGCATCTTTGAACTGTAAAACAGCCCAAATCTTCCATCAAATAAATTTTTACAATCCAGTCTCTGTAATCTCTAATTCATAATTTCACAACGTTTAACAAGATGGAACTTGCATTATCTTAAATAACAGTGCAGAAAAATACTATGCTATAACTGAGTTATTGTTTGAAACACATGTATAACTTAGTTAGAAACCACTTACTGTACCATTGTTCAGCCATATTGACTGGTTTGTTAGACAGATCAGTTTTACTGTGTGACTAAGACGCACATAATGGTTTTACTTGATTTATAATTTGATTCCATGCTTTGATATATGCAGAACATCCTGAGGATACCCTTTTCATAACATTAAGGGCCTCTAAACTCAAGTAGAATGACACCCACTTGTTACAATCCTGTATTATCAAATGGCAGAAACCTTTCAATAACTAACAATTTCCACTTAAAAAACCAATAGGTTGCTATCTGGTGTATAAAAGAAACTCATGTAAATAAGGACATATTAAAAGAGGTGTTATTATAAGATTGAGGTGGAATATTCTTCCATATAGGTGTTTTAAAATTAAGATCCAATGGCATTTTACTTCTCAAAGCAATTAAATACAGATTATCTACTATGAGAATTTTAGTTTTGTCATTTTCATAGAACCCTAGTAAAAAAATTACTGAGTGCACTGTGTTAGGATGGGAAATGCATAGAAAGTTTGCTATGAATCAATTGTGGGGAAAAAACCAATTATCTACAATATTTTAACTGAAAAAAATTACTTCTTTTATTATTTAGGAGATAATTATTATATTTACTTCTACATGAAAAAGAAAATGCATTAACACATGCTACGTTAAAGATGAATAATGGCTTTCTTAGGGAAATGTAAATTTACGACACTTATGACACTAAATTTATGACACTAGCTCCTAATCAAAGGAGCTTTCTAGCTGTATTTTCACAAAATTACGGCCATCTCACACAGTTGTTTAATAATTATTTCATATAGATTCCATTAGTGAGATCAGCCCCATCAAAAACTTTCTGCTAACTTGAATAAAATGCCACATTCTTAGTTATTTAGGGTTCTCCATCACACTGGTTGCTGATTTTAGAGAACATAGAATCACTTAAGTCAGAAAACATCCTTCAAGATCATCAAGACCAACCATTAACCCAACACTGCCAAGTCCACTACTAAACCATGCCCCAAAGCACCACATCTACATGTCTTTTAAATCCCTTCAGGGATGGTGACTCCACCACTGCTCTGTGCAGCCTGTTCCAACGCCCAACCAACCTTTCCCATGAAGAAATTTTACCTAATATCCAGTCTAAGCCTCCTCTATCTCAAGTTGAGGCCATTTCCCCTTGTCTGTCACTTGTTACCTGTGAGAAGAGCCTGATCCCCACACGGTGACATCATCCTCTCAGGCAATGGTAGAGAGTGATAAAGTCACCCCTGAGCCTCCTTTTCTCCAGCTGAGTCCCCCCCAATCCCTCAGCTGTTCCTCATAAGACTCGTGCTCCAGACCCTTCCCCAGTTTCGTTGCCCTTTTCTGGACATGGTCCAGCACCTCCAATGTCTTCTTGTGGCGAGTGACCCAGAACTGGACACAGGATTCGACGTGGTGCCTCACCACTGGCCAGCACAGACAGCAGAGATTAGGCTTTTCTATGCAGTAAGTCATAGTATTATCTTATGCTGCATCTCAAGTGGGTTTAAAGCGGTGGAAGTTATGGTAGTAACTGTAGACATAAATGTGATTTTTTTCCTGAATACAAGTTTCTGACTTATGACATAAAAAAGTAATTTTCAACTTCAAGAAACATTTAACTCTATGGAAAAATAAAAAAGTAAACAAATCACAATAAAGGCAACATGAGCACTACTGAGTTGGAACCTTCTGAAGTATTGAATCAGAGTGAACCAGGACTTCACATTTTCACTGGAAGAACCTACTGAAGAACAACATCATCAATCAGGCTTTTTATGAGAAGCATGATTTGAATTAGGTGACCCGATACTTCAGTCAACTGCAGAAGACAACAGCCAATTCCCAGAGGGTTTGCAATGTGCTTGCATCTATTTTTGACAAAGCAGGCAACTGGAACCGAGGCTTTTTAAGACACATTTTAACTAGAGGGCTGAGAATACAAAGTTGAAGTCAACTAATGAAAGTGATCTTGACATAACAGTTCAAATGAAAACCACTCTGAACTTTCTAGATTCCAAGTTTTGAACCTAGTGGTCTCCTTTCTTTTTTTCCTTCCTTTTTTCATTAAGAAAACAAAATTACTGGTGAAACAAGTAAAATTTAACAGAATGAGGAAGAAAAGCTATTGCAGACAAAGCATAAGTCTTCATGCTCTTAAATTCAGCAAAATTTAGGGACAAAACTGAGAATTTAGGGACAAAACCAGAAAGGACCAAGAACAAACTGAAACAAAACCAGCAAGGGGCAAAGAATAATACAAATTATGCCAAAAGTATGCTCAGTAGTTACAGGAAAACCTGGGAGAAGATTGCTAGATCATTCTATTACTAAAGAAATCTGTCTACACATGATTCTGAAAGACCAGAATTAAATGCCCTTTTTACTTCAGACTTCACTAAAGCTCTCCCATGAGCAGATGGTTAACTCAATTACAACAATAACAAAGCTTCAGACTGACCTGGATGATGAACTAAAATCTCTTTAAATCTAAAAGAAATCTTGCCCCTCTTCAGTGGTGAGGTGGTCTTCAGTTGCAGCAAGAAATATCCAGATAATGTAAACATAAGCTTTCCACTTGTGAGAAAATAAGACACTGCAATGGATTGTCGACAAGTAAGACGAAATCTACAGGAAGAGATTTTTAAAGAACCAGATACAACGGAATACTTTCAACTAGAGAACTTCAAACCTCATTTTTTACGGCTTTGTGGCAATCTACACGCAAACAACTCTGAAAACCTCTGAGTAACGACCAGTGTCATAATCCAGAAGATGGCACAGGGTATAGAACATTATGCTGCTTCTGAAGAGGTTTCAGTAGTTTGACCTCCACCACTCGACATTTGTAAAACACTTCCATAACCACTGCAATTTGCTGGGAAGATCATAGAACATGTAGAAGCACCTTCATGATTCTGGTTTTGTGGTTTTTTGGTGTGTCGCTTGTGATTTTTTAAATTACTCGTGTTACTCTAGCATAAGGCTGAGGAAGGAGAAGAGGAAGGATCAGAGAACTCAACAGAAAAATGTAAGACAAGAGGCAAGTAATATACTAAAGTACAAAACAGCAGAGAAAATACTGCAAGCAGTTCTTTTTTCTACAACAGAAATTCAAATGGCAATATTATTAGCTCCTATGTACTTTTATGACTTTTATGTCTTTTATGTATGAGAATATTTTGAATGAGCATCTAGATTATTATTATCTAAGATTATTTTAGAGCTATTCCACATCACAAGTTAAAAGTGACACGTAGGCAAGGTTCTCATGCAGTGTTAAGAGACCAGCAGAACGCCTCACTGCAGTTAAGGCAGAAACACAACTGAGTACAGCTCAACTAAGTGACTCCCATGTTCATTGCACCTGATCTCTTTAGCAAGGAGCTCACCACCTTATTAACCTGAGTATTAACCTGAGCTCGCTAATCCTTCCAACCCTGTGGTCTGAATTTCCCTTTACAAAAACCCCGTAGACCAGGTCAGTGCCAAAAAGCCAGTCTCACACAATGGTTACTACTCCAAAAACTATTTTCACCCTGCTCTTCACTCTCTCATAAGCACCTATCCAGTGCAAAATACCCAGTACTTGCATGAACTTCACACTTGTTTTTGCCTGCTCATAAACTGCAGCTGCAGGTCCCAAGCTCCTGCAGCCCAGAAGCCTCAGCTGCTCTCTTCTGATTGACTACTGTAGCTATTTGAGCTTGTCCGTTAGCCTGTCCCTCAGATTTTTTCATCAATTCAAATTAAAAACAGCTGCAGAGAGAAAACACTGATGACTGGACTGCTCTCAACAGATGCTGAGGAAGCAACACAATAAGGTACATCAGTGATGCTGTGCAGAGAGCACTAGGATATGTTTCACTTTTTTTAATACCAAAGTACAACTGCACCAGGCTGAAGTAGACCAGCATAGTGCAGTGATGCTAAAGTATGAAAAACTACCTGAAAAGCTGTGGCAGTGAGACATGTCATTCTACAAAATCTTGTAAGGTCAGCCTATGAAGACAAGTGTAGGACCAGGTGATTCGCACAGACACCTATGATACTCTTCAGGATTCTATACTAAATTCAGAAGAGTGACCTTACCATTTCAAGCTTCACTTTAACTCTCTGCCTTGTTTATCAAATGTATTATGTAAAACAAGCATTCAGGAAAGTTTAAAATATGTAAAAGAAGAGAGAGCTACAAGTGTTGCTTCTGTATCTTGAAGTGTTAAACAAGGAGCCAAACAATTATGGGTTTTTTCTGCTGTTTCTCTTTTTCAGTTGTGATAGGGTTAAATAAGGTCACTAGACAAGCAAGTGAATAGCTGAAAGACTATGAGCTCATGCACACATCTTTAGCATAACGTAATGAAACCGCAAAAGCTAGGAGTTTTGAATTTGTCAGAGGAGCAACCAGAAGTCATTTGTAAATAAAAGAACTAATAAAATAAATAAAAGATTTTCCAAGGACCAATCTTACATAAGCACTATTACTTCGGTGATTTCAGTGGTTGTAGTCCCAATATCTCTAAAGCTTTGTTAAATCATTGACAAACTAGTTGTTGTTTGAACCTGAGATGTTCATGCCTCAAGTTTCTAGTGGGAAAATGACAAAAGCATAAAGATTTCTGCATAGCACCAGAGCAACAAAATATCCAGTTTGCAAAAGATTTTCTAATCCTGCTATTCCTCTGTTAGGATGGCACATACTTATTTTCGTTATGTAGCACTGAGAGGAAATATCTTTTAGATAGTAACTGGCATTTCAGATTGATAAAAACTTCTGTAGTGTACTCAGTAGGAGTAACTTACAGAAAATATAAAACTACCACCATAAACATTTAGTGACACCATTTAATAGCTAATTCAATAATGGGAACTACAGAATTAACTCATCATTGCACAAATTGATTTAACCGGTTATAGCATTAAAGTCTGAGAATTATTAAATATGTGGTACAAACTACGTTACACAATAATGAGTGGTAACTCGTTTATCACAGTGGTAGACACAGGTCCAATTTACACCACAACTACGCAGAAGTGACTTAGGAGAACTTGAGAAAGACCAACTTTGCTCAAGAAACAGTTTTGTTCCTATGGTGTTGCTCTTTTTGGCCTTGTGCCTCACGAGTAAACATCCAATTAAAATCGAAAGCCAAGATACTGATACTGAGCTCAACATTCAACAGTGTATTTTTTATACACAAAATAGGATATATATGCCTCACTGTAAGCAAGCACTTCATGTCTGCTGCACCCCTGAGAATGCAAGGAAATTTATTGGTTTTGAAAATACACAGTAAATTCTACCTGAAAAAAACCTGAAAGGATGAACTAATCCTGCTAGCCAAAGCCAAGTCAATTTAATTAGAAAGATCTTTACTAGCACACAAATAAAGCTTCAAAATTACTTCAGACACATTTAACTCTATGGTTGTGCTGGTTTTGGCTGTGATACAGTTATTTTCCTTCATAGTAAGTATCAGGGTGCTATGTTTTGGATCTGTGCTGAAAACATGAGAAGCAAAAAAGGCCTTGACCCTGTGTAAGCACTCCTCAGCAATAACTTAAATACCCAAGCCCCTAATATCAACATTGTCTTCAGCACAAATTCAAACCATAGAATGTTATAGAAATCACAGCCCCATAATAGCTGCTGTGAGAACAATTAACTCTATCCCAGCCAAAATCAGCATAGTAGCATGTACATGTCAAGTTAATGAAGAAGAAGCAGTTTCGAACCAATGGACATGGTTCAATGAACCACTAAATACAACAGCTCATGATCTTGCTATACAGAAGTTTTAAGCAGTTTTTTTTTTAATCAGAAAAAGTTTTTAACCGGGAAAGGGGATGTTCCTTGCCTTGAAAGAACAAATGACAAACTAGAAGAAAAAACAGCATCCTGCAGCTCCTTAATAGGGATTGCATTTACCTTGCATCTAAACTTAGTTATTATTTAAGGCTAAGATACATGACAGCGATGATTTACTTAATTTAAAAATGTATTTGTTATGAAAAAAATTGAGAAGTTGCTACAATAAAAATAAGTTCTATAAAGATGAAGTACATAAATGCATACTTGGGACAACGAAAACAAAATAAAAAATCTTGTATCTGACATCCAGTGCTATCACAAAAACAAAGAAAGAAATCTCCTGCAACAAGTCCAGTGCAATCTGAGACACAAGACACAGAAGTTTTTCCTGGAAATTAGTTAACAGTCTGGGAAAACACAGTTATAAAAGAAGAGTTCAGTTGCTGTTAATATGCAGCCAATTTTAATCACTGTGAGTGTTGCTGTTAAGTTCACTACTGACCTCATGATGACTAATGCATATGATGGACTACTATGGTTCCTTAAGAATGACAATACAAAGGAAGTTCTCTATGAACTTTCTGGGAGTTAAAACCTTTCATTAACTATCTGAGGATATCCTCAGAGCAGCTATTGGATTACCTGAAGTAACTTACCTCACCTTGTTTTCCTTTCCTCACTTGTTGCTAGAATATATACTTTATATTAAAATAGCTGTGAGACACAATATTTAATTCAAATTTTACATTAGAAATTGTTGGCCCCTAAGTAGATTATAGCCTATCCATTTAAAGTAAGTTTTACCACAAGCTTTTGCTTAAAAATCTGAGCTGAAGATACCCGAGCATTTATTCTTTGTCACAGAAAAGATTATTTGCTCCACACATTTGAAAAAAATGGAATTTTAATGAGTTTCTAAACACAATTGATACTAAGAGCAATACTTGATCTTTTTTGCTACACATTTTTCTATTAAGTGGGAAACAGAAAAAAATTAATCTGCAAGTAAGCACCTGAAGTTCTGACCTTTAAATTCAGTCTATATGCTAATCCCTCCTAGTTAGGAATCGGTTCCCCAAATCATCAATATGGAACACTAAGCATAATCCTGCTTTGTGATTCAAAGAACTAACTTGGCAAACATGAAAGTTTTAAAACTAATTTTTGTTAAAAAACATTTGAAAACTCTGTATTTTAAAGAGTTTCAGCTTGCCACAGAATTTATCTTTCATATTCCTATACAGTCACTTTCTTCTATGCTATCAATAAAAACTAACACTGACCTTCCTCCTAGAAGGTTAAACTTCTAGCTTCTGTTCGAAACACTAGAGTGCCTTTTCTCAGAAGAAATGCTACACGTACGTGCTGCCAGCAACGAGAAAGAATACACTATCGCTCCGACCCTTCATTAGTCAGAGGATCTTGGCAACAGCAATAGTGCTTATATACGGTGTCTGCATGAAAAACTGTTTTCAAAGGTAACCTTGCCAAGGGCTATGTTCTGTCTTGGCAAAAGGAAGAAAACTTTACTTTTCTACCAATCAGTTCACTCTGCATGAGAAACAGGTGTTATGATAGGAAACGGGACTTTGAGCAGGAACAAAATACATTTCCCTAAAATAAGTTTGGTTTAGAAAAAAATCAGAGATAATAAGCCTGCAGGGCTTACATGTTTTTGCAAAATGCAAATCATGAAAAATGGTTAAGGGATTAAGTGGTCTTTTTCAAAAATGACCATGGAGATTATAATCATTAATTAAAATCATGTAAATAATATTCTGAAAGAACTTTTCCTTTTTATCTCATAGGTTTCAAACAGCCTAATGGTAAAAGATTTAGTCTCAAAAGAGCCACTCTAATTAAAAATAAAAATTTAGCATAATCAGTAAGTGTGACTAGGCTTGCAATCTCACCACTCGCTATGACATTTTTTTAACAGAGAAATAAGATTATATTTTAAAGTATCATTATAGCAGGCATATACAATGGATTATACCCTTACATGTAACCTTACATATTTTCAATCAATTTGATAAGGACAATCAATTTGATAAGGTCACTCATTACTACTACTCCTTAAAACATGGCATGTGATGGTATTTCTTCTGCTCACTTTGTAAGCCTCCTGTCATCCATCTGTACGGATATATGATGAAAAGACACAAAAGAGATTGACTTAGTAAAAATAATTATAAAAATTATTTATCCATATGGCACATGGATTGTCTCTATATTCTATAATTCCTCTATAGGAATACAGTGATGAAATACTGCTCTCCCTACTCTAGCTTTTTTTCAAAACTTCAAATTATTCTGGCAAGGATGAGACAGCTCTTCTGTATCACATATTGAGGCTCAGTTAAGATATGCTGTCTTCTTCATGAAAATAAGAAGGGAATTCTCTTCTCTATCCTGAAATCAAAGATGCTTTTAGGAGTCCTTAACTGTGTTTCCTCTCTGCATAAAGATGGATGATTTAATCTTTCTGCAGAAATTACAATAAAGCAGAAGTTAAGAGCATATTTAATGATCTAAAATAAATTGCACTGATGTTGGAAGAGAAAAATCTTTCCTAAAAAGAAAGCCTGAAAAGTTTAAATTCCGTTAAAAGCTATGTTTCAGTTCTTGAAGTGTATTGACAAACTGAGTCTTTTAAATTTTGATTTTTTTTTTTCATTCCCAGAAGAGTAATTGTCATCTTGCAGTATTTCACTGGCATAAGAATGGTAACACAGGGTTACAAACATACACAGCAGTACAGTCTGGGGCAGAGTGGCTAGAAAGCTGCCTGGTGGAAAAAGGACCTGGGGGAGCTGATCAACAACAGCTGAACACGAGCCAGCTGTGCCCAAGTAGCCAAGAAGGACAAGGGCATCCTGTGGCTAGCAGAACCAGGGCAGTGACCATCCCCCTGTCCTGGGACTGGTGAGGCCACACCTTGACTGCTGTGGTCAGCTCTGGGCCCTTCAGTACAGGAAGGATATTATGGGGCTGGAGCATGTCCAGAGAAGGGAACAGAGCAGGAGACAGGTCTGGAGCACAAGCCTGATGAGGACCAGCTGAGGGAGCTGGGAGTGCTTAGCCTGCAGAAAAGGAGGCTCAGAGGAGACCTTATCACCTCTACAACTGCCTGTAACAAGGGTGTAGCCAGGTGGGGGTCGGCTCTGCTCCCAGGCAACAAGAAACAGGACGAAAGGAAATGGTCTCAAGTTGCATCAAGTGAGGTTCAGATTGGGTATTAGGAAAAATTTCTTCATGAGAAAGGTTGGTCAGGCATTGGAACAGAACGCACAGAGAAGTGGTGGAGTCCCCATTCCCAGAGGTATTCGAAAGACATATAGATGTGGCACTTGTGGACATTGTTTAGTGGAGGACTTCACAGTATTGGATTAACAGTTGGATTCAATGATCTTTAAGGTCTTTCCAACCTAAATGATCCTATAATTATAATAATATTTAAAAATTTACATCAAAAGAAAAAATAAGTATAGACAGCTAATAACCACCTTTGACTACAACTAAAACCACGAACAGCTGAATTTTCCTGCTCATCACTTCACAGTAATTTTTGACTTACACTTTAAAGAAATACGATCTAAATAATGCAAGTGCAAAAGGCTTATCTTGTTTCTCAGAACTGCTGCCCCGTTCTATAACAAAGTAAACAAGCATGTCAGTTGTTCTTTTGACACAGTAAGAAAGATGCAAAGAGAACACACCAACGTAAGGTGACAAAAAATATTTCCTTTGAATTTGAACACAAAGCGCATCTTGCAATTCAGCTAAAAGCCACAGACGCAACTTGCACTGCTACGTAGTCTTAAATAAATAACACGATAGCCCTCTTAATAATTTAAGAGAAAATCTAAAAACTTTTAACTTCTTACAGGATTATTTTCACAGCTTTTTTTACAAGTGCTGTTCTCTTGCTGCATTTTGATTAACAAGAGACTACAGAAAAAGACCTGTAACCCAAAAGCAAAAACATACTGTAATAATGTCCAACAAGCTTTCAAATCCTAAATTCTGAGGATGTCTCTATTTTGAACTTCGCAGGGCATAGAGAAGTCACACTGAAGAAGAGCAGGTAGCATGGAAAACGCAATGTACCCTCTTATATCTAGTTTTATTTTAGATGTAATTGAAATGCTCTATAAGCTAACCCAGCTGAATTGTTTGCTGTAATTTAAATAAACATGAAATCAGAATCACTGGGGAACACACCATACTCCTAAAATTAGCATTTCTATTTCCATTTTTGCTCGATAACAAAGAACAGATTATTAGATAAAGTGGAATGCACAAAAGACTCAGTATGCTAGCATTACTTTTAAACAATCATATAGGCAGCCCATTTACCAGAAGTGGTGAGTAAAATAGAAGAAATATTTCATGGTTTTGTAAGCAATTTACAGTATTGTACTGCCAATCTGTAACTATTCAATAGCAGACATACCCAGCATAAACAAGTTAAAAGTACCTCCAGAAACTATTTTGCAAAAATGTGTTATATACTCACTAGTGATAGTTTGAATCTTCTACAAAGCCTGAGAAATTAAAAACTGAGTAGATGGTTAGGAAAAATACGAGTGAAATGCAGTGGTATCAGTAACACTTCTAAAGCGATTTTATGAAAAGAAAAATTTCACTTAAATGGTTCTTCTTCATTCCTAGTTGAAGGTGTCACGCACACATTTTTTCCATGACACACATGGATTGACACCGCTGAGACTAACATTTTTTCTTACTACAGTGCAATCAAATATCTTTTTTGAACTCCACAATTCTTTAAACTATGAGTTCGAACTCTGCAAATGCTATTTATAAATTTATGATTCAAAAACACTGTAAAAAAATCATAGTTTTCCACTCCCTTTTGGAGAAACAAGCTTTGATTTCAAAATAAATTAAATCCCCTACAGAACTTTTTACTGTAATTCTTTTTGTTCACAAATTAGTAAATAACACAATATTTAAAGCCTATAAAGAACATCACTTTGTGTGACCAAGAAGAATGTTGTCAGTTTAAATTCACCTCCTCCCTCCATAATAGTCATTGCACTGATCCAACACTGCTAACTTGGCTTGACTGCAATTAAATAAATATGTCAGAACAATTTTTGGTAGGTGTACAACTTCTTCACAATTCTTTACCTTCACAGAATATTTATCACAGTTCTCTCCTATTAAGTACTTCATCTATTATAAAACACGAGCAACATAACTGAGTCACAAGCTTATTCACTGAAACGAAAAGAAATTCATGGCAAGAATTCAGAAAATTTGAGATCTGAAAGGTGGACTTAGAAGGCAGTTGTGAGATGCTAAACTCATGGAAGAGATCTAAATATGAACAGTGTTTTTCAGTAAGGAACCCCTATAAATACAAATTACTAATGTGTCTGGATAATTATTCAACTGTAAGAATTAACACAGCAAGCACTGCAAGGCAATTATAGTGTTGCTCAAAGCAACAAAGTCTAGCAACATTTCCTGTGCAACTGAAAAATACTTAAGCCATGTAACAACATAAATGTGTCCGTATGACTTCTGTGCCTCAGCCACTTATTCAGTAATGCTCTGGAGAGTACAGATTGTGTACATTTTGCACATGTGTATTTATTTCATGAAGAAGTATTACTGGTTTCTTGTAAGAAGAGTTCCTAGACGTTTGAATTCTTCTCCTCCATGACATTAGCCCAGAGCTCAAAAGTTATGAATACCAATGATTCAAGTTTCTTTAGATAAATTCTGTATATTTTCTATGATCTAGGGAGTTCTGCAGAAAGACTGACACTCTCCACAAAGAATTTCATGACTGCAGAACCACCAAACACAATAGTGAGTCGTATTTAAAATGCACAGTAAAAGGACTATTTCCACTACCTGACTGTTTTTCTCAGTTATCTCTTACACTGTTAAGTTACTAAGCTCAGGGGACAACAGAAGCAGCGCAGAAAGTATTCAAGAAGAATTCTAGGAATGAAAGTCAGATCAGTTCTCACAACCTTAGACAATCACTTCTCTTTTATATGCTTCTGTACTCATACAGCAGAATTTTGTTAGGAGACGGGTTCTTCAAATTTATTCTGAGGTAGACTGGAGGTCTGCAAATTCAGGGCTATTCAGCATATAAATGTACTGCAGATTACTTTTTTAAATTACAAATTTTATTTTTACTAAAGAATTCAAACCACTAAAATACCAACCCCATAAATTTCTGCATTAGATTCAAGCAGCAAACGTAGACAGTTTTACAAAGGGACTTTCGAACTACATAAAGTTAGTTTTCTCTTGAACTGCAGGTGCATCCAGCAGAAAGTGGAGAAATAATTACTGGATTTGAAAATAAATTAATTTTTAACTTGCCCTACAGTACAGAAAGGGCCATGGAAAATGAAAACCCATATTGTATCTGGACAAGTTGAAAGGAAACAGAAGCTACATAAACATTAGAAAGTACATAGTTTTGTGTGATCTAGAGAAGATGGACAGTTTCTGTCTTTTTTCTTTTAGAAATATATTCCTGGCATTTAAAAAGGATATAGGTTAACACCCACACTGACAACTTCTCAGCTCAGCCTCAGAGTGCATACCAGATTATTTCTGCATTACTGTCTGGAGAAATGGGATAATAAAGATCCCACACAGTACCCTGAACAGTAGTCTCACTAACCTGTAACTTTTGAAATTATATTTATCAGACAGAAACCAGAAATGGAGCTAAGAAATGCCACTGGTAAACAGAAATTAATTGAGTCTGCTCATAGCTAAACTGAAAATAGGAACATATCCCACCAATTATCTGGAATGTCCAAACACTCAGTTTTCCACAGCAATTCTTCATTTTAGTCTAAACCTAAAAAATTACTTTTACAGCATCAAACAAATATAGTTCAGGTGACGTTTGAAGTTGACCTTCGTAAAATCAGTTCATCAGATGATTAGAACACTCAGATTTGATTGTGTTCATGCGTAAGACTTGAAAAATTAGAAGAGAACTAAGGCAAATTTGAGGAAGCTGAGTGGTTTCTCTAAGTTTGGGATATCTAAATCTGTCAACCTGAAACCTCCATACTTTAGCTCCATTCAAAGCCACAGCTCTTCAGCATTCCATTTCTGGAAAAGGCCTCCGAAATGTAACTACAGGTATTCTATCTTACAGATTGGGTTCTGGACATTCTCTAAATCAGAAACGGGAAAGAGGATTCAATGCTTAAACTTTCAGATCAGAAATTTATGTACTATTTTATAGTATTTTATGTATAGCATCTGCTGATGACAACATCTCAACCTAATTCTTCATTTCCCCCAATCCCTTGAAAAAAGCCATGACAGTAAGACAAAGAAGAAAGAATTCCACGATTAATCCAATGTTGTGACTGAAAAAGCAGATTGTCTAGTTCAGCTTTCAGAAAGGAAAGTTTCATTAAGTTTACATCACTTATGTGTTAATTTATCTGTTTGAATTTGCACTATATGCAAATGTACTATGAAAAAAAAAGTATGCTTCATTAATCCACTGTTAAAAACAAGCATGAAGCTGCAAAGAACGTGGAAAATACTAATTTCACAAAAAAAAAAATCATGAATGAGAGGCTAGGGATAAGCACATATGAATAGATTAAGGCAGAAATTCATATATGATATTAAGGGCTTCTTAACTTTTAAGTATTCAGCTTCCAGTTTATTAGTAACACTTCAATTTTTATATTTAACAAACACATTTGATCCAATTATAGAAAAAGAAAGAAATCAGAACTCAGAGTAAAAAAAAGACAATGGAAGTTGCTATTCACTTACTCTTCATTATGACTGCTTAATTCTGCAGGCTTTCAGGATACTCCTTGAGAAAAGGCAGTGAGATTATCGTTCTGTATCACATTTGAAGATGCCAAAAAGATCTTCAAATCCATTATTTACAGGCAAGCAACATGTTAGTTTTCATTACCCAGAACTTCTAGTGAGGGAACATAACTCAAACGAACCATCAAATTGCTATAACTGAATCTCATTCATCTATCAGAAAATAGAAAAGAGGACAGAACACGGCACACCTTATTTAGTATTTGAATGTGTGTTATGTGGCTACTGTTAGGTTTCCTGGATGCATCTTCATGTCCTATGAGGAATAAGCAGCATTTAATTAATTTGCTGGCAAAATAAATGTTTATACAACTGACATGATTTGTACCTTACTGTTCGATTTATAGCCTATCGCCTTCTCCCCAAAGATTAGCCTCTGAATCTGAAAATGAAATTCAAAATATTTTAAATTTTTTACATTCCTTCTCGCATCACAGTCCCTGATCTGCATTGCATTCAGTGCTCTGTTATGCAGTGAGAAGCTACAGGCTTGTGATTACAAGGCAGCTTATTGACGGGTCAAGAGCATTATCACACAGTCTACTGCCCTCTCCCCTCACTCCCAAAATCACATGCCCAAGTAACACAGGCAGAAGAGGCACAAAGAAGCTGATACTGATAACACAAAAATCATAGACTTAATTGTCTTGCATTTCACAACGAAGCACAACAACTTCCACGATTAAGAAAGGAAGATTCAGGATTCAAGCACCAGGTTTAATCACACATTACTAATTATACATTAATTACTAGCTCAGTTCTTCAAAAGGTGCTGCCAACTGGAGGGTCAAAATTACGACAAAATACAGAAATTCAACATGTCAAAGATTGAGATTTTTTTTCTTAAAAATGAAAATAAAAAATTGAAACCTTGGATAACACTTTCATTATTCTAAAATTATTCTAATCGAATTGTTTATTAGAACAGTGCTTTTCCTCATAGTGCATATACAGTCAGGTGACAATCTACACACTAGCATTAAGTTTCCAGCTTTGACAACAAAAGCAACCTCAAACAATCACTAATCTGAAGTCTTTCCATTTTCAACAGAGCCATTTGAGCAGCAAAAACTGCTTGAAATTCAGTAACATTTCTTATAGTTCCAGAACAACCTGTTTTGCACTAAAAAGAACTAGAGAATTTATACATACATACAATTATGTGTAGACAGTGATTTTCAGAACACAGACAAAAGCAAGCCCAAACGGGTTAATGGACTAAAACCTGATCAAAGAATAGCTTAGTTTTCAACTGTCTGAAGTGAAAAGTAGAAGTCATGATGTCCTTTATTATTGATTTAATCTTACATGATTTTTATAAAAATTTCAAGTACTTGTCTTAAGCAATTAACACACATCAAAGAAAATAAAAACTGAGAATTTGAGCTAACGTAGTAGTATTATAATGCCCTCCACAACAAATTATAGCACTAAGTTAGAACGAAATCATCTTATTATTAAATTTCTTTCTCAGAATATTGTATCATCTGAACTACATCTAAAATACATATATTGGAGCATTAAAAATTCCGAAGTCTTTATTTGTTCAGAGATTTGACTGAAAAGTATTCAAAAGTTTGTTTAAATCTATGCTAACATGTTGGACTTACTCTTAAAACAAACATTTTCCTAACTCTATTTTCAAATTCTTTTTAAAGAGAAGAACTGTTCATAGAAAGGAAAAAAAAAATCTACCTGCAGATGCTTCAAAACTGCACAGATATAAGCTTCCATTCAGCCTTCACTATATATATTTTTAAAATACATTATATGCTTCCCAATAAACAGCCTTCGCAAAGATATATTGAGCTTAATTACAAGAAGTCATGTATTCTTATTACAGGAAGACTCAAAATACCATAAAAAACCATACTTTATTGCAGTGACGCAGAATCAATGACCCTAAGTTTGAGCCAGTGTTACACAAATATTTAAGATGTATTGTTATTACACAATATCTGACTTTAATCACTCATGCCTATTAGCTAATGTTTCAATCAAAGCTATATTTTGCTTTTTCATGAAGAATCTGCATTGAATTAGTAAGTTCAGTAAATACAATAATACATTGACACTAATGCCAAACGTGAAGGCCATTTAATTGATTTTCTGATCATTCCCACTGTAGCAAAAACTAAATGATAAATGTAACAGAAGAGCCAGCACTTCACGATGTAACTACAAATTTAGTAATTTTTGCCTATCCCACCTCTTAGAAAGTGTACAATTGCTTACCCATTTACTGTGCCCTTTAAATATCTAGTGGCATTTCAACTTTTAAAATCTGCTTACTTTTAAGGTACTTTCCACTTGCTAGTGAAAAACACATGAGTTATTTCATTGCATTAAGTTCCAAATGATTTATTTTATTTTAAAATTATCATAAATGAAGTATGAAAATTAATTAAAATTAAATGTAAATCATCCTTTCTCACAACTGAATTTCACTGTTATTGAAGGACACACATCATTAAATGTTTGACTGATGCAAATTAGGTAAGAAAATAATTTCACGGTTGTAATATGAAATAAAGCTGTTAGATTCAGAACTCCACAATTTTTAACATATGCTTAAGTAAGATAGAAATATTTAAAAATTATTCTTATATATACACTTGTTTTGTAAAAGGTAAGAAATATAAAAAAGCAATACTAAGGAGGGGCCAGAACACTACTGTAACAGAACTACAGACTAGAGGGACTGGATCTGCTGTGATTTTGACTGAGTTCACTAAGTCTGAAAGCACTGATAAGTTGTTGAACACTGCTCATACAGGCACAGCCATTCACAAGGAAAAAGAACGCTGTGGGAAGAGTACAAGGAGATTAAAAACAGATCAGAAGATACGAACTAGGAAATGGCTGAAACTGCAAAAATGCAATTAAGAAATATAGACATTAATAGAAAAAACATGGGTCAAACACTTAAGAAAGCAGAATGAGAAACACCGAGCATTGTGGATTTACAAAAATATGGTCCTACATGGATCTACGGTTTGTTAGGAGGTGAAATCAGGCACGCAGAACGTTTAAGATCACCATTTTTCAACAAAATATTAAATTAAATACCTGAATTAAAGTTATTGCTTTTACATTGACGCTTGCTTGTTTTGCTGATCAGGAAATATTTCACTGAGCTGAGTTTAAATCCCTTGAATATGACATGGCAGCACATTACAGGAGACCAGAGAATCTCACTACTGGATCATTGAAAATTGATCATAAATACACAAATAAGGTTCTTGTCTTTTACACCTCATTTCCAGTATAGAGTAAAAAAAAATTTAAGAACTCATGTCTAGTGCAGAAAAATGGAGGCAACTGTAACTCCCGTAAATTAAAAATCCATAATCATCTTCACAATTAAACTTAGTAGAAAATGTAGAAGAGAACAAATTATTTTGGGTGCACTTACTTTTCAGTACTAGTTCAGTAGTAGAAAATTCAGTGCTTTAACTCTACCTAACTTCTAAAATACTAAAGCTGTCATTGTGAACCTAAACCACACCTACTAGTCCATTATGCTTTACCTCTGCAAACCATTCTCTATAAAGCATTATCTACATAAAATACTAATTTAGTTCATTCTGTCATTCCATACTTTAATTCTTTCACCTAGTCCTGTTAATTCTATTGGTTTTGAACGACCTAACTCCTTAGCTGACACAGGGTGCTTTGCCGGAACTATAATTTTAAAGCAAATACATATGACGCCTAGAACTCTAAACTTAAAGTAGTCTCAAGTATAATACTACTTGCTACTCTAAAATGTGGGAACGTTCAAAGTAGGAGAGGTGAAAGCCCTGATGAATCACTTAGTGATATGGTACAGCGTGGTCTGATGTGACAAAAGATGTTTATTTGTTCTCTGCTCCCCTAGAAGAAGAGCCTCTGTTTCTGGTTTCGTGTGTGAAAGTTTATTATTTTGTTTCTTCTTCATTAATATCAAAGTTCCTTATCTATATCATCTCAACTCAATGGGAGAAAATTCCTTAGAGGAACTGGGCAAGTGTACAGATCCAAGTCTTTGTCTGACAGTAGGTAGATTTGTATTTAATACTGTGGGTTCTGTGGGTAATCACTGAGTCCCTTCTGCCTTGTATTATTT
This sequence comes from Oreocharis arfaki, assembly GCA_013398015.1. NCBI lineage: Eukaryota > Metazoa > Chordata > Aves > Passeriformes > Paramythiidae > Oreocharis > Oreocharis arfaki. Next base: position 230,074 of record VZRR01007717.1, read on the forward strand.
TCTTTCAGTTGTCCTAGACTTTATAAGTGCACTTTTAGTGTATCGACATTTTATTCTGGATACTTTAATCCTGCCAGGGTGTCATATTCATCCTCTTTGCAATAGAATATACATGGGACAACAGGTAACTAAAGCAAAAACACAAAAAACCCAGTACCAAAGACTCCAATCTCCCCACTTCACAGCACAGGGCTCAGCTAAACCTGCCTTTGAAACCCTTGAGATTGCTTTGCCCTTGAAGGGAGCATTTGAAAACAGCGTATCACTCCTATGTACCTAAAAGACACTTCACTTATTTGCATGGAAGTTGCTATGGAACTCAGGTACACCGACATTATGTAGGGAACTACAGACTTTGTATGTACACACACAAATTCACTTACGGTCTTGCACATATGCGTGCAACGCATTCAAATATCTGAGAAAATTTTCTTAGAATGGGCAAATGATTCTGGTCATTAATAACAACAGGTTTTTTCTGTTTTTACAGACTGCCAAACCTTTACATGCTTCCTGACAATGGAGTAAAGGAATGGCTTGTTACAAAGCCTAAATCCTTTAAGAAGAAGAGGAATAATTTGCTCCCTACACTCATACGCTTATATATTATTTCCCTTAAGCAGATCACCTACTAAAAACAATTGTGAGGCAATATAAGTGTTTAAGGTTTGTAAGCAGAACTATAAGATCTTTATGTGGTAAACATCAGTGCACTCAGTGGGCAAGGAATTATTGCATGGTGTCTCCGGTCCCAAAATACCTTTAGAATTTTATAAGTAAAACAGCATACATAAATCTAGATTGTGTTAAAACTGTATTAACAAAACAACTGAAAGTGTCTTTTCTGTCCTAAAATGTTATTCTATAACAACATCTTGGCTATATAAGAGGCTTGGTATGAAAACACACTGCAAAAAAAGTTTAGGAGGTGTAAACATTCAGGCACTAATCTCAATCATTCTCAAAGGGAAGTATCTTTCCTAGTCTCATCTATACCACGTAAGTGTGGTACGCTAAAGAATAAAAAATTCTAAATCTTTCTGCATGTATCAATTATGCTGCATATAACTCCCTGAGCAGTATTTAAAAGGCAAAGAAATGAAAACAATATTCCACTTGCTGACAACAGAAAATCTAGCCAATACAGCTTTAGAAAGATCACAATTTTTAAAAACCATAAATACTCCTTTCCCACAGATACAGCTCATTCAAGAAAGTGTTCCAGCTACAGCGGTCTATTATATTGGTTGATATCCTGGGGGAGGAAAAAACCAAACAATAAAACAAAAAAAAGCCCAAACCCTCTTATTCATTGAACTGTTTGTATGGAATGGAGAAACACATGAACAACAATAAAAGAATAATTAGCAAAAACCATCCAAGCTAAATTCTCACATGTATGTCTCTAGAGAAAATGAACCCTTGTGAAGGGGTTAAAAAAAACTTTAAAGGACTTCTCACTATATGAATAAGAGTCAAGCTTCTCACTCCACAAATAAGAGTCAAGCTCTCAAAAATAAGACAGTATTACCCTTCATGCTCTCTTTCTGTAAAATGGTTACATACTCCTGAAAGTCGTTGACCTTGGAGGCTGAAGATTTTGTCCAGCTATGGAGAAAAATAGAAGAGTCTTCAAAGGAAGAAATATAAAGTTTTCTGATACCATTATACACTTCAAATAAGCTCCCACACAACTTCTATGACCCATACAAATAAGCAGAGATACCTGAGAATATAAAAAAAGAGCCCAACTCTAGACAAAGATATCTCATACGCATAGACATTTATATAAAATTTCAAGAAATCTACCTCAGAAAATTCAACATTTCATGTAGCAGACAAAGGTATCGGCTCCCAGCATTCCTCTTGAAAGTGGAAGACTCTTTCCTCTAGCAAAGAAATGGAATAAAGTATGCTTGCTTAAATCCTCCTATAATTGTTTAACGTTCTTTATGAAACAGAAGAAAACCAGCAATTCTGCATAGGTCTTTTCTACAAGAGAAATAGGAATAGGAGCTCCTGGCAATACTCAGACACAAAAGGAAAACATACAGAAAGTAGAGGCAGGAACAGGTAATGTGGGAGGAATACAGAAACACTATTCAATCATCCAGGGATGAGGTTAGGAAAGTCAAAGCCAAAATGGAGTTGAGTCCAGTTGAGGATGTCAAAGACAACAGAAAGGATTTCTGTAAGTACACAGAGAACAAAAGAAAGGGTAGAAAAGATCTGGGCCTTCTGCTGAACGATGCAGGGGACACAGAACATGAAAAAGGCTTAGGTACTGAACGCTGGCTTCTCAGTTTTCATGAGCAGGCCTTGATGAATCCCAGCTCTGGGAGGCCAGGGGAAAAGTCGGGAGCAAAGATGCACCTGTGTTGGAAGCTACTTAAAGAGTACTTAAACTAAACGCAAATAAACATAAGGGTGTTGACAGGATGCACTCGAGTGCCCAGGGAATTGGCAAATGGCACAGCAAAGCCACTCTCAGTAACTTCTGAATGATCATAGCAACTGTGAGAAGTGCCTGAGAACTAAGCAAAAGTAAATGTCACTATCTTCTAGAAGGACAGGAAAGACGATCCAGAGAACTGCAGGCTGGTCAGCCTCACCTTGATCCATGAGAAGGCAATTCATCAGCTAATTCTGGAAGCCATCAGCAGGCATAGGAAGGACAAAAAGATCATCAAGAATAGTTAGCATAGATTCACCAGGGGCAAGTCGTGCTCGACCGACTTTATCACTGTCTATGATGAAATGACTGGCTAGGCAGATGAGGAGAAAGCAGTGGATATTATCTGCCCTTGACTTCTCCACGGCTTTCAACATTGCTTTCTGTAAGATCCTTTTCAAGACGCTGGTGAAGCACGGGCTGGATGAGCAGACAGTGAAATGGACTGAAAAGTGACAGAAAGACCATGTCCAGGGAGTGACGGTAATTGGCACAAAGTCTACTAGCAGTGTATCCCATGGGCCAATACTGGTCCTGTTTCACATCTTCACTAATACTCTGGATGATGGCTTCCCAGGGAGAAGAGATCAGCATCTCCCTCTCCACTTCCCCTCTCCAGGAATCTGCAGAGAGCAGTGAGGTCACCCCTCAGCCTCCTCTTTTCCTGGACAAGCCCAGACTCCTCAGCTGCTCCTCACCGGACAGCCCTTCCAGCCCTTCCACCAGCTCCTCTGCCCTCTTCTGGATGCACCCCAGTGCCTTCACATCTTTCCTAAAGTGTGAGGCCCAGAACTGCTCTCAGCGCTCCAGGTGAGGCCTCACCAACTCTTGAGTACAATGAGATAACCCCCTCTGTTGAGCGGCGGAAGAAAATCAAGAGGCAAAGACGCACCTGGGTCTCAATTTTCTTCAGCCACCATTCTAAATTTATCCAACAAGCTTCGCTTTTCTCATTTGCTGCTTTTCACAGTATCAGACACAGAAAGAAGACACAATAAGGAATTATATACCAGAAACTGCAGTTATAAACAAACACACTCCTTTTCTGCTTTGCATGCACGTTTCACTATAGATGACTTCAAGTAATGACAGATTACGGAGTGAACAGCAATAAGGGGATTGTTTTACCAAGCACGGCATCTGTTTAGAACCCTCCTGTGCAGAAAAGGTTTTTAAAGCATGCATGGAGCTCCAGCTGATCATTTGGCAATGTCCAGATTAGAGGCCTTTCAAAGAGTCATTTCAATTCATGCAGGCTTCAGTGAAATCCAGCCAGATTTAGTGTTTTGTAGTACATTGAACAGTAAAAATAGAAATAACTATGCCTTAGCAAAAACTGCCGCTTCTCTAAACCATTTTTTGTGGTAATATATAGCAGAAAATTTCCAGGAAGTTTTGCTGATATACAGCTCAAAAACACTGGACATTTGCAGTCAACTAGCTTTGTTACTGCTTTAATATAATATCAGAAGCACTGGAGACTTGAAAGGGTTAACATTCCACTGATTTTAGTTTGTCACCTTGTCATAACTTGCTCTGAAGCAAAAAAAAAGAAAAATCTTCCGGTGGTTGACATCTCACTCATAAAATTTCAAGTGCAATAAAAGTCTACAAAGCACAGCTGAAAGTCGTAAGTTCCATAGCGCCATTTTATTCCAATGCACTTCTAGAATTTAATGAGATGTTGATCTCTTATATCACTTGTCAAAAGAAGAAACAGGGAGACACTTCAGTACACAGCTGATGATGATTCCAGCAACAGGCCTCAGAATACGAAGTTATACACCCAGAAAAAACACTTTTCAATTATGAATTATTTAAGGGACAAAACATACCAAGATAATTTACATAAAATGCATAATCAAATAATGCCAGAGCCATGCTATCACAATAATAACTGCTGCATCCATGTTTAATTACTATAATTTAAAAGAGAAGTTTTCCTATCTGATAACTAACAAGATGGGATTAATCTGAAGAGTTTACCTGGATTAATTACATCTCTTCTTTATCATAAAACTAAAAGCTATTTTGAGAGAATATACTGACTGATAAAATGAAGTATGAAGGCAGGACTTATTTTTCCATTGCATGACATCTATCACATATGATGCCTGCTGTCTGACACATATCTTAACTGTGAATCAGACACGCAATCAGTTAGAATTCACTTAGGCACTGATCCCCTAGAATCCATGTGAAATTTATCAGTTTTCAGTGGAATGCCACAGAGATATTGCCATCTGGTGCTGGAAAAACTATGAACTGGAAGAATTTTAAGAGCTGGTAGCAAAAACCTAAATGTATTACAAGATTGCCTATCAACCACAGACATGCAAGTCTTCTGTTTTCCAATACATGGAACCTGAGGCACAACGCAGTTTCTGAATAAAAACAGACTGGGATATCACCACAGAGGCTGATAAATTCTGGAATAACAATGGATTTGTCAAACAGTAGAAAGAAAAATTTAATCAGAGTATTTGATTTCCTTCAGTGAACGAAATTATCTATTCCAGCTGGTGCTTTTAGTCACCTGTGCCAAAAGAAACACTGCATTCATTGAGTTGCTACTCCGTTTAATGATTCTCCCCAGTTTTGACCAATATTTATTTTGAGTAGCCCATTTTTTTACTAGTAGAGAAGACAGTACCTTCTATCTTGTGTTGTAATTTAGCACATACTCAAAAAGATTACTAGAATAGAATCTTTTGTAATAATTTAGTCAACCTGCAGAATTTCAGACTCTACAATTCTTCTTGTTTGTCAACATTACTCAAGCATAGAGACTGACTTCAGCTGAAAAAGTCAAAATTATTGAAGAAGTAGCAGTTTTTTTGAGAACTAGCAATAATGCCACCTCACAGTGAGAAACTGGCACTCAGACCCGAAAATGCAGAAGTTAAATGGGTTTCCAACTAACACACAGCTTTCATTCATTCTGGAAGCAAGACACCTAAGAATGGTCTCAATTGTGGTACTGGCAATGTAAACAAGCATTACACAAAGCTTGAGCCATGACTGTTCTGGCAAGAATATTACTCACTCAAGTTAAATTAGGTACCGTAACTCTTTTAGAAAACCTTTAAGGAAAACCAAGATCCCAAAACTGGTTTTTCCACATGCAGCTTTTCCAAGTGATCAAAGTTACCAAGTACCCTTCATCAAATTTGTTGAGAAATTTTAAGATCACGTTAGATCTATGAAATGATCCACAGTTCTCAAAAGCAGTGAAATGTATGCTATGCCTGTTTAACTATTTTGATTAGTGCAAGAGAGTGAAAAAAATCAGGCACCAATGCACATGGATGATCATTTTTTCATACAACTTTGTCGAGCTCACAAACAAATGGACCAACCCAGCGTAATAAATATATCCTAAAACACCAGTCAGTGTTGTGTAGATTAGTATGAGTTTCATTAGTACTAGCCACTAAAAATCAATGTTTTTAACCATATTTCACAATTCCTTTTTCCAAATACCTCAGCTCAGGTTTCCTGGAAGAGTTTGGTCTAATTCACAAGCAGACTAATGCAACCTAAACAGAAAACCTGATCATGTCACATACTCACTGCAACTGACCAAGTCAGCACCACTGGGACAGCTATCAATGGTTAGAAGATCTGCAACATCAAGATACCCAGATGAGTTTTTCCAGTGAGCAATAAACAGAAAATCTAGAGTGATATAGGTGATTGAGTGGAACAATAAAATAGATTAAGCAAAGAGGAGAGAGCCATACTATTTTTCAATTGCAGAAGTTTACAGAATGTGGTTTTGAAGAACAGTGCTATTGAGAAGGATAAAGAGAACATCAGACAGGGGAAGAATTCTTAGTGTGAACAATTGCATGTGTTAAAGCGCAGTAAGAAGCTGGAAAAGTATACAAACAAAAACCTGATTTCAGCATATGAATGTTGATCAAACTAGGGAAGCTTACCTAAACTACTACTCAAGAAAATCTCTTCATCTCAAAACACTAACCAGTCATGAAATATCCAAAGACCAGAACCTTCTGAGGTTAACAGCACAGAACTTTGTAGGCCATCTTCATGAACCTAATTTAGAGAAAGCAAGCAGAAAATACTACCGTGTTGTGAGGCAAGAGAGAAAAGAAATATGAGCAGCAGCAGGACAAGCATCAGAAAAGCCACCAGGACATGAGATGCCTAAGGTCAATTAAAAATGCAGAAAGGATGTCAGGAAAGCTCACAGCCTGCAGGTAATACAATGACAACACGAGTCAAAGCCATAGCTTTGGGAAGGTACAGACACCACATAATTTCCAAAGTGAGTGCAAAAATATTTGGTGCAATGCACTCTGTACTGACAAAGAAATCTCTCTCTCTCTCTTGTTTCCAAAGAAACCGTGAATATGAGGAGGCACCCCATGGTGTAATCTTTTCTTTTTGTTTTTTTTTTTTTTTTTTTTAATTGTGGTGTATGTATTCCTGGAAAGACATCATTCAGGGCAAACACCACATAAAAATTATGAACCATATGACAGCTCTGCAAAACACTTCTAGCTTTGCTTAAGCCATTTATAAGTTGCACTGATGGGTCTGATCTTGACCTCTACCAGTGCTGATCTCCACTGCGGGAGCAACACCTGAACAGCAGAGTAAGAATTTGCCAAGATACATGAATTCCAATCAAAAAAAGCATGAAGAAAAGACAGAGTAAACTACAAAATCGACTTAATCTAGACTAAGTGCATTAATATTAGAGTAAAAAAATTTGGGAGAGGGACTAATGCAAGGCAATTATTAGACCCTTAAAATGCCTTCTGGAGGCAGCAGGTTAATACGTTTAACTTGGCAATATCAGTAAATAACCTGTTTTGCTCCTATCCTTTTTCTCCTTACGCCTGTGCCTCAAAGGATTTACAACTTAATTATGCATCTGGGCCTGCAGGTCTCCTCTGTCTCTCATCTCCTCTTTCCTATCATCTTCTGTTGTTAATGTATTGATGGCAGGGAAGAGAGAAGAAAATTCAGCTTAAGAGTTGATACGCAGAAAATTCTCTATTTTCAGACATGGAATTTTGAAACCAGATTTCAGCAAACCCTATCTAATCATAAAGCAAGGAAAGCTAAACCGTAACTTCTTCCATGGGAATCATAAAGACAGCGGCAGAGATACAGACATAAAATAGGATACAATATTAGGTGTAGCAGTACTTTCAGCACCACTCCAACTAGCAATCACTCCAACCAGAACACCAGGATACTAGCACTGGACAGAGTCACTTTGTTCGGCTTTCCTGAAAAACCTCAGAACAGATTAATTCAGTACTCACTGAAATAATGTATAATTTCTGGTTTGTCACATGAATGCCAAGCCAACTTGTCACCAGGGCCCAGCTTGCCTACCCCTCCTCCTTTAAAAGAGGTCAGAGAAGAACAGATTTTATTAATCTGAGCTCACCCTGCTGCTGCCTGTCTGGACAAAGCCTGTCTGCAGGGCTGCCTACAGTTCTGGCATCACTCAGGCCAGCACAGCTGGTCTGCAGCTGGCAGATCCAGAAAGCAGATCAGACCAGAGCACAAGCACTTGGCAGCACTGCCCTATCTTTGCTTATAATTTAAAAAAAACTGAATAAAAAGCTCAGGTTTCTCTAGGCACAAGAGAAGTAATTGCTGGCAGTTCCTCTAGGTTTTTACAGGTTTTGGTGGTAGCTGTGAGGGACTGAAATGCTGAAACACACAACGAATGTGAACAGGTTTCAGGCCAAATATATCTAATTATGCATCTAGCGGGTGTCCATTTTTTTGTGCACAGACTTTTCCCCTGCAAATACTTTCTCACAGATAAAAATGTGTGTGTGGGCGAATCTTTTGCAGCATTAACTTTTCATCCTTAATTGTACAAGTTAATCTGGGCCAAAAAAGTCAGCAACTCAGCACGGTGAGCACAGATGGAATTTCAGAATGCCGCTAGACAGACTCTTCTCCTTTGGTATGTCCCCTTTCCCTCTCCGAATATAAAATAAGATGAATGTTATTTTACTAAAAATTTCTTGGAAGGATGAAGGGGTGTTATTTCAAACTAAGAAAGGTAAAATGACACTGCCTGAGAAGCAATTAGAGGGAAGAAACAACGTGCTCCAAATCCTTCAAGTATCTATATCTATGAAATGTCTCAGAAGGCCTTGGAAACCCACTTACAATCCCTAAATGCTGTACTATCAGACGCTTTTCCAAGTATTTTCCTGCTTGCAGTCAAAAACAGTCTTAACAAAGTTCTAATTAGCTGTACTTAGAAAATTTATTTTATTTTTATGCCACTGGGTAGCTCCTCAGGAAGACTTTTAAAAAAGAAACATTGATCTGGCCTAGAATCAAATCGTGTTGTGGCCATATGATCCTTATACAGCAGATTTAACATCATCATCTCTTGGTAAGATAATAGAAAGAATATCTAGAATTTTAATAATCACAAATATTTCTATTTATTTTTATATTTCTTGACAACTGCATCTTTCTTATAAGCTGTATCACAACTTCATGGACAAAGTTTGAAGTTACACTGTAATTGTAACTACTTTGCAGTCAGTGCCTCCTTCCCTCTCTTTTCTGGGAATCTTCATTCCCACTTTATTAGAGCAGCAGCAGAATTTTAAGAGGTTTTTAATGAGCTAAATCTGTATTCATTTCCAGAATTATAAGCAAGTTGTGTTTTAAACTTCCAAATGTGCCATATCTTTTTTGCAAGTCTACTCAAAGATAATCAGGAGACAATCTTGGTCCACAAAATACTGGGCAAGTATTTTTTCAAATGTCCATTTGTTACAATCTGTTGATTCCTTTTGCCTCTACCTTTAATAGGTAATTAACTGCTTGTTAACTGCACTTACTAATTATTTGAAATTCGAAAAAAACAAAACCCGAACCAAAGAAAAGCTATACATCAGTAGTTTCATTTTAGCTTGCTGTGTTTTAAAGAATTAAAAATGATACAGTGTGATGGTTAAATAAAAGGCATGTAGACAGACTACATTAGTATACACTACTCTGTAGAGAAAATGCAGTATTAAACAAAAAGTTAATACTTTCTGTTCATTAAGAAACACTAAGATCAAGGTAGAATATAATTTTTTTCTCGTTTGGAGGGCTCCCTGAAATTATTTTTTTTGTCACATATTTTTGGGCCACTTTTTTCCATACAGCAGCTTAGAAATTCTTGGCACTGTTATACTGAGAAGCAACAGTAAAACTTTTAGCATGTGTTTCCAAGGAAGTTGATAAACTTCATCAGATTTCATTAAAGGTCCAGCTCACATTAGCAGACACCCCAGCAGACAGACAGGTTCCACTACCAGGAAGCCTGGTGGCTACCAGGGGTGCTGCTGGCCAAAGTCCAGTCCGGCAGTGCCCCAGCTGTCCACCAAGGCCCTGAAACACCCCACAGTCTGCTGGTGTCACAGCTCGGAGAAGAAGCTGGTGAGGAAAACATATCAATAGCAGAATGGCTTAACTGCATCCATAAAAGTCAGGTGTCTATAATCCTTCCAGCTATGATTTTATTTTGAATATACACATTTTAAGATGACAACTGGCACATAGCACTAGACCCAGTCATTTTTCAACCAGTATTATGAAATAAATTTTAAAAATACCCAGTAAATATCTGCTATCTGTATAACAGATAACTCAAAGATAAGATTTCAATGTTTTAATTAAATCAAAATTCATAAATATTGTATCAGCATTACTTAAAAAAAATTTTTGGAATGTAATATGAAGAAAATCTTCTCCTTTCTAATGCCATTTGGCACTGAGATTTACAGAGACAACCCGGTGCAGAACCACTGTTAAAAAAATCAGAATTTCTGATGTTATTATAGCGTTGATAAATTAGGACATGAGTGAACTGGGAAAACAGAAGTAACATAATGCAGATCTTATGAGAACTGAGGAAAAGCGTGGCCATAAGACTTAGGCCCTGAAGAAGCACATACGTCTGGATCTTGTAGAACCAACATGCAACTGACTTCCTTCGTCTCTGCAGATCAAACTTCAATATGCTTAACTGGGTTTTAATGGGCTCACAAGCAATATATCTTTAATCACCATAAATGTTAGTACAGATATTCCACAACCACTTTCTTCTCATTGTAAAGAAGTTCTATCCTGGAACAAAGCTTTGTCAAGTGCTTAAATTAACATCAGCAATCCTCTTTCTTAAATGAGTTCAGTGATGAAACAGAAGTTGATTTTTACATACTCCTCACAATAGCAGTTTCATTCAAATCCATTTTTTAAAAGATGAAATACTGCAGAAAAAAAGAGATTATAACCCCTTCTTCCACTCTACCAATTTAAGAGTCAATTCAACAAAGTATTTCAGCATATGCTCAAATTAATCACTTAAATATATGCGACTAGCAAGATTTTAGCAACCAAACAAAGCACAGGATTATTCATGCACATCTTTTAAAATAATTTTCTGACTTGCAGTCACAAGCAAGCAGAAAACACAAGATTGTCACTTCAGACAAGGGAGCTTAAGCTTCTATCAGGCATAGCAGTATTAGAATCTCTAATTGAATATATGTCCCTATTACGACAACCTCCCAGCACCCATAAAGCTCTTGGCTCATCACCTTTTCATTAAACAAGTGACCCCCACTGTTCTTACTTTTTCACACTCCCTATAATGATTACCCATGGTGTTACCGAATGAAGTATAAATGTCTCATATGCAGCATCTTCAGACAGTAACAATAACGAGCAGTACGGGAGTATATTGCTAAAGATTGTTTGGAAAGTGAATTTATAGTAACAGGACCAATTTATTCTCCTGGCACTAAAAGCCCTAAACACAATGAAACTTTGGTATACTTTCTTTCTGCGGTAGATCAAAGGTTCCTCTTAGAAATATGTGGCACCACTATTTTTAGTAGACGCATAGCAGGAGGCAGCTCCTTGTAGTGCTTTTCAAAAAACGATCAGGTTCTCTTTCTGCTCAGATCTGATTCATCACCTTCACTTTTGGGGCTCAGGATAAATCTCTCCTCAGCTTTTGCGTTCAAAAGGCTCGCTTCCATTTTGACTATGCAGAGGGCATGAACAGATGACTGCTGTTAGCATGGTAATAATAGGCTAGTCGAGGAGCATAGTACCATGTCATGAGCCCTTAGCCACTCAAACCAGAACAAGATTCCCCAGTGCTCCATGAGCACCCAAACTATGAACCTTCTCTCTTCTGTATTGCTGGGAAATACCAGTTCGTACAAGATCAGCTTACAGATTTCCATGACTAAAGCACCAAGTGATTGCTATGGAATGACAGATAACTACGGGGCAGCAACTTACTGAATATCTAGTTTCTTCCTAGATGTTTCAACAATCTCTTTCTAATAACCTGATACTACATTTGGTATTACAACACATATATCTGCATCAGAGGACGTAACATATTCACAGAAAGGTAACAGTGTAAATGTTGTACAGTTCTCTACTTATATGTATTACGTCTTGTTTGGGGGCTTGGTTGTTACTGTTATGCAACTCCAATTACATTTAAATATTAATTACAATTTATTGGAAAACCCAAAACAAGCTCAGGTAAATGTAGCCCTAAACAATTCCCATATATAATAATTTCCAAATATAGAACAGATGATACATAAACAGATAACAAGTATCATATAAATACAGGGGAAGAAGAAGACATCACATTTGCCATATCAATGCCAACTCCTATTCCAAAGTTCTGAAGACAGCATTAGTTATTTTTAGTACTGTCTGGAGGAGTGAAGAGTGGTGGATGTTGTCTACTTGGACTTCAGCAAGGCTTTTGACACTGCCTCCCATTATATTCTCATCAGCAAACTCAGGAAGTTCAGGCTGGACAAGTGGATAGTGAAGTGGACTAAGAACTGGTCGAACGGGAGTTCTCAAAGGGTCGTGATCAGTGGCACAGGGTCTCATTGGAGGCTGGTCTCGCAGAATTCAATACAGAGCCCAGTATTGTTTAACTTGGATGAAGGCTTGGAGTGTACACCTCAGCAAGTCTGCTGATGACACAAAGCCGAGAGGAGTGGCCAATACCACAGAGAGCTGTGCAGCCCCTCAGAAGGACCTCAACAGGTTGGAGAGATGGGCAGAGAGACATCATCGGAAATTAAATGAAGGCAAATGCAGGGTCCTGCACCTGGAGAAGAATAACCTCAGGCACCTGGACAGGTACATCGACCTGCTGAAAAGCAGCTCTGAAGAGGACTTGGGAGTGGACAACAGGCTCTCCATGAGCCAGCAGTGCCCTGGGGACCAAGAAGGGATTCCTGCGGTACATCAGGAAGAGCAGTGCCAGCAGGTCAAGCAAGGGGATCCTGCCCCTCTACTCAGCCCTGGTGAGGCACATCTGGAGTGCTGTGTCCAGTGCTGGGCTCCTCAGGACAACAAACAAGGTGCTCCTGAAGCGAGTCCAGCAGAGGCTTCAAAGATGATAAAGGGACTGGAGCACCCCATGAGAAAAGGCCGAGGGAGCTGGACCTGTTCAGCATCAAGGAATGATGACTAAGAGGAGACCTCACCCATGTCTGTCAGTGTCTGCAAGGAAAGGCCAGAGCACGGACCAGGCTCTTCTCCATGGTACCAAGCAACAGGACAAGAGGCAAAGGGCAGAAACTGATGCATGGGAAGTTCCACCTGAACATAAGAAAGAACTTTACTGCGTAGGTGACTGAGAACTGGAACAGATTGTCCAGAGAGGTTGTGGAGTTTCCCTCACCAGAGATATTCAAAGGCTGTTTGGACATAATACTGAACAACATGGTCTAAGCATAGCCCTACTTGGGCATGGAGGCTGGACTGGATGCAGTGGTCCCTTTCTGCCTTAACCCATTCCCTGATTCTGTAATAAGGGTGAAGGACACATAAGTGATCCCAGCAGCTTTTTCAGGAAACTTTTTTATCACTAAGTGTCAGTCAGAAGAAGAGTCCAAAGGTATTTCTTTATCTGTAATAATCAATAAATATCCATGACCAGAGAATAAAGAACATCAGAGCTTTTAAAAATTCTGTAAATTACATCTGCAAGTACATGCATCAATGGTCTTCATAATCTCTTATTTTTTTTTTAAAGAAAGGTGGGGTCTAAGTGCATAAGTTCAAACTTTTACCAAAACATAAATAAAAATACTGGTCTATTACTATCAGCCTCTTCCCGTAAAAAGAAAAAAAGTACTGGTACTATACCCATCTTACCTGAATAGTCATATCAAAGGTTGCAAACTGAAAATAAGTGTTTCCCAGTATTTCTTGAAGAAATATGTTTAATTTAGTTTCCCATCAGTTCTAGTGTTTTTCTAACGCCTTCAAAGTATTTCAATAAGCATTACGTAGTTTTTATTTAGGAAGAAAAAAATATATATATATATATCTGTAAATCCTACTAAAAGCCCTTACACTGTGTCAGTTTCATTGTGACTATTTCCTCTTCAAATTTGCTTTCACAAATTACTTAGGTTACTTGACTTTCTTTCTGAATTTCTCTTTACCCATAAGAAAAACTTAAATTTTAGTAAGTTAAACACAAAGGTCAAATGAAAAGATTGCGTAAGACATCGCTTGCATAAAACATGAAATAGAATCATGATTATACCCAGTGAAAATGAAGAATCTCACATTTAAGTTGTGAAAGCCATGGGACAGTACAAGCTATTCAAGGCGGCTCTTTAATAAAACATGAAGGGCTTATGCCATTTTGCCTAGCTCAACTTGTAATCTCTTGAAAGCTCTTTAGGTTAATTACATCTAAATACCATTTTTTTCCGTGAGAAATTAAAGACGTGATACACAATATGTAAAGAAAAGAAGACGGCCTCTTTAATGCCCTACTAATATCCTAAGGCTTTAACAATAATTACACAGAAGTACTGTGAACCAAAATTTATGAGGCTAATCACTGCCTGAAGCATACATTATAGGATACTTTCTTTAAATGGTACTGTTGGTTACGTAATGCCCACTACAGCCATTGATGCAGCTACAAGAAAAAAAGAAGCTGGTATATGAAGATAGATAAAATAATTTATAGGTATTCTTCCCTGAATTTTGGTAGGTGTGTGAGTGTCCCAGGAAGCTGCAGCGGCTTATTTTAAAGCACCATGATACATTTAAAACTAATTTTAAAACAACAAAAAAAGCTCAAAAATGGGTAGAAACTGATCTGGATTTGCTAATAAAAAGCCAAGAAAAGAGTTTTGCACAGTAATGTATTAATTAAATACTTCCACAAATGCTCAGAATGCGCATATAGTAATTATGGAAAAACTGTGAACATTTTTCAGGAATAGCAGTCAAATGAAATTAGCCATTCCACACATCTGAACAAGTCTGTGTTAATAAACTCTTGAGCTCTGTGGCACAGTACCAACAGTCAGTCTGCGGACATTCCTTCCACCCAGAAGACACTACTACTACTTTCTGAACTAGCTGCTATTCAACTTAGCTTGAGAGGTCAGTAGCGATAAAGTCACGCAGCTACTGAAATCTTGATATAAACGGCAAGCAATTCTAAAGCTTGTGACACAAAGATCCTATACAACAATTCCCATTTCTCAGGATTTTCAAACAGCAGCACAGTTCATAACAACGAAATAACTGCACTAAATCAATTTGAAATTTAATAACCATCTACCACAGTCATATCATTTATCAGTCATGGTCAGGTGATTTATTAAGCATTTTACATGGTCCCCCACAACATCCTTCTCTCTAAAACAGAGAGAAATTATTTTGATAGGTGGACTGTTAGGTGTATGAGGAATTGGCTGGACTGTCATGTCAAAGGGCAACAACTGATTTACCAAAATATGGGTATTAACCTAATATTGATACCCAACTGAAACAGATTTTGGCGCCGGGCAGCTGCGCGGGATAGCTCCCTAACAACGCAGAGCTCCGAAAAAACAATACAAAATCCATTTATCTACAACAATTTTAAATATTTATAACATAAAATGCATATGCATAACATCAACACCTTCCATTTCCCGCTTTGTATTATAATTAGCTAAAAGCAATTAAGCATGCGTAGTTTGTCTTTTAAATTGGGTCGGTGGTCTCATATATGGGGGGAGGTCCTAAAAAATGAAGTAGGCCTCTTCTCCCTTACTTTGACTTTTCTGCTTTTTTAGTTTTTAAACAGCATGCATTTATCACTTAATTTTTATTTTTATTATTTTGAATGGGTTCTTAAACAAAAAAATTAGCAATTGTTTATTTTTTTTAAATCTGTTAATCAGTGTTTTCTGCTCCTCATTTTAAGCGTAGCTGAGCAAATATAAAATGACAAGCAATCAATTATTTACATCCTAAAAACTTATCTTAAGCTTAGTTCTGCTATTAACTTTAGCTGGTTTTAATTAACCTTAACTAAATTTATTTGCTAAATGTATTTTTACTAATTTTTACCAGCTAACCTTTAACTAAAAACTTTAATTTTTGAATTCCGTGTTTTACAACCAATGGCTCAGAGTCCCAGTGGGCATCAGTGACAAGTGGTATCAAGAAGAGAAGGCTCCAGGGAGACCTTACTGTGGCCTTTCAGCAGTGCTTACAAGAGAGATGTGGACAAACTTTCCAGCAGGATCTCTTATGATAGAAAAAGAGATAATGGTTTTAAACTTAGAGAAGGTTGATTTGGAGATAAGGAAGTAGTTTTTCACAGTGGGGGTGGTGAAACCCTGGCACAGGTTTCCCAGAGAGCTGGCAGATGCCCCCTCCCTGGAAACATTCAAGATCATATTGGACAGAACTCCGAGCAATCTGATCTGGTTGAAGATGTCTCTGCTCATAGCATGGAAGTTGGACTAGACGTCTTTTAAAGGTCTCTTCCAACCCACACCATTCTGTGATCTTCATCTGCACTTGTCTGCAAGGGGAAGGACAGGCTATGGACTAGCTAGGTGGGAAAAAGTCCTGCAAGAAAGGACTTGGTGTCTTGGAAAGCAGCAAAATGCACGAGTCAGCAGCGCACTTGGGCAGCAAAGAAGGTCAACGTTATCCCTCCGCGATGGTCTGGGGCTGGAGCACAGGCCCTGCTGAGAGGCAGAGGGGCATTTTCAGTCTGGAGGAATCATTTGGGGGCACATAAAGCAGCTTTTCTGCACCTGCAAGGTCATCAACAAGACAAAGTAAGGTTCCTAATAGTGATGCATGCTGGGAGAATGAGGAAAAAAACGTGTAATTTGAAACAAGAGTTTAAAATTGGATGCCTGCTTCAGACTTTTTCCCCATGATGACTGCCAAGCAGTGGCACTGAGAGGTGGTGCAGACCTCATCCTTGGAGACTTTGATATGTAACTGTCCTGCTCTGGGCCCACAGCTGCTCCTGCTGTGAGCAGGGCAATGGACTAGAGACCCCCTGAGTTCCAGGCTGAATGATCATATTCTAATGATACTGTTTGTAGCAAGCCAGCGATTTCTGGAAAATTTAAAACATGTCATTTACAATCTGGGGAAAAAAAAAAAAAACCACGCAAGCAGAACTCACTTTCCTTTGTAATTCATTCTAAGCCATATTACTTAAAATGTATTCCGTTTCAGATGTAAATGTCTATTTTCAAATTCAAGTTATTTCATTCTTATTTACAGATTTTAAAATGTCACCAGCTGTTATCTTGAAATTCTTCTACACTTTTTTTGCAAGCCCATTGTCTTTGAATTTTTTTGAGTTGTAAGACCATATTCCTTTACTTTAAAAATACTAATATGGAAGCTGTTTGTCACACTGTGATGTTACCTTTTTCCAGGGTATACGCAAAGATTAAATAAGTTTCTTTACCCCAGACCTTTCCAACAAATGCTGTTCTGCCATGCTTAGATAGTGTGAATTCATTTTACTCTTCATAATCCCTAAATCTGTTTGAGAGTCATTACTCTCAAAGGTGTAACTCTTTTCCCATTGTGCAGATATATACTGCATTCTATGTTCCTAAATATACAATTCTGTATATGGCTATACGGAAATGCATTTTTCCCAGCATGATGTTAGTTCACTAAAATAATCTAGATTGCTTGGCATCAACAGTCTATCTTCAGTGTTACTTATAGACAAGAGTCTATCTTCAGTGTTATTTCTCCTCCTTGCATCACTCGAAGATTTCAACAGCTGTAATTTTATATGCACCTAGAAGATATACATACAAATAATGAGTGACTGCTGATCTCTCCCCAATGTCTTCCAATATATGACACCAGCCTAGGTTTGAATTAAGAAACCAAAATACATGGAAAAAGAGTAAGATTCTAAAGTGAAAGAAAGATGATATTAACTTCATTTGGGCGATATAAAAATTGGATTTACAAATATGAGCTAGACTAGTCTTCAAATTTACGAATAAATAAATATTTCTTAGCCCCTCTTTTGCTGCTTGAGAAAGAAATGAATGTGACAAGACTACCCAGAAAGAAGAAACTTCCCAAGAAATCAAGCGGTATGTCCCTTGCAGCAGAATACTACAGCTACAAATCTCAACTTCTGTTAAATATTAGAGAGTTCCCGGTGCTACAGCAGCAAATGACGCATTCTGACCTCTTTCTCCAAGTAATTAACAGATTCTTATTCCTCTTCCTTGGAAGCACAGCAAATATAAAAAAATGAACACAGTAAATCTCAAATCTATAAAATACTGTCTTTATAAATAAATTATACTAGACTCTATTCCATTTCACCTTTTTTCATTATACGAAAAAGAAACCTGCAGAGTTACAAATACTGCAAATCTGATGTATGGTAGCAGATGCTTAAATATTAAGACAGATACTCAAATCATGAGATACTGAAATTAAGCTTAAATTCAATTCCCATTTTATACAATGAACAGTTTCTCTCCACTTTCTCTGCTTTATAGTAAATATTTGAGACCTTCTTAGTAGTAGTCCTTAAAAAGGTAGTCTCCTCTTCCTATTTTGTAAAGGAATAAATGGGGTCATTGAGAGATTAAAAAACCCAAGATAGTAATACTAAAGCCTATACAGCACACAACTCTGATACCTTATTCACAGGGCCATACAGATTTCCAAAATATATCAGCATTTCTAAACTTTCTTTTTTTAACCCATCCATTACGCAAACAAATACATAATGTTTCATTCTTTTTCTTAAGTATAAAACTAATTCTGCTGGCAATAGAGGATGATGCTAAAAATAAAATCTCTCTCCTTCATGTACTTGCTACCTAGTGTGACGCTAATTAAAACTTTAAGATTCAGCTACTCATTCATAACTTTAGAGCATATGTTATTTAACAAGGAATATTTAGCAAAATGTGTGGGTCAAACTTGAACTACTGGATATCACGCACAACACTGTTTCAGACTGTGAATTTCAGTGTCTCAATCCATCAATCCCTCCTTGAAAGTCCAGTATCCTGCTCTGTGTATCAAGAGCTCAAGACAAGCACGGCTGGTATCTAGGTTCTCCTTCTTTGCTGAACTCAGAAACACACTTACATAACGGAAAATTATTTTAAAAGGTCAATCAAAGCCTCCAAACAGCAAATATCCTTCATATTCTGACCTATCAAAGCTTAAGAAACGACAATCAGTTCAACAGCTTCCATCTTGTCCCTTGTTTTCCCATACAACAGGGAAGTGTAAAGGTCACAGTGACTCCAAGCCCAGGAGTGTTTTCCCTCCACTGTTTTTCTAGAGCTTTCTGCTGAAAGTACAAGGTTCATCTGCCTGAATGTTTGACTCTGCAATCAGATGATAACACAGACATAGGACAAATGGGATAAACAATTACAGTTTCACTTACAAAGTAAATCACTAAAAACATAAATATCTAGACATAGAATCTAGCCCCACATACTATCAGTTTATTCTTTAATTTGAAAAATAAGCAGGAGAGATGAGATGAGACCTTCACTCCACTCCCACTTCACATTCATAATACCTGCAATCCTGAGGCATAGCTCCCACTAATACTATCTCTATTAGATCTCACCAGTTTGTTTGGTTTTTTTTTTAGTCAGAACAAAGACATAAACACAATCAAAAAAAGATAATATCTAGAGGTACACAGAGTTTGGAAACAGAGATGACTGTGGTCTAGCTACCAGTGATTTGTGCTTTCAAGAAGATTTCCCCATGACCCTAGAAAGAAAGTGATCAAAAAAAAAAAAAACCAACACCACATTGCTTGGCAAAAATGTTGGTTCAAAATAAAACAAATTATAGGATGCTGAAATAAGCTCAAAGCCTGCTCTAATCAAATATATCAAGGTCAGGTTGTAGAAGAACACATAAAGAGCCTGTTAGGACTTGCAGTCAGTGTTCTTTCGAATTATGCCAATCTACATACGTGGATAAGAAAAATCAGTAGACTGTTCTTCTGGGCCCAGCCACAAGCAGCTGTCTGTGCCTCTGTCTTTTGTTACTTTTCTACATCCTCTTTTTAAACATGGTGTCTTGGTATTCGCTATTTTGCCTTCTAGGTAGTTTTGATACCTTCACAGATACGAATATCTCTGTGAGTACCTCCAGCACATTGATAGTGTATCCCAAAAGCAATTCACCTTCCAACGGTACATTTTCTATGTTTATATTTCCTGTGTTCCTATCATATGTTAACAAAACAACTCTTTATGTTAAAGATGTAATTGAGAGGTTAAGTCAATTTCTAAATTGCTTTTTTAAAATTAATATTGATTCAATGTCCCAACTTGACATACACAGCTCTATTAGCTGCTGGCAAGATGCTGTGGTCTGACACAGTCAGAACTTTTTTTTTAGAGGTATAAAGAAAGACTCAACTTTTCTCTTAGTGTATTTCCAGGTATAAGTACTAATAAAAAACCACCCTAATTTTGTCGATTATTTGAATAAGAACAATATTTGCACATAAAATTTTACCGTACCCTGACAGTCCCCAAAGCATTTTTTTGAATAAAACCAATTTCTTAGTGCAAAGCACATCTGCAGGACAACTTATAGAAACCTAACCTCCCTTAATAGAGCTAATAGAGCTGTCAGGACTGTACTTATACCGTACTTATAACTGACCTCTGTTTCATGCTCGTATCCTGATGAGAACCAAGACTGAACAAAAACGGGCAGGGAAAGAAAAGAAAGTAGAAAAAAAGAGTATCACAGGATAACACTGCACCCTTTTGGATATGTAACTATACTATCAAATTCAGCGTAAGTATTTCAATATTTGTTAAAGTTGATGCCAACACTGTAGCAGCTTTTGTAGCTAAAGATCTTTTTCTGTCACTCATTATCTTTTAACTATGTGAAAATAGAAGGGTCAAATTGCACTGTGGCATATTCCTTTCTATTCATTAAAGCAGCCAGGTTTTACCGCACACAAATCTTGAGAAACATGAGACAATGAAAGAACATGCAATTAACAGAGAGTACTTAAGGTTATCTCTACTCAGTAGCACCAAGTGCCTGTAATAGAGCAAGTCTGCTGTAATTCCATGAAAGATAAGATTTATATATCCTAGCATTTGTGTTATACACTGATGAACAGCATAAAATTGACATAATGGTTCTTCAGGGCTACAAAACGTGTTTTCTTTTGCAGTTTAATTGACAATGACTAGATTGACCTTTTCTCTATAATTGTAACTGCAGTAGAGCAATTAGACTAATTGTCACCTCTAACGTTTCCCACACATAATATGCAAAAGCAGAAGTATCAGATTCTTAATCACCTTTTCATGCTGATGCTACAGCAGAATAATATTTTACATTTGCATACATGAGTGAAAGCTGGAGTGAAAAAATTTGTTTATATCATGTATTTCAATGAATGAAAAGTGACAATTATGTTAGAAATATTCTAAATCATCCCATCTGCAAAATACTGTGTCCTAAATAAACATTTGTGTCCTTCACTATTACCATAATAATACTTTTTTCCTGACAATTCACACTTTCACTCATATTTCAGCTCACTTAGAGCCCCTATACTATAAGTAGTAGAAGAAGTAGCAAACTAGATACTTTTATACAGACATTCTAAAGCACCTGCGCATATCAAAAATACTCAGTAATCCATAACAGTCGGATTTTACATAAAAAAATCCAGTATTAGAGCTGTCTCCTTGTTTTTCATTCTCTCTTCTCTGCAGGTATTTACTGTCACCTCCAAAGATGAGGTGACAAAATAAAACACACAAAAATCTTTGTGCTGTGCTATTATTCAAAATGCCTGTGATTAATGGGAAATTGCAGAGTGTCTTGTTTTAGGAAGGGATTACTTCACAAGATAGAAATGCACAGTTACCAGCAATGCTGAAAAACAGTGAAATTAATCTCCTGTAGAATGTGTGTTACTAGGATCTGAATCCTGTTTCAAAAAGTAATGTTACAATTAGCTCGGAAAAATTGTATCAGTTTTTAAGACTCAGTTTATAATATAGACTTTATAATATATCATTAAGTTTCACCTAGTATTTCTAGAATAGTGTTTGATCTTAATGTATGACTAAGTCTGGACACTGTACATTTATCAGTAAAACTTCTCCTATGTTCAAACATACAGCCTTTAATGGAAGATTCTGTAAAAAAATTCACGTTCATGTTCCTGAACAAACTCTGCATAACATGCATGAATATATATACCTTTATATATACAGATGTTATCCAATATTCAATATTTCAATACAAAAAATATCTTGAAATTTCAGGAAAAATTAAAGCATTCCATTGAATGATGAAGCCTTTATAGAGAAAATTGTAGAACATCATCTCACTGTAGGTATTTGTTGTAAGAATTTCTGTTTCCAAAAGTGGAGGGATTTTGTGCAACTTTTTTTTCCAGACATTTACAAGCATACCACTATCGAACGTTATTTTTTAACTTGAACATAGCTGGGTTACCTATGTAAATTATTCCACCAGCGAATTTTAAAATACTGTACGTGGAGAGTTAATGCTCAGCCAAAGTACCTAAAAATTATTCGTTTTTCCTGCAGCCCTCCCAAGATGCAATTGAACAACATATATGAATCTTATACGAGCACATGACTTGCTATAGTAAGTTAATTTGATGCAAGTTTCTATTTAACACCACTGTTCTCATGGCACTTGGTGAGAAAGACTAATTGTGACAGGCAATAGGCAGTATATGAAGAACGGTGAGTGCTTCTAAAATCTTCTCTCCTGATAAAATGGTAGCATAATTTGCAGTCTCAGAAAGAGAAGCTTCACTTTGCTCTGCAATATTTTTTGACCTGTTGAATGCTGAAAAAAAATGATGTAAAATGAAGCTTGAAAGGGAGGCCAGAAATGGACACAGCACTCCCAGTGTGCCAGAATGGCAGAAAATATAAAAGTTATAAATGAGATATAAATGTTTTTGACTGTTTTGACTCAGGCTATATTTAATGAGTGGGCTGTCTGTATAGACGTGAGAACTGGGAACACTCTGCCTCTCTGAAAGTTAGCTGGACAAGCCAGCTGAGTCCTAGCTCCCTTCAGGCATGTGGAGGTGGGTATTTACCAGTTTCTTCCTAATTCCATGAGACTAAAAACTAGATGCATGAACTGAAGGAAGTCTCAGGCCCCTTTTGCCACGGCTCTGAAAAACAGCAGATCACAATCACAAGGTATGAACAGATGTTTGTAAGATTTCAAACAGAGAGACACAGTTTTAACCTTTTTTTAAACTTTCATTCTTTCTGTTGCTCACTTGTTTTTCACTGACTATACCCTACAAGCATCATCATGATCACCACTTAAAGTAACTGCTTATTTTCTTCATTACATTATTACTGCACTTCCAGAACCACCTAGTTATCCATTCTGTCAGCTCAACTTCCACTTCATCACCATCTTCCTCTTCAAGCTGACTACAGCTTCTCAAAGGTACATGAAATTCCCATATCCTTTACAAGTCAGTACCTATTGGTTAATCTTGAATTCTAAGCACAAAATATCCGTACATTTAACATCACAGAAAATTCAGAATATATCAGCCTTCTTTGGTTTTAACAAAAGAAAAGCAGGGATCACTGAGTAACCTGATCAGGACTGAAGATAATTAGCATGCAGCATCCGACACATTTCCTGTTTATATGATTACATGATCCCACCATAAGATGAGTTTATGCTCACCCACACACATAAAAAGAAAAAAACACCCAAAAATTGCAATTTTTTTTCGTTTTGGGCTTAGAACCCATGCAACAGGAAACAGCCTAAAACAAATTTAGAACATGGTTATGTTCCTTTCAAATGGTATTTATACTGGATATATGGACAGACTCTAAACAAAACAGTCAGTGCAGTAAATCATTGGGATAGCCACTTCTTTTTCTCTCATCTTTTAAAGCACTGTGTCTATTCTGACTGCACGGTGAATTATAGGTTGCAACCTCAGAATATAATGGCAATTGCAATAAAGACTGTATCTTATTTCCGAGCCTTAGTAGGCTGCATTTTTTTATTTTTCTGTACTACTTTAAATTCTAACACTAGAAATATTTTATATGTACAAAAATGACATATATACACAACATCTTTCAGTTTTCATGATGCACTAAGGAATCAGATTTATAAAACACTGTCATTTCCATGCC
Source organism: Oreocharis arfaki (assembly GCA_013398015.1). Classification (NCBI taxonomy): domain Eukaryota; kingdom Metazoa; phylum Chordata; class Aves; order Passeriformes; family Paramythiidae; genus Oreocharis; species Oreocharis arfaki. Next base: position 254,077 of record VZRR01007717.1, read on the forward strand.
TTCAGGGAGTACTGCACTTCCTTAATTTCTATAAGGAATGTCATACAGAAAATCATCAAGCCACATTTTGTGTCAAGTCTGCCATTTTTAATTATTAGCAACCAAGTTTAGGAAATTTCTCCTTTGGTTTAACAAGTGCATACCTATCTCCTAGTATTTTTTTTATGCCACAACTCATAAAACTGTTCAGGCTGATGCTAGTCCCTTGCACTAAATTACCAACTAATCACAGGAGATATTTATCATCTCGAGTTTTTTACATGAGAATTGTCAGACTTAATCACCTTCCTCATATTTTCACTATTTACAGACCTTCATTTATCATATATTTCAGCAGTGTGACAACAGTGGACTATTTTGCCCATTTTTCAAGTATGTTAAGACAGATCAAAGCATGGCAAATCATGATAAGAGCTTGAAAGTTTTACTCTCTCTCTAATAACATCAATTTCCATCAAAAAAAGGTTCCTAAAAAACTATTTATTTTAATACCAGTTATAGAGATAAGTAGAATTAGCAGGGTAAAGCCTCAATAAATGGAAAGTTACACTTAATTATAAAAAATGTATTCTCGTTTCTATCATTGGTTAAATTCTGCATATAGTACAAGAGTGATCTGTTCTAATCAAATGTTTGTAAAAATTAATTTCTTTTATATCTTTTATAACAATGCTGAAGAAACAGAAGCCTTTATAATGTGGGTTCAGGGCACATTAATAGAAGCTGAAAGGATAACTAGCACTGATAAGGTTAGTGATTTGGGAGATAACTGATGAGATACATGTGGAATCATATCCCACATTCTTTTTCCACTGAACCGAGGAGTAACAAAACAACTAAAATAAAGATACCCAGAATGGCACAAATATATGGCCACTGCTTGATTCTGCAGGAAGTTCATCTTGCACTCCTGGGCATGTAAGGTGCCATTCTCACACAGTACTGCACAACCAGGGCAAAACTAAATTATGGAAGATACCACTTCACTGAAATAAGGTATGAGTGAGAACTCCCAAGCCTAGCAAAGGAAACACTACAGCATAAATGCTACCTCAGTGTTCAGAGAATCACAGAAGCTGAGCTCTGGAGGTTCCATGCTTGGAGCACTCTGATCTTTATGAATCGTACCCCATGGGAAAGACCCACACTGGAGCAGTTCTTGAAGAACTGCAGGCCATGGGTAGGACATACACTGGAGCAGTTTTTGCAGGAGAGCAGGGAAGTGTGTGAAAGGGTGGTAAGAATATCTTAGATGGCTGCCAGGTGCACAGTAAGCTGCTTCTCAGCAGGACTGGGGAAGAAAATAAGATGAAACAGGCTGGTAGGTCAAGATAAGGATTAGGAGATCATTTGCCAGGTACATAAAACAGACTTGGTTTGGAGAAACTGATCTAGCTGCCAATTAGACAGAGCAGGATAATGAGAAATAAGAACAAACTTAAAAACACCTCGCCTGCCACTTTTTCTGGGCAAAGTTTACTCCCAACTCCCTTCTCTCTTCTCTCAGAGAGGGTATGGGGAATGTGGGTTGCACTCAGTGCACTATACTTTTCTCTGTTGCTCCTTTCTTCTCATGTTCTTGCCCTGGTACTGAGTGGGTGTCTCATCACACTTTATCCCACTACTCTGGATTAATCACAAAGGGGTTTTTTTTTTCATTTATTTTTTCATAATCATTTTAAAAAAATAAAAGGAACACAAGACACAGAATTTAAAGTAGATTAAAAAACCTGCCAGGCTTAGGTGAATTCTTTGTCCAACTTCTATGCTTTGTTCTGAATTTTAAAAAAAACTGGCAGTCAATCTCAAATCATTTCACAAAACATCTGCAGGGTGAAGCAAATTTTCTTCTAAATTTAATTAAAAAGTATGACATTCAAAAGAGTAAGTACTTTTAAAAGCAAAATTGATTTGTGTTACATTATTTAAGTTTTTACTGAGTTCAAGTTTTTAATGTAGCTGACTAGACATCTGAAAAATATGCTAAGGAGATCATCTTCCAGGTAACTCGGATTAGATGAAATTAAACTAGAATTAAGAGATGCTAGTATTCACCTAGAATGATTAATGACAAAAATCATATAAAAGTACAGTTATTTTCTGGAAGACATTACTATTTCCACAAGCCCAGATTACACAAAATTACAGGTATAAGTATCAATGCTCTTGAAGTACATTCTCACTTCAGTCACATCTAAGGTGATGAATACTAAGATCCTGTATTAACATTTTAGTCAGCACAGTTAAAATGGACATTTTTGATTAAGGAAAAACATAGGCAAAATGAAAGCTTTGAATTTTTACTTTAGAAGCCATTTCATTAAAATAATTTCCACATCAAATACACAGAGACTTTTAATTTCAGGAGGAGAGAACTTTTTCTCTTATTTTTCCAGAAAATAATTCTAGTGTTCACTAAACTTGCATTTTATTAAAAATACGCTGTAAGAACTGAGCTACTATAGTGATGCCCCTGTCTGCAAATGAAATGTTGGGGCATTCATATATACCAGCAGCTCTGGGACTAAATACAGTGAGCTAATCTCCTGCTGAGATAATCTTCAGCACTGTATCCTCTACCCACAATGCGTCCCAGTCTCATCAGATGCTCCCAATGCTGATTACGTGACTTTACACGAACACATGGTAGGCAGTCAACATAAAATTTTAAACACTTCTCTAATGTATGAAAGACCACATTAACAATTTATTCTACTAAGTAACAATGTGGAAACCCCAATATTCTCTGTGCCAACAACTACGATACCTAGGCCCAAGAAATTGGCGGTGCATCAGTGACCCAGTCAAATAAACCAGATGGAGATTCTCTGAAGTTGAATTCTCCTTTCTCCTGGCTCTGCAGCTGTACAAACAACTTGATTTTTGGGCTTATGGTTTGGCTACCAACCATTACCATGTTTCCACTGAATTTCTTTTCAATATTGATTTCCTGACTACTCTCCTGGTGAAATGTCCATATTTTCAAATTCCTCCATCTTGGACTCCAACCACAATCTTCACCATCAAATTTTAGTAAGGATAGTATGGGGAGACTGCCTCATTACACTGCCTACAGTGGTTTATCCATAGTGAATTTTCATGGAAACATGGAAGAGGAAATAGCAGTTTTCTCAGAAAAGGAATAACAAGAATAAATCCAGGTTTTCCATCTGTGCTAACAGCTCAGGGAGGTGCACATTAATGTCTCTCTTCCCCCCCATCACTAATCAGAAGTCCAGTGGTGGTAACCAATACAACCCCAAGGTAATTAAGCAAAATTCTCAGTTTTACTGTGCCATGGAGATATTGAATATCAGCCTCCAAGTCACAACCACAATTCACTTTCACCGACGTCCAGATCCTCTGGAAATCTTAGCACCTGCTATCACAGTCACCTACAATGTGCACAATAAATTACATGAAGAAATACAACTCTCTTGAGACATTATTACAAGAACATGTGGCACCACCTGGAGAGAAAGAATCAAAGTTCCTAAATGGTTGGGAAAATACTGTCTTTTGACTACAAAACCAATTGATAATTTTGTATTGCAGGTGGAATCTTCTCCTGGGTGACTGGCAGTGCCATGACACAAAAAAATCTCACTGTACCTGTAAATAAAGTTCCTTGCCTTATCTGCATTATTCCCTTCTTTCTAAGAAGAAATATAGATACAATAGGGGCTAGCAAACATCCTCCATACAAATATTACACAAATATAAGGAAATATTTTAGTAAGAGGACAACTGAAGCAAGCAGGAACACTCTTTAAGACTTCACAGTCACTGCATAGCTTTTACCTTTTTTTTGTCCGTCCCTAGGTGAATTATGTAACGCAGATGTTGAAGCGAATTGCAACTCTCAGACCATAGTGACAAGATTCACAAAAAAAGTTAGATTGTCTGCTATTTGCTTCCTGATCGTTATGGACATAATAAAGAGCAGATGTTCCTCAAACTATTAAAAAACCCACACACTCCTGAAAACTTTGCCAGCACATCATACTACATTTCCTGAGCCCCCCATAAGATTTATTTCTAGATGTTCTATTTTTACTTTATCAACTGAAATTCAAAAGAACAAGAGCAGTGACCATAAAAACAACTTCCAGGTGATAAGGTTACTTAAAGCAAGTTTCAAAGTATATTATTCACCTCACCATATACAAAGAACTCAATCCTTTCCAATTGCAAAAACTTGATGTAATCTACTCATGATGCATATGAAAAGAATTTGCAAGCTTGGTTTTGTTCACATTTGAAAGAAGAAGTAGGATTGTTTCTAAAACAAACTTAACCAATATGAAAAACAGTATATGAAGCTTTTGAGTGAGCTGTAATACTTAGAGAAGAAATCATTACGTTAGATTACTTTAATAGGTCTTTTCTGATCTTAACTCACAACTTTAACAAACTTTTTTACAAGTCATCAGAAGAGACCTATTTTTCCTTTATTTTAAAACTACTGTCAAGAGTATCTCAACTGAACATATTTTTTGCCTTAGGTAAAAGTAAATTATTTTTTTTACTGCCCCACATAAGCTTTTTAGATGTATATGTCCAAAATCAAAAAGAGCTCTAATCAAAACATAGAAATAACGGTCGTCATTAATTCTTGCATATGCAGAAGAATCACAGCACCAAGAATCTTAGCAAGTGCCTGCCAAGCAGAGCTCTTATACTCTAAAAATTTCAGTTATTTAAGAAGAAATGTAATGATCACAGGATTAACTCTAACACCATGTCACAAGCAAGAAAGGATTGTTAGTGTTCTAGTGCTATACTCTTGCTTATGGAAAGAATTTTAATGGAGTTCTAGAAACAATCATGAAATCTAAAACAAAGTTTTAAAATCAGTGACTTATTTCTGCCAAGCAATAATCTTACTGCCTTTAAGAGCTACTCAGCAGACACATCTGTAAGTTATACAGGTATTTAAAAAATGTTCTAGTTTTCTTTCACACTTAATATTATGCACAAAGAAATGGAGCAAAACAGTTTTCCAAGGCTTTAAAGAAGCCCCAGCCCTCAGTATTCTAAAGTGAGCAAAAAACTGTCCTATTAATTTTGAAAAGATCTGGAATACAAGTCCTGTATAGTTGTATCTCCCAAGAAAACCTTCTTGATAATGGGGTGGCGAGCAGGGAAAAGGTGGAACTAATCTTTATTTTAAAACCAGAAGTCAGTAAAAACCATAGACTGCTACTATCTCACATGCATTGGAAAGGTATCAAGACACAAAATCTTCTCTGACATTCCCTCTGACTAGGAGCCACCCAATGGAATCAAATAAAAAAAGAAAAAAGAGATTAAGCTTAAATAATTAATAAACTAATTTACTTAAACTAATTTGCATTTAAACCCAAGCACCTAAACAGTCCTCTGAGCTTCTGCAGGCTCCCTCGTATCCTCGAAGTGGGTACGTGCAAAATTAATACTCTGTTAAACTGATGTTCACTTTAAATAAATCCTGCAGTTATATCATGTTCCTTTTACACAATTTTTTCCTATTCTCAAGTGAGCTTTTAGGAGGAGTAGAGAAAAGAACTTTATTCAGTTCAGACTAGTATTTGGAGTTCCATGCCACTTTTAAAATAGGAAAAATACTTGAATTGTCAAATAACTGCTTATGAATAAGATTACCAGAGGCATTAATTATTTTCTAAATTCTCTCTCTCTTTTTTCTTTTTCTTTTTTTTTTTTTTAACTAGAGGCTAATTCAAATAGCCAAACTTTAATTGTTATAGTAAGTCCCAAAAAGTACGATCAGGAAAAAAACAAGAAATGGAAAACCTTAAGAAACAGAAATAAACAACTCAAAGTTACATACAGAAGAAGGTTATCTGTCATTGCTGGAAAGGGTCTCCTTTTCTTGCGAAGATTCACAATTCTTATAATTCACACTCAGTATGAAGTTTTAGAGTAATATGCATAGAATTAAAAATATATATTTATTATTGTAGTAATTCTAGTAACAGATTTTCCAGAAGAGTTTGACAGCAGTTTGGATCAAACTTAGCAAATTGCCACAATCAAAACATTCAAGCAGGTGGGTATATGTTTCTAAGTACTTTAATTAAAACCTGAAAACTGCCTGTTTTTTAAATTAGCATTTTTATTCTTATTATTTTTTCCTAGCCTATCCTAGAATTTTCCATTACAGTAATGTCATTCCTCATACAAAAATAAGGCTCTACAGACAGAAAGATCTGAGGCAACTAAATGCTTTCAAAACCAGTGAAGTCGCATTAAAGGTCTGACCTAAACCAATAAATGCAAAAAACTGTCTTAAGGACTAAAATGAGTTATGGCAAAAGTTTACTGGTACTTCCTCTATTGAACACTTTGCAATTTTATTACTCTTAGAACACTACACTTTCACCAACGTCTGAGCTCATCTACACATCAGTACACCTTAAATGATTTTTGAAAGCCTTGAAAGCATACCTTATTAAAAAACCCAAAAAGTAATAACGAGAAAGAAGTACAACTGCTAGAACACATTACTCTGGTTTATACGAAACTGTTCTAGAACCCCTCTCTGCTAAAAGTGTCTCTCTCCTTTTGTTTAAAGCAATAGTTATAATGAAACAGTCCAGTAGAACTAATTAAAAATATTCTTTCCCGTGTACCCTCAGGTACTCACTTTGCTGCATTTTTTCATTTTAAAAGAAAATGTTCACTTTTAAAATTCTCAGTATTTTTTATTTTTCATATGATCTTTGATATAACTATACATAATCTTTGTCCACGTACTTAATGTTGAAATAAATTATTTGATCAAAAGACTGGAATACAGCAGGATAGGAGGTATTCTGGTCAAAAGGAAAAGACTAGGTAATAACCCAGTTATTCTTCCATTCAAATTCCAGAGGTCTTCACAAAAACCCAAACTTACCAAACCAAACAACCTTGTTGCTTTCTAAAAATATAGGAATTCCACCATTTAATTCACAACAGTTCATTTTTACTTATGCAGGCAAACATATGTTTCATTGTTTGTGTGCATATAAATTGGTCTAAATCCTTGGTACCTACTGAAGTAATTGCAACCGAACATTTCAATCACAGTTTGTACAGAGCACATTCTCCTGAAATCTGCATGAAACAAATTAGTGCTGCCATCCAGTCATCACTAAACTTTTCTCCATTGCAGAAATAGGCAAACACTCCACAAAATAGGTGTCTGGATGATTTACCCAAAACAAGCAAGAACAAGCACACAGCAAACACTGTTTGCTTTAATCAATCTCCTCCAACCCCCAAGCCACGAGGAATTATTCTCAACTAACACAACTAGTTAAATTTGCATTACACTGCTTTTGGATGCTATAATGAAGTTACCTGTCATTAATGATCCAGTTCAGACACAGATTGAGAGAATTAAGGTTTTTGCATCTCTTTACAATTTCCATCACGGTTTCATTGTCCAGTTCTGTGATATGACGTAGATCCAAGCTTGAGAGATTTCTTAGCTATTGAGACAAATACAAGAGAAAGAAATAATCTGAAATTCATTCACATACATAACTGCTGAAAAAATTTAATTTTTTTGGAAGTTGCACAGTATGTGTAAGCTAGTCAGGAAAGATACGATTACTATATCTTTTACCAAAAGCAAACATACCAGAGATATTCACAGAATTCACCTTAAGCAAATTTGTGATTCAGGCACTCAGTTAGTACATGAAATCCAGATACTGTCACTCAAGGTGCAGTATGACCTACAATAAGGGCCTAGGACTCTCTCCTCTTAGATGTATGGAGTGTAAGATACCAAGGTAAAATATAAACTCACTTAGCCAGAAGAAAAATAAGGCATGGAAGGAGGTGAGACAGCATATTTGTGCTCAGATTCAAATGAATGCAATTAACAACTCTAGAGTATAAGGCTTTCAAAGTAAACAAATAACACAAACTCCCTGGAAAATACAGTATTTATATTGTAGTCTCATTTGTGCAGTTATCAATAACAGATTGGATATCCTGAACAACAAAACTTGGGGTCACAGAACAATACAATTAAGAGTCATGCACTGATTAAACTGATTTATTACTACTGTTAATCATTCCTGTGTCCTTCAAAAGCAAACCCTTTTACTACTTTTATGAGCTATGGATGCAAAAAAGAAAATTTTTACAGATTTCTCCAGTATCAGTTTAGGCATAATAACCTCCAAGTACTGTTTGCTTTTTAAACTGTCTGAAATAATCTCTGTTATACTCTGGAAAAATAATTGCATTGGGCAATATTGACACTTTAATTAAATTTACTTTCCCTGTATGAGAGAAAAAATGATCCTCATCACTGATTTAAGTCACTAAGGATTTGATTAGGTAAAGGCATACAACTGAGATCACATAATTGGTCCACCTCAGTAGTTAATTATTAAGTCAATGTATTTAGAGCGGGGGAAAATGGGGGAGAAGGTAGCAGCATAGGGTGAGAAGAAATAAAGAAGAGGAAAGGAAGAGGACTTCAAATGTAGCTTCTACAGAAACTGGAGTTTCGTTCTTTAAGTTTTCAACAGCCTCTAAATTAAAGCTGAACATAAACTACATACTGTTCCTAAAAATTCTGCAACAGAAGCATAAAATCAAGAACCCTGACTTCCGAGAAACAACTGCAAGGTATGTCTACAGAATCTAGGACAATAATAATCCTATTATTATGATAGTACCACCGGTATCACTGTAGAGATACTTCCTGTATTCCCACTGAAATTCTGATAAACTTGTAAGCCTACTAGGGAGAAGAGCATATAGTGATTGTTGTGTCGGTAAAACACACTTTTTACAAGCTTGGCCTTTTTTCATTCCATACATCCTGCTCTAGCATGAAGTTTAAAAGCCTTATCTTACATGTGCCCAAAAAAAGCTCATAACCAATCTCTCATTTTTTCTACATTAATTACAAGAAGAGGAAGCTTACAGCAACCGTAAATTTCCTCACCTTCATACAGCAAGATATTTCAGCCTTTAAACCATGATGGCAACAATGTGGACTACATGCTTATGACACAGAAAATATACCTGCTGGACAATTCAACAATAAGTATGTTCTATGTCATTAAATAACTAAGGACACTTTAAAGACAAGCAGAAAATCTTCCCACTTAAAAAAACCCCAAGCTTTCTTTCACAACAACATTCGTCTTACAAGAAGATGACAATACTGGTGATTCTTTCACCACTATTATTATTTATGGAGTAAAAAACACAAATTGCACTGAAGTACCAATGCATGGAGAGAGGTCACTGCTTCTTTAAAAAGTGCCTAAAAAACATGGCTTCAAATTAAGTAAGAGGTTACAGTATATTTACCTCAATGATGCAATGATGAATGCAGCAGAAGGTTTCCCAGTAAAATAAACTTTGGCATTGCATGGGTGGGACCAAAACCTAAACTGAATTCCTAGCACTCCTGTCCACCAAATTAACAGGGTTTTCAAGGTAGATTTTGTCCTTAACATCACAGGAGAATGATCATTTCCTCATTGCTTCTTTCCTTCATACTAGTAACAGTCTATCATTATATTCAATATACAATAACTCAACAATCACTTGCCTTTTTTACTGTCACATTCCTTCATTTCAAACAACCTCCCTGACACCTGACCTACCTGGTAGGTTAATTCTTCTTTTTCTCATGCACAACATACTCAATGCAGAAGACCTTTGTGTCTCAGAAGTTTAAAGAAACTGCATCAGCTTGATACATACTCAAGAATAATCTGGTCTCTACAACCTTGAAATTGCCCTTACAGGTGTGCAGATGGCTTTCAAGATGTGCAGAACTGGATGCACATTCCTTTTTGAGATAATTTTGGATCAATCTGAATATGACAGTGAAAAGAATACCTCCCTGCCTACTTAACTCAGAGGTATCAATATCTCATTCCTGGTGAGACAATTGTTATAAATGTGTACGCAATCATTTTTCATTTAAAAAAAAAGAGATAGATATACCTTAATGAAAAATTTCCTATTTTATATTTTACCTGAGAAGTAATTTTAGCAGGAAAATGCTACAACTATACAATCACTACTATTAAAAAATTGAAAGAAAAAAATAAGTCAGTCTTACATTCAAATACTAACCCTAACAGCTGAAAGTAGTATGATATTATAAAAAGAAAAATCAAACTTCTCTAAAGTAGGCAATTGAAAACCAGATGCTACTCTTCAGTGCATTCATAAATTTTGATATTAAAATAGTGTACATTTAAATAGCATTTTTTTCAACAGAAGGAGGGTATTCTGTGAGTTAAATACACAATCTTATGGAAGTAGGATGCATAATGTTTTTCCTTTTGTCTTTGGTTTTTTTTTTAACTAAAACTAATTTTGTTCATGCAGCAACCTCACTTCACTGAGCAATTTCAGGGCCATTCTACGGATATTCAAACTTTTCTTGAACTCTTAATTTTATTGCTTTGCAAATAAGCATGCATGAGCAGAATTTAAACCTTGAACTCAGCTACATCAGTCAAAATGTTTTAATTGAAAAGGGAATATCCAATGTGACAAAACACACAAGGCAGAGGGTTTAAAATATGCAACAATATTTAAACTAATTTTGTGTGATACATATAAACACATTTTTGCTGAAATTACTGATTACTACCCATTACTTTTGGATCTCAAATATTTTAAAATCTGCTAAAATCTTCGGGTTTTTAAAAATACTTTTGCTGGTAGGTTTAAATGAAATTTTATGCCAACTGACATATTTAAAGATTCAGAGATTATCATACTGTTTGTGTGCCTGAGTGTCAGGCAACTAGCAAGATTTCTGTCTTGACTACCGAAATTTGTAATATTAAAATATGTGCAGTGCTTTAGGTGAATGAAAATTACTGTTACCATTGGGATCATAGGTAATTTTTCAGTGTTCGTGTATCAACTCACATGGAAAAAAAAAATATATATATATACACACGTTATTACTAAATATATATATTTAGATGTTATTGTATTGAAATTGCTAACATAATGGGTACACAATCTTTCCCTCCCCTGCACGCTTTTACAATTCCTGTAGAGATAGGCTGCCTTAAAAATCATAGAAGAGAGCGGAATCCTAGAATCATTTAGTTTGGAAAAGAACTCTAAGCCTGAGTCCAAATGAAACCTAAAACTGCCAAGTCCACCACTAAAAAATTCATGTAAGATTAATCCTCTTCAGTATGACAGCCAAATTATTTCTGAAGGAAAGTGCTTATAAGGACTTAATAAGCTTTAAACTTGAATCTTTTGCTAATTAAGCTTAATTTTCTTGACACTCTCTGTGTATACACACCTTCAGGGAATACACTGTTCTATGACTTAAGTCTCCCAAAGTAAATGTATGATCATAAGAAATTAAAAACAGCAATGTGAAGAAAATTGTAAACCGCATTCTTTTTACTATTCTGTCAATAGAATCTATACACTATTTTTTAATACGTCACATACATTAATTTTTACTGAAGAGCTGCTGTAACTGAACTGCCTGATTGAGATATACTGCGATTGTAGAACAGTAATCATACTTGGTTTAAAGAACTGGAAAATGATTGAATAGTTACAAAGGAGACTGTTTCCCCAGACTGATTAAATGTTTTGCATATTACCGAGCTTTAATTTAAATTCTTAGGTACTGTGAAACATTAAGGTCTCATTGCCTAAGAAACACACAATCAAAAACTGTGTTGCAAGCACAAAGATTTAATTACCTCTGGAGGAGGTACTTGCACACACATATAAATGGCACATACAGCATCTGTGTTGCAAGACTTATTTCCAGTTTATAAACTCCAAAAGTTGCTGTAGAACAAAATTTTTGCTGAGTCATAGTTAAAATCTTTATGTTATTTACAGTCAAGTACTTCTAATTAATTTTTCTGGGGGTGAAGGGGGGGAATTGGAAGTTTCATAGATCCACAGAACACTGAAACCCTTTGAACTATGCAATCAGTCTTCTCTGCAATGTCTTTTTTACTTCATTGAAAGGAATGGCAGTTGGGTACATCAAATTCTCCAAAATGCGATCACTTACACAGCACCACATCAGTTAAAGTATCAAGCCAACACTCCAGAACCACTGTATTCAGAAACCCCCACTTAATGACTTTTTCCTGTGATTGGAAGACTAATATTTAAAGGACATATTACTGAAGGCAAACAGATTGAAATAAATCATATTCCATCTTATGAAATCCAGTTCATTATACAAATTGATTAAAATACTGTTTTCTCTACACCCAGCGATAGAACAGCAATCATGCCCTTAATCAGGAAGCTTAATGATTTAAGATCAGAAGGTATGCTGAAATACTACCATAAAAAAAAAGCATAAAGCAGAACACTTTGTGTCAAAAACAAATCACTTACTAGAAAGAAATCATACATTAGCCCAGTTCAGAAAGGCTCTTGCACAATCAGTCCTGTCATGTGTAGATTATCATTATGTATCTGTCATGCTGATGATGTCTACACTGAATGAGATCTAAAAATTTGCTCCATAAATCTGAATTTTGATTGACTTCATACTGGCCACCAATTCACGTATCACTAAGTCGGATTGGACATGGGTAACTACTACGAGATGAAGAAAAAGTGAAGATTATATTATTCCAAAAATAGTTCTTAGATTAACTGTCTTCATGCAATGGTGACTAGCAGAATAAATTACGTGTTTTTTTCTGTCGAGATTCTGTACAAAGATTCATACATAATTAGGTGTCTGTAACAAACTTTACCAGTCAGTGTGTCAGAAGCACATGGTGTAGAAGCACAGAGCTGCACTGCTACAAAGCAACTACCCTTGCATATACATCAGAAACCAAAGGAGGAAGCCAAGGAAGTGGCTTGGTAACTAAATTATATCTAGATGTCAAGATTTGCGGATGCCAGCTGTTAAAATTCTATCACAAGTGCAACAATTAAACTCCTGAGAAGCAATTACCACAAAAGGGGAGGAAAACGCCACTGCTCTTGAGGTCAAAGATGTAAAACTAAAAAAAACTCACTACATCACTAGTAAGAATATAAAGTTTCTTATTCCCATCTAGTTAACGAGAAAAACTACCCTTCTGGTTGTCCTGTCTTCAATACAATCACCTAATGTGCACAGGCACTTTCCACATTTGTGTAGATCTTCACACTTACTGGAGAAGCAAAGTAAAAAACAACCAGGGATAAACTAGAGAGACAAGGATGTGTGGAGGGGAGAAAGAGTGCAAACAAGAAAAAAGGCATATACGGAAAGCTAAGTAAATAATAAAGTTATTAAAAAAGATAAAAGAAGAAAACAGTAAGAAGAGATGTGCTGAAAACAGAAGACGAACTACAACACTACACATGGTCTTCCCTCCTCCACAGAAACAATGTTGGTAAGTGTTGGACTAAGTAGGCTGGTGTTACGGAGCAGATCATTCACGTCTTTTGTGACAATGTTTCACACATCACAACTCTAAATGGAAATGAAACATTCTGGTCATCAGAACAAACCACTGCTTTCAAATTGAGAGTCTAACTGGAAATTGCATATAAACACACTCCTCTTTTCCCTTTCTTCCTGCGTATGTACATGAAGTGACTCTCATCTTACCCAATAATCATTACTTATTTTATCTGATTTTTTTCAGTTTACAATAACTTCAAGGATAAAAGGCACCAGTGTGATGACATGGTCTTGCTCAAAAAAGCAAGGGTTTTTTGACTGTCATTCTGTTCAGTAGAAAAATAGTGAAAACAAACCCCGAATGTTTCATCTTTTTCTAAAGTATGTAACACTTTCTCTTCCATATCCCATAATTAGCTATTAAAAAAGCTCTGCGACACAGCAGCACTGTAATTTAGAATTTTTCAAGTGCCAGTATTTTTAAAGAGAGCTAGCATTACTGGGGGGAAAATACAGTAATAATAAACCACTCAATTTTTATACATCCATCAGCCTCAAAGCAATTTCACAACGGAAGCCACTGCTGTTATCTCCAGTTTGCACATAGGAAGCAGGACAGAAGGCAAGTAGCTCTGCACAGCCTTGAGGGACACACTCACAAGCCATGGAGAGCAAAGAGCACATTCCACATTCTCTAGGAACGCCAGACTGGAATAACTACTAAACACTTATGAAGCACCAGTTAAGCACTTAACAGAAAACTAATCATAGAAGTACATGATGGTTAGAACAAAAAATTACGTCATCAACAGACGAATTCTGGAAAAGACACATGCAGCAGATAATGTTACTACCTGCTATAGGTCTTTCTAAAATGCCTGTCCCCATCTTTCTTATAACCCCCTTTTAAGTACTGGAAAGTTGCATCGAGAGGTCTCCCTTGAGCATTCTCCAGGTTAAGCCTAACTTTCTCTTAACTCTAACTTTCTTAACTCTGGGTTAACCATAACTTTCAATTTTATCACATCGCTGTCTTTGCAGAATTCACAGCCTACAGGAGTTTTGCAGACACAGCTTGAGGGAAGGAAACTGAAATACCTAAATCTCCAGTCCCAACATGCACCAATTACTTACAAAGTAATTACATACTGAGAGTCTAAGCTGCCTCTCAGATATTCTCTGAAGGACCCTGTTCAACAGGGTCACTCCTATGTAAATCAGGATTTCTAACAATTTATTATTATTAAACACATGAAAACCAGAAATATATATTAATTTAAAAAGTCAAGATCTTGACTCTTCTTCAATCTAGTAAATGTGATTATAAAGTCACTTTGCTGAAGGATTAGACATCTAACATCTATTAAATACTCAATAAATCTAGGTCAGAATAATGCAGTAACCAAAACATGTAGCTGAAAAGTGATCTTTGTGGAAATTTCCCACAAAGCCTTGGACTACATACACTGTTTATGTCAAATTTCTAAACTGTGTACCTCCTATATTTATGTTGTGTATATATAACCTATAGTTATACGAATGAAGTTTTCATAGGACATGAAAATAATTGTATCATTTCTTTCTCACACAGATATGCACACCTTTTACTCATCACTTCAATACACAGCTCTTTCAAAATGGCATCCTTTGAGGTCCTATAACTTCACCATGCAAACTAATTTCCCTGGCTTATTTCTTTTTGCATGCATTCCAGAATGTTTTCAATTCTTCCGTATCTTCAGCTAAGCAGCTCTAAAATGATGAAAGTAATTTACAGATATGCTGAATGGTTCTGTATAACAATAGGAGAGCTTCACAGCTGCATCAAAAAAAACCTTTGCTGTCATCAGGCACACTCCATTTTCATCAAATATGCTCTCTACTTCCTACCTCAGGATATCTTTAACCATTTTCATGTCTGCATGATCCCTGGATTTACTTTCAGTTACAAAATTTAATCAGATGGTGTTCGTCCACCTCACCATCCAAGTCATCCATTTTATTGAACACTTTAATTACTTTCTGCAGATTCACTCAAGTTAGTTCTCCCACACATCACTCCTCTTACGCAAAAGAAAAATGAAAGAAAATAAAATGTATCTGTCACACTATCTATGCAAAACAAGAAGACGAATATATTCAAAATGCATGTACACAGGGGGGTACACTGTTGCAACCAGAGGTCTGTCTAAATCTCTTGCAATTAGAATTCTGTACTTTAAAATCGAATTTTGTTTTGTTCGCAATGGAATCAGCTGCAATTATGCATTTTAAAGAGTTTTGACCTGAACTTCACTGTTACTTGGGAGAAAATGTTTGGTACAGTGTTTTTACACAGTGACATCAGAATGCGACTGCTCAAATAATGCAAAGTTCACTTACTTAGTCATGTTTCTGCCCATGTCAGTACTATAGGTCATACATGTAATCTTATCCTGGTTGATACCTATGACATGGCTATAGTCAAATACACTAATGACTACCAGAAAGTAGTTATGACACTTACATTGGTAAGGTGAATGACTCCTTTTGAAGTAACAGAGCAGCCCATGAAACCAACATACTGCAGCTCAGGGCAATGTTCAGCAAAAGCTTTCACCGACTGATCTGTCACCTACAGAAAAGATAAACAAGTAACAGTTGAATAGGTGGCATAAATACAGCTTAAGAAATTTCTACATAACATTGGCAAGCTGCTCATTTAGACTTTAAGTATTATTACTACCACTAATATTATTTATTTCAAGAGTTTGAGAGAAAACATTGGGTATGCACAGTTTACATGGATATGCATGGATATATATACACGAAAATCAGGAAGAAAAAATACTTTTTGCAGAAGGCAGAGAAAACAGGAAACACGAGGCAAGAGAAGATGATAGCCACAAACTCAAATCTTATTCTCTTCCTATCTATGTGCAAATAACCCAAGAGACAATTCTATCCACTATTTTCATAAACTTTTTACAAAAATGAAAATGCTAACAAATTTGTTATTGTCACCCTGTAGACTCATGGTATACCCATCATTGACTCTGCAAAGAATTTGAATGGTGTGCTATCTTAAATTTATATTCCTTTTCCTATATGCCTTTTTTAGTGAAACACAGCAATTAAAGACTTCAACTTGAAGGTAATATTACCACATCAGACTTGGTAATCTGGGCAATATACCACTGTGTCAGTCATCAACCAAATGGAGATGTCACCTAGTTTATTACTGAGATTTATTCATACAACTATTTTTCATCTATAATTAAGTTTGTCTAGTAAAATTTAATAACTATAAAAAAAATACATTGTATAAATGCATTGCTTTGCAAGTAGACTATATGATCAAAAGGAACTTCATGAAAAATGTAACATTGACACAGATACACTTACGACACCTACACACCTTCCTTTAAACAAGTTAGGTTTGGTTTTGGGATTTTTTTTCCCTGAAACATATATATTCCCGGTGCAAACAGCAGTAATGAAAAATTATATACTGACTGTGGGACAAAGCCTGTGTTTTCCAGGTACACTGCTCAGGAATGTCTCACTGTGTCTGGAATCGTAACTCCTGAATGCTCAGAACATTCAGAATTTCTAAGGATGTCTTCCTGTTACCACAGAAACAAAAGCAAAACAAGTTTTGAAATATCTAGTGTACAGCTGAGCCTCAGGTGATTTCATACAGGAACACTATTCTTGCTGTGCTGTGGATCACCATCACCCAGAGTTCCAACCTGCCCAACATGCCACCTTCCTGCACCCTGGCAGCATATGGTGACCTTGGTGAGGACTCCGGCAGAAAATCTTCTGAAAAGATAACCCAGAGATATGGGTATATAGGCCCACCACATCATAAAAGCTGCATTGCTTTGGGGTTACTGAACATTGTCATTGACCTAGTGCAGTTTTCTCAAAGCAACAATTTCTCAGTGAGCAGAGATTTTCATTGCTGCACATCTGCCAAAGAAATGTAAAAGGCAAGCCTTTTAGGACTCTGTATCTAGAACCTGATTAAACCCAAAACAGGCCAAAAGGAAAGCAAAAAGGGTCAGCTGAACAGATTCAATCACAAATTGGGTGGTGATCACGCGGTATCTGCAGAGACTCATGTCTCAAGTCTGCCTGCATGAACAAAAGCAAACCAGTGTAGTAAGAAATTTCTTCTTTGATTTGATCTGACACAGCCCTACATTTTTACTTTGGCACACTCCTCTCCGTGAAGGACAGCCACACCAAACATTACTTTTTTAAGATACTGACTACCAAAAAACCTTTGACAAATATTATCACAAGTCAAAGACTCAGAGATTTGCAGCTATGCTACCAGCATCAGACCACGCTACCAGACCATGCTACCAGCATCAAACCAGGGCTGGAAAAAAAAAAGTTTATCTCCTCTAGAAAGTAAATTAAAACCTCCGATTCCGATAATGATCTCAGAGAAGGACTCTGTTACAATGTTACTCTACTCTCCCTACAGAAGATTCAAGTGTAATTCTCTGTTGCAGCCAGGTTTGCCCTACCTACCAAGAAAACGTAGCAATGAAAAATCAATAGCATAAATGCCTAATATCAGAAACTCATTACTGAGCTTAAATCTTCAATCTACAAATGATTTCTTGCTCATAGCCAGCATTTAGGTGCATGAAGACTTTGAAAAATGACATTTTGAACGCAAAAAATAAAATAACAATGTCTTTAAAAAATCTTCGTTCTATAGTATTTTCTGTAATCTAAACAAAACCTGCGGAAAAAAAGTTTTATAAAAATTAATACCAGTAGATTATGACCATTTATACTAAATACTTTACAGATTAGCAGTGAAGCTTTTCAGTGCTTGTTAGATATGCAGCATCTATCTACTCAGAAAAAGATTCTCCATTACCACTGTATGCCAGGCAAGCCTCATGATTTTCCAGTCAAAACGAGTGTGACATAACCTGATTATGCTTTACAACGACTGTGGTAGTTTAGACACATACTTTGCTACTGAACACAACAATTTGTTCTTAAATCTTGACTTACAAATGAAAAAGCAGTGTTTCTGTTTTTTGCTATCAGAGAACAAAACTCCACTAACTGCAGAAGATGACTTCAACTTTTATTGGGAAACACTGTAAAAACTGTCTCAATCAACACTGTAACTTCCTCTCAGCATTCTTTGTTATACCAGTATCTAGGAATTCATTACTTCTTTTTCAGACCCTATGTCACTTACAGCAATTGATTTTTTAATAGCATGCTTCCCGTTCAGACAGCCTTTAATGAAGACCACCTGATATTCTGTTTGGTTAAACACTTTTAATACGACTGCACTCTCCTATGATTGTATTAGTCGGGAAGGAATATATGTATATGTATTTCTATATTTACATATACACATACACTTGCAATTTCAATATAATGGCTTCTCCTAAGAGGAGTATAAGAGACTAGGGATGGAAATACCGGATAAAAATACCTGTAATCTAAATATCTGCTAAAAGGTTAAAAGGTAAAATTTATCTTACGTCTTTCTGTTCTTTTTGCAGGGTTTGGGGAAAATAAGAACATGTAGTAATTTCGAATTTATTTAAAACTTTCATGTAAAATGACAGTCAAGTAAAATTGCCTAGTCTTCAGTTAGAATAACAGATAACTAAATCCTATCTGTGCTTATTTATACATGGCTCAAAACCATAATGATACAAAGATTGCATGCAGAAGCTTCTTTCTGTTTTTTTTCATTAGACCTATTTGTATCAAAGAGAAAAAAATAAGTAAATTTCAGCCATATCTGGAAGGGTTATACATTGGGATGGGCTGCCCAGGAAGGCGGTGGAGTCTCTGTCCCTGAGGGTGTTTAAGGAAAGACAGGACATGGCACTTAGTGCTGTGGTCTGATTCCCAATATGTTCAGTCAAAGGTTGGACTTAGTGACCCCAGAAGTTTTTCCAACCTAACTCGTTCTGTGATTCTGTGATACAGAAGCAACAAAGATAAATTTAAAGTTCAAGGATGCTTCTAAGACTGAAAACGTCTATTCTTCTGTCTAACTAGACTTTTTTCTTACTCATCATCTGCAGTGCCCAGCACCAATGGTTTCTACACAGTCCTAAACTTTTGTATTTAGCTCCAACACGCAGTCCAGGTCACTATTTCTATCAGAAGTAGGTGCCAGAAATTCTAACCTCTTTTACTGTATGAATGTGTTTTACACCTGTCAATTCAGCAGAATGAAAGAAAAATAAGTGAGTGATGAAAAATATGCTGGAAAATTAGAAGTGATATGTATTGCAATGATTATGCACCTTAACAGTGCCTCTTTTTTATGCAATGTGTAGCTGTATGTTACATCTTCACTAGTCAGGAGATAGAACAGATACATAAAATGTGTATTATAAATACAGCTTCTGTGAACTAACAAAGTTTTAAACCACAGACATTCTGATGTATTATACAAACATATTAGACTAGCATAATCTAAAACTAGATAACCATAAAAAATATACTGCAGTTCTACAGAAAAGACAGGAATTCACACACAATTCTATTATATCCCACAGTAGTGTTCTTCCAAGAATCTTTAGTAATTGGATTGTCTAATCGACCTTCATTGACTTTCATTCATCCTGTCTTGCTTCATGTTAGTCTTGCTTTGAAAAAGTAATATAGGATGATGAGGACAGATTTATAAGTTATGCAGTAAAGCATTGTGAATGGGAAATACACTGGTCTGGAACTAATGGTACAGATTTTGCTCCCATCAAAAAGATCTATGGTAAGTGAGATATGATCTAACCATTTTCTTTTTATGTATTGCAGCCTATTATATATGAATTCCAGTTCAGCATTGTTTTACAGAAATTCAATTTTGCCTACTCTGAATTAGATTCTGTAAGTATTAGTTTATTTTACATTCTATTCAATAAATGAAAGTGCAAAAAGGAACAAGCAGAGATGATAATTCAAAAAGAAAGACTGAGGTACAACAGTAAAAGCCACACAAATTCCAACTAAAAAGCCTCACAATTAATAAACACCTACAGAAGCTCAAACAGAAGAAACTGAAAAAAGAGATATGAATATGAAAAGCAACTGGCACAGAAGGAATAGCATGATCTCTTATTTAAATAGGTGCACTGCACTGTCTATACGTAGATCTTCATATGCCATTTTTCCATACAATATACATAAATAAAAGTTGGAAAAACATGTAAAATATTCCTCAGAAGAATAAACTCTGCTAGAGTAAAATATGCTGTCATGTAAATAGAGAGTCAGCCATGAAGGTAAGTATCCACTACACAAGGTAATACTAATGGTAGAAGAAACCCCTTTTCTCCCAATTCCTTATTCCATAAATATTTTCTCCATCTTGGTCAGACACCAGCTTAAGCAAATATTTTTTCAGACAGCACAGGAAGAAGGGAGGAGTCAGGGAGGGCTTACTAAAATTCAGTTTTATGTTTGAGAAGAGATTAAGCTTGCAAAAAGCTCATCTGCCAGTTCAGTCCTAGAACTTTCTTGCCTTACCCGTGCATTACGATTTGCTACAGATTAAGGCCCACACACCACCCACTCAGAAACCTGCCCCACATGAAGCACGTGGCTACACCCTCCAATATTGGGTTTAATGTATCATATACTCAATGTGCATTTCCCTGGTTTGTCTTCCCTGAAATCCTTGTGTGCCATAACCTACCATAATGAGCAGTTAGGCTAAACTCTGGTATGGTTTTGGTTTAACTACTTTTTGCCACGACTTCTGGAATACATTGATTTCATAAGATGCAGGCAAATCACACAGAGCAAAAGGATGTAGCAGGGACTAATTCAGATCACAGGTTAACTCACCCAAATTCACAAGTATGCAATATGTACAAAAAAGAAACAAAAAGCAAAAAGATCGCTCATATACAAAAATATCTACTGCAAACCACAGCAATCAGGCTATCACTGTTCTATCAGCATGAAAGAAATTAAATACCATTACATAAACATAAAAAAAGAAAAAAATCACAAATCACAGTAATGACGTAGTTTTGAGAGAAGATGCTTGACTTCAGGTACGCGCTTACACAGGTACTTCCTACGTAGCTTAAAATTTGCCTTCCTATCTCTGTACTAAAATTATCAAATGATGTCTCTTTCTCACAAAGGGAAAGATGACCTTGCCTCTCTTTTGACTACCACTTTTAAAACTACTTTTTAACAGAGTGTGAAAAGCAAGATCACAATATTACAGTAGAATACTATTAAATTTCACACCATTAAACTAAAGCACATACTTTAAAATATTTCAGATTATACATACCTTCCTAGTCCAGTGAGTAGGAAATCACAAGCAAATTCTGTTAAAATTCAACTACATTAAAATTCAAGCACAAATTCAACTTCATTTTTAAATTAATTTCCACAGAAGGCTGCAACACTCAAAGCATTTAGTTACAGATTTAGTCCTAAGGTTCCACCAAACAAACCAGGGCACTCATTAGCATCTGTTCCTAACCATATTTTTATAATATAATTTATTAGTAATACAGTATACTATTAGATTGACCATGAATATAAACCCAACTCATTTTAAATTAATGGTAATCCAGCACAAACTTAACTTACAAACACACACAAATAAAGATTGCTGTATACAAATAAAGGGCTCTTTTTCTGTACCTCCCTCAGAAAACAAAATGGCTGAAATGGTGGAAAATGAAGTTTATGTTGCAAAGATTTATCTAGAACTTAAACTGGAAAGTTCCTCCTATTCAACAGGACTGATACGTTGCCTGCTTTCCACAACCATCAACTTAAATTATATTTGTCATAAAAGCTGTGACAAAGTAATTATTATTGGCAAACATGCATTTAATTCATGACCCCATATTGTAATTACAGTACACTGACAAAAATAAGGCATGGATAATCTGTCATCACGCTCAAGCTCTTAGGACACCCAAATTTCATTAGTGAACAGCACAAGGCAAGGTTCATCTTAACTAACTGCCACAATATATTTCTTCACCTTCGGTAAATGCAACCATTTGCTGAACCAAAACAGAAATTCAACAACTTCCAGCTTTAACTCGCAGTAGTACTACCAATTTCTATGAGCACCCAATAGAGAAATACAGATATTTCTATTCCTTCATCTTTGAAGGAAACTAACTAAAAAGGAAACGATCCCTATTTTTTAATATATACTTTTTAAAGATTCAGTTAGATCTTCAACCTTTTCATAACTTCAGTTTATAAGTTTGAGTGGTTAATTTTCATTAGAAAAAAGATCTTTATACAAAACATATGTGCAGTCTTTCATACAATAAAACATTGCTGCTTACTAATTGCTGCAAATCACGTTCCATTAATAACTGAAAGGAATTAATTAATCCATCAGCATAAGTGACTTTTACAAACAAGTTAAAAACAAAAACTCTTTTAAAATATTTTAAGATCAACTTAATTTTTAAATGCTCTGTGCACTCCTGCTACCTCAGACCTCACAAGAATATACTTGCTCTGAGGCATTTTGTAACACTACACTACCCCAGCCTCACATTTGAGGGGAGGAGGAGAGTGAAAGAGGATTGAATCGCTATCCTTGCCTTCACCCTTATGCATCACTCCAGGAGTTAGTACCACTATCTGCCCATGATACAAGAGGAAAAGACAGACTAGAGTGTAAGGACTGAAGAGTTGAAAGGAGCATTTTACTTTATGTTTACCAGCTGGCCTCATCAGCTACATTATGGCAAGATCAACTAATTTAAAATACCGTAAGTACGAAAACAACCCCAACAACTTCACAGTATACTCAATTCAATACTCAAGGGAATCATAATTTTATAATTACGTACCCTTTTAGAATGCATGTAGATTTACAAAGCTTCTCCCTGGTTTTTAAGAGGATTGAACAACTGGCTATAAAGACCAGTGTTCCTGTTTCATCTTGATAATAGTGAAATCCTATACAAATCCTTCCTAATTACTCCAATGTGATCATTAGATGCAGAACTCTAAGTACCTCTGTTAAAGGCAGCACCAAGTATTCCTTCCATTTCTGTAGCACAGAGTATTACTTTTTAATTTTATTTTCTTTTTGTTACTGATGACACAAGTCATCAAAAGATGACTTGTTTTCTTTTTTTTTTGGTCTATTTTATCCAGCAAATTATTTAGTACTAAACAAAACAACACATTCGGAACATACTAAGTTTGAAATAATAAATAACTGTAGACAACTACTATCTTCAAACTAGTTTAAATATCTGGTTTAGAAAACAAACCTAAATTCTCCCTATAAATAATCTCTGATTCCCATTATCTCACAATTTTATTAACTACAGTTTACATGCATTTGTATTGAACAAGACTAGCAGCACACCCTAATTTATTTGCTGCAAAATTCAAATAAAATTGCAAAACCAATTATTCATCTTATAAAATACTGCCGCCTCCTACCAAAAGAGAAAAATTATTATCAAAACGTGTTTACTCTGGACTTGGAAAAAACTGCTTCCAAAACTAAATTTCTTTCACAAAACAGCACATATACATAACCTGACAGACATCAAAATGTCAGCAAAATTAAAATAAAAAATTAAAAAAGAGAGAACCCACTGCACTATAACTTTTGTAACAAGAGTCACACATCAGGAATACTGTATATTCACAAATGGTTATAGGAAAATGGAATGTTTCTCAGCGTATTTTTAAAGCAGAAGAATGCATGATAATTTCTAAAAATTAATAATATTATTTCCCTTTGCTCCTTATAACACTCAATCAAAAAGACTAATGTGTCCACATGCTAAGAAGTAGGAAACATGCTAAGAAATGCTCAAGCATTTTAATTTAGTATCATTCCGAATACGAAGGAATAAAAAATTTCCATTTAAGCACAGAATAGGTCCATGGTTTAGTGGTCTAGCGGCTTAGTATTTCCTCCTTGTGCAAGAAGTCTATGAATAAAATATTCATCCTCTCTGGGACAGAAGATGACTTTGCATTATCTTCACTTTTAATGCCCCCAGAGCTATATAAGTATATTTCCTATCCCGTATTAGGAGTAAAAAAAACCACAAAACCCCAGTTTGATAGCTTTACTGTTCACCCTAATAGAATAATCTTATTACCAACTAAAATCTTTTTAAAAGAAATTAACTTTTATTTTTGCTTCATCTTTGCAATTTGATCTTACATATTCCCATTAAATTCATTTACTCTGGCAAATAGATGTTTACCACAACTTCAAGGCTTTTAAATGGGTGGAAGATTATTTTACAGTACACATCCACGTAACAACTGTTTTATGCTCATACTATTTCCCTTCTAAAATGGCCTCACAAGAGCATTGTTAATGTTCACAAATAGAGGAGGGTCTTGGTCATGAAAACTGTTAAATACTGTTATGCCTACTTATTTCTGGTTTATTCCAAGAACATTGTCCTTTTCACAAATAAAAACACATTTCATTTGCCTCATTAGTCTGATTGCCTTCTGAAGGCCTCCTAGATACATAAATAAACCCTTAATCTCCCTGGTCAAGTATCTGAAAAATCCATGTTCCTTTCATTAAAAACATCATCACCTCCATAGAGTAAGTCCGTTTTGTTGTCACATCCCTCTCATAGGCAAAACTAATCTATCATTCTCTCAGTGTTTTTATTTCATGTGAAAAACTTAAATACCAACTTAGACAAACCTCTCACTGCTATCATACAATACCAACTCAGAACCAAGTGTTTCTGACAGATTCTCACACATTAAAGCATCTGTCCTTTACCAAGAAACAGAACAGTATGAAGGTAGTGTAACTTTCCTTTTACCCAAAGTTATTATATCCATCACTGTGGTATGGTATGCTACAGGGATAAATATTTTTCACATTCTTCACTAGGTCTAAAAAAGCTTCCCCAGTGAAACAAAGCATTAAAAAAAGTAATAAAAAAAAGTGAAGCAAGCCAAAACACTAATATAAGTGTGATGTATCTATAACCAGATCCTTTCATCTACCCAACATAAGCATATTCCTAGTATGCAATTCATTCAATAATACAAGTTCGCAACATCTACATAGCATTAATATATATGACAGCGGTAACAGAACCCCTGTAACCTGAGGCTGACACACACACAGAGACAGCAAATACCTGGTACTTACTTAGGCCTATAAAACCACCATAAACTTAAAGAGGAAAAACGGGTTTGATGCCTTGGCATCAAACTTTTGTTTTAAGAGTTAGTAAATACGACTGAAAAACTAACCTTATAAAATGGTTTGGGTTGGAAGGCACCTTGAAGACCACTCACAATTCTCCTGCCATGGGCAGGGACACCCTGCCCTACACCAGCTTGCACAGGGTCCCATCCAACCTGACCTTGAACACTTCCAAGGATGGGGCATCCACACCTTCTCTGGGCAACCTGTGCCAGTGACCCACCATCCTCACAGTAAAGAATTTCTTCCTAATATCTGGTCCAAACCTACTCTCAGTTGGAGTCCATTGCCCTTTGCCCAGTCACTCCATGCTATCATGAATAGTCAGTCCCTCTCCATCTTCCTTGTGAGCTCTGTTCAGTACTGGAAGGCCACAATTAGGACAGCCCAAAGCCTTCTCTTTACTAGGCTGAACAATCCAAATTCTCTCAGCCTTTCCTTACAGCAGAGCTGCTCCGTCTCTCTGATCACCTTGGTGTCCCTCCTCTGGACTCTCTCCAACAGCTCCATGTCCTTCCTGTGCTGGGACCCCAGAGCTGGAGGCAGCTCTGCAGGTGGGATCTCACCAGAGCGGGGCAGAGGGGCAGAATCCCCTCCCTCCCCTGCTGCCCACGAGGCTTTGGATGCAGCCCAGGACACACTTGGCTTTCTGGGCTGGGAGTGCCCATGGCTGGCTCATGTCCAGCTCTCACTCCCAGCACCCCTACGTCCTTCTGGGCAGGGCTGCTCTCGGTCTGTTCATCCCCAGCCTGGGTTGGCACCAGGGGCTGCTCTGACCCAGGTGCAGCACCAGCACCTGGCCTTGTTAAACCGCATGAGATTTCCAGGGGCAAATTCTTGAACTTGTCCAGGGCCCTCTGGATAGCATCCCATCCCTCAGGAGTGTCAGCTGCACCATTCAGCTTGGTGTCATCTGAGAACTTGCTGAGGGTGCACTCGATCTCTTAATCTGTGTCATTGATGAAGATACTAAATAACACTGGTCTCTGTACCCTGTCCCCTGGGGGGACACCTCTTGTCACTGACATCCACTGGGACTCTGAGACATTTATCACCACCCTCTGGATGAGACATTCAACCAATTCCTTACCCATCTAACAGTCCACTCGTCAAATCCATCTCTCTCAACTTACAGAGCAGGACGTTGTAGGGGAACTCTATCAAAGGCTTTGCAGAAGTCCGGATAAAGGACATCTGTAACCCCTCCCCTGTCCACTGGTGTAGTCACTTCAACACAGAAGGGCACGAGGTTGGTTATTTTAAAATAATGTGAGCATTTTCTCTTATAAAGCTAAGCCACTTGGAACATTTAGCAGAACTAGAAAGTTACACAATTCTTGTTCAAATCTCTCCTTCAAAGTTTCATGGATTCCATGTAATTGTAATGAGTGAGGAACCTCTTGTAGCAGTTGAAAATACAAGGAAATAATGCACACAGCTCATGCAATGTGATGTATACAATGTACATTCTATACCATAAACCACAGTGAAGATGTCTTTGCTACTGCATTTGTTTTCCAAGCAACTAACCTTCTTTTTATTTTTCAGGTTTCATACTAGCCATACACAATGGAAAGACAATATGACATCATGAAGCTGATAAAATCAGCTGCAATATTTACTTAAGTTTGCCACCTGCAATTATCTAGACTGTTACTGCAGAAACTGCAAGTTGGCACAAATACCAAAAAGCTTTCTTACAATCCAGCCTCTAGATACTTCCATCTTATGGCATTCCACAATTTACAGATTCATCTCCTCCTCCTCTGTCACAAGCACAGAATGACAAGATCTCCCCAAATTTTCCACTATAGGCCACAGGTGCAAAATTTTGCCTGCCTAATGCACCAATACAGATTTCATAGAGGCAACTGTTTAGTTCTGATTATGTGGACTCTAGTTGAATCACGTGGTCACCATACATTACCAATGACAGGATAAACACACATGTCAAGAAGGGGGAAGGAGAAAGTCTTAAGTTGCTTATGCTCTTCAAACTGAAGCACAAGATTAAGAAGCTTTTTAATCACCAACAGATCTCTCACGCCACACAGGAAACAGGAGAAAAAATAAAACGAGGTAATTTCCCGCATATTGTAATAAATATAAGTTAATGAGAAGAGAGAAGAACTATGACAACTTCATAGGTCTAAGAAAGTCATACCATAATTAAAACGTTTCTTATACTTCAATAACTTTACTACATAAGGAAAAAAGGGAGAAGGTATTTTACTGAAAAATAGTAAGTTAATTGAAGTAATATCTAAAACCCAGCATTTTATAGCTAAGCTAACAAAAAAGTACAAACCATTTAATGGACATTACCATTCACTGCAATACCACAAGAGCTTCTTAAAATAGTTATATCTTGCTCAAATAACTTTACATATTAGTCTTCCTGGGTAGCACACATTATTTAATATGAGCCATTATTTTTAAAACAAGTAAGAAAACAAAACACAGAATGTCACTCAAATGTCAGATACAAATTCTGTTACTGGCTGAAATTACTTCAATCCGTCTCTTAGGAAGGACGGAGAATTTAGAATACTTAACCAGCCCTGCAGATTGCATTTTGATATTGCAAGCTGTTAAAACAAAATTACATTCTCCCTATGAAAAGTCCTTCTAAAAAGAAAAAGTGCAGAAAAAAAGGTTTCTTAAAATATAAGTTAATGGGCATGGTATTATACTGTTATTGTTAACTAACAGACAAGCTATCAGGTATTAAGTAGCCATGTTTATCCAACCTGTTGCAAGTACTAGAAGTCTTCAAGTTTCACTAATGAAAAATATGTAATATTCCATACTATTCTAGCATACAAAACAGATAAAGTCGGAATACAAATCCTAACTGGAAGAGACATTTTTTAAAAATACCTGTAAACATAATCACAAGTTCAGGTGCCCTTGGGAAGTGTAATACAAGCTTACAATCAGAGAAAATGAGAAATATTGCACTGAAGTAGAAAGGGTTTCGGATTGATTTATATATGATCTTCACACAACAGAGCTCCCACTAAACAGAAATACTCGATAATAAGAAGCAATATGAAGCGGTTTTTTCTTCACAATTTCTTTACTTAGTGAACTGCATGCATTACCAGTAATTTAATTTAAAATAAACCTCTATTACATTAGTGTGATCAAGCAGCACATAGACATGTTCTATCAATCTGATGCAGAACCAGCTTTAAGGCATGAATTAGTTAAAAACCTGAAATGCATCAGACATGATGAAAAGACAGACAGAAAGAGGATGCGATTTAATATAGTTCTCTGGTTTACACTTGTATGAAATATGATTGTTTACACTCTTTCTGATCTACTCAGCACTGCAGCTAGTGGACACTCAGGCTACTCAGCACACACACTAATAGAAAAGGCTGGACATCAAAACTCTCTTCACAGCAGTTTTAGAGTCTTGTCCCTACATTTACGAATTGGTGCAGAGTTCTACGCGAAATTTTATGGTAGAAAGTAAACATGTTACATCCTGTGAGAATTATTACATGAATGGGACTGGACTACAACGAAAAGTTGCAGGAAAATTAGTCATTAAAATGGTAATCTTCTGCATTCACTACTGTGATTGACTACTTCATTACAATCACAGTTTGATATCACCAGTAACTGGTAGGAGCAAGCTCCAAACACAGCAACAATTAAAAAAAAAAACCCATAAAGCTGCTAAAATAGAACTTTAATATGCACATATACAAAGACTCAGATCCAAAACACACTTTGATTAAAAAAAAAAATGATACTGCATAGATACATATACACATCCTTGTATATACTTCAGTGGAAATCTAATTTATAGATTTTAGCAGACAATCATCTCAAGCCCAGAAAAAAGAAAACCAAGTGGAAGTTCTGTACAGTCTGTACTTAATTCCTTGTATATCTTTCTTCGTTTAGGTGCAAATGATACACTACTATGTCTAGTGACAAAAATTTAAAACCTTAAGATAGAAATTAAGGTATAATTTTTTTAATGCTCACATTAAGAAACACCAACAAAAACTCCCAAACTAAATTAAAAAACCCGCAACTTTTGCTTTGCCCTAATCACAATAGCAAGGAAAATCAATTACCTCCAGAAGGCATTAAAGAAAAAGTGTTCATAGCTGGTAATAGACAATCTACTCAAATTCTTCGTAACAAACATTTCTATGAGTTGCTTTGTTTTTGAACAAACTTTTTACCAAGAAGATTGTCAGAATACAAAAGCGGAGGGATTTTTTTTGTTGTGTTTTATTTGTTCTCATAATATTTAAAACAATCTTGATTTTTTTTTTTCCTGAATGGGCATCCAATGAAGTTCTTGGTGTTATTCGGCAAGAAAATCATACATACATTAGTATACCTTGCTAGCATAATTTACATTGCTAGTATGGATCTATTAGATTTAAGTCTGAAGAGGCTGACTGGATGCAGACAGCAAAAGAAACTGAGGATAAGCAGCAATAAGCACAATTAAGTACAGCCAGGGAGGCACTTAAATATATTAATGATAGCCATTTGCCTTTTTGTCATCTGGATTAAACAATTTTACAATTCCAAGGCCAAAGACTAAAATAGGAAGACAAATCATCTCATAAAGGCCCTCACAGGCATGGAAGAAAACAATGGAGTGAAAATCCACAGCTTCAACATGTCCACACAGATACAGAAACTAGATATGCAGCACGTTGCTCTCTGTCATCATATCAAGGCATAACCTGAAATGGGCCCAGAAAATCAAGGCTGAGACATTACAAATGGTATTAGAAGAAACTAGGTGATGATGATATGAATGTGAACATAAGTTAGATTTGATATTTTTTATCCTTACGTGTTGTCTAAAGGCATACCTGTTCAGATTATGTCAATCTATCAGTGCATACATGCATTTCAGAACAGCATCTTGCTAATGAGAAATCCAAGTGGCACTGCTGTGTTAGTTATGATCGGAAGCAGGCTGCAATCCTGATTAACCCCAGTGCAGAACCTAGTGGCTGGCAGGCTTGTGTGAAGCCCTGCCTGCTGTGTGATAATGGCAGGACCAGCACAAGAGGGTGCTGAAGTTCAGCAATCTAGATTTAAAAAAAGAAAAATGAACACCTGCTTGCTCTTCCCAGAGCTCAGCACATTCAGAAAGCAAAGACCACACCTGCTGCAAATCTCTAGGTCACCATGGAAAAGGAAAGGAAAAAAAAAAACCAAAACAACCCAAAAAGTAAGCGGCAAGCAAGCAGGTAAAAAGAAAAAAAATTATGAAATGTCTTCAACTTTGCTTAAATCAGTATGTCAGTATGTCTTGGTTTAAAATCCCAGTAGTCACCTAGACGTCACACAGCCACTCACTGAATCCTCCACGCTGTGGGACCGGGGACAGAATCAGAATGGCTAAAGTGAGAAACTTCTGAGCTAAGTAAAGGAAGTTTAGTTTAAAAAAAAAAAAAAAAAAGAAAAAGAAAAGAACAATCAGAACTAAGAAAAACAAATTTTGCAAACAAACCCAAACCAATTGCTTACTAGTAACTAAGCCAGCAAGTCCTCAAACACTGGCAGTCTGGCTAACCACCTTTACGCATCTGAGTTTTCTTGCTGAGCATGATGCCATATGGCCTGGAATTTCCCTTTGGTCCATTAGGGTCACCTGCCCTGGTTCTGTCCCCTCCCAGCTTCTTGTGCACCCCCAGCCTGCTTGCTGTTGGGGTGAGAAGCAGAAAAAGCCTTGGCTCACTGCAAGCCCTGCCCAGCAGTAACAAAAACATCTCTGTGTTATCAACGCTGTTTCCAGCACAAAACCAAAGACAGCCCCACACTAGCTATTGTGAATTTCACTCTAACCCAGAAAAAAATCAGTACACAGTATTATCACAAACTTTCATTTTGGTTTAAGAAATTCAAATGTTTAAAAAACTCAGAAAGCTCAACTACGCAAACCCCAAGACCACCCCAAAAACCACCAACCCTTTAAACAATATACCCAATTGTGAGTAGACATACGAAACCCCCACAATAAATAATTTTTTCGAGTCAAGGTTGTTGACAAGATTTTAAAAAATGAAATAATGCTTTTTTTCCTCTGATTGTTTTAATTTTTCCCAATGTAACACCCTTCACCCCACCCTTCTATGATGGTAAAATACAACAATTACAAGCAGGAAAGAATTTTTTTTATGCCAGAGCTGTAAAACAAGCTATATAAATCAATAAGAGAAGATGAGTCATTACTTTACTGAAAAACACACAAACTATTGCCTGCCTCCTAAACTTTCTGATTAATTCCTTCACAAATCAGCAAACTATACAATATCCAGTGCTCTGCATAATCAATGCATCTTCAACATTTTCAGCTTCTGGCAAAGCAATAATTAGGTCAGCTCTCAAATTATTGTCACTAGTGCCTAAGTACACTGTTTAATGACTTCCAGTTGTACTGCATCAGCAATTTTTATTTTCTTCTTGTTGGGGGACAAGGGAGACAGAGACTGCAAGAATGAAGTTCTCCCTACAGGCAAGTTATTCCTATTCCTAATGTAATATCTGGAAAGGTCTTAGAAATGTATTTTTGATTCTCCATCTTCTCTTTCTCCATCCCCAACTCACTCTCCCATCCTCATAACATCTACAGAATCAGCAGAATATAAATAAGGCCTCAGGCTTCTCTAGGCTCTCCTTGGCAGCCTCTTTCTTCAGAAACAAACAGAATGACCAGCTGGACAATGATAAAGGTCACTCCTACACTGCTCCTTTATCCTTGGATAGACTCTTAGCTGTCTTTTTCTCATTACCTTGAAATGAGACTTGCAGAACCAGTGTTTGGCTCTCATTAACTCAATCCCTCTTCCCCTGACCTCCTTAGTATAAATTATGCCACAAATTACCAGAATACATTTTAAGGAAAGAAAAAGAATGCAGAAGCAAATGAAAAACCTGAAGCACACATTTAGCTAAAGAAGGCCATGGTCTACTTAGCATTTGTATTTTTTACAGCTTTTTTGGAGGGGTTTTCATGGATGAAGAAGATACAGCATCAACTATTTATATGACTAATGCCTTTCATGGAATACCAATACCAAAAATTTATTAAACTGAGGAAGCTGGAAATTAAATACAGGCATTTAAGAGCAGAAAATTAAAAACAGATACGATGGAGATAGCGAAGAACTAGACTGAAAGGAGAATAGCTGAGCTGGGTGGAGTGAACATGTACAAGCAGATTCTGTATAACAGTCTTGAAATAGGTATTACACAGTTTTATCAAGAGGAACATGTGATCCCCAAAAAGCACAATACAACGAACTTTACTGGTGAAGTTGGGAATATAATCAACACAGATGATAATAACTGCCCTATAACGTACCAGGTAAAGTCCTCCTAGAAGAGAGAAGGAACACAATTCCACAACACTAAAGATATGTAAAAGCTCTCTGTGATTCTGCTCACTCATCTTTGCAACAAACGTAGAAAAGAGGCACCAAAATCAAGGAATTGAAGCAAACGAGAACACAATGTTTATCAAAGATCTGATCTCCCACCTGAGATACATTAGGAAGTGACAACGTAAGGAAAAACTTTTACTTAAGCATAATCATAACTACAACTCTTGTGCGGAAAGACTTGTAACAAAGATTTGAAATCCAAATAGAGTTTCAAATTTCAAAGCAATTCAACTTCCTAGTATTAAAAGTGTATGTAATCTATTTATTAGATCGAAACAGATATAAGCAGCTCTAAATCACAAGATCAGCTATAGAAGCAAGTCATGGGACTTCCTGACACAATAGGCCTCTCTTTCATATGTTTCCATATATTCCTTACACTAGTTAGAATAATTAGCAAAGTCTCACAGACTTTAGGAACATCAAGTTTTAATGAGAAAAACATAATTCTAGTCATGGCTGCCAGCAAATTTGCTTAGTAGTTTTTATTTCTCTTTACTCTTCTTAATGACTTAACTGTCAAATATTCCTCTAGATCGCAATGAGAAATCCAATGAGAAAGTAGATCAGTCTCATATATAAAAGGAGAAGTAAACTCAATAAACAAACAAACAAACCAACCAACCAAAAGCAAATCACACAAAAATCCTACAAAACCAACTGCACCCACCAGGCTGGAATTCTCATCCAGCAGTCAGAGTGACTATAGACAGATATGCTAATTGTTTCAAAAATAAAAATGAATAGATGGGGAAATACCAAATTTGGTATCTCCCCAAAATATATACAACATCAAAAGCTTATTGGGTAATGGAGTGCAATAAGAAAAAAAACCTGCTTTTTGAAGGAAGAAAACCTTCCATATCCTTGCTATACACTGAAAAGTTTATGTTAGAAAAATCAGAATTGCATCCATATTAATAAACTTCCTGTGTTTTCAACCAAAGTTTTTTATTTCATGAGATCTTATCTAAGAGATGCACTTTTCTACCAACTGTTACAAACTGTGGTGGCAATGCTCTTGTAAGAAATAGATCCAGTAAGTGCCCTGTGCAAACACACTTAACCCAAGGCCCATGCAATGTGCTTTAGTGGGGTAAAGGCTTTTAGCAGGGACTGGAAAGACAAGAAACCTTAATACTTGACAGTGACTGTCACTAAAAGAGCTATTTCCCACAAAGTTAGAAGTGTTAGCCTGAAAATGTGCCCTACACAAATAGGAAAAGGTCTCATTTTGCAGCTGTTTTTATTTTCTCACTGCATCACTGCACTACAAGAACCTTAGGGAACTGGACATGCAGTTTACTAAAACCACTCTTGTTGCTGTAAGAACATGAAAACAATATCCTGTCTTCACTGTGAAATGACCTTGATGGTCTGTATAACATTTGTCAGACTAATAAAATTCGTAAAGATACTTGCTGATATGATGGATTGCATTCTTTACTGCTCCAGTTACCTCAGACTAAATTGCCTGTCATTATAATGATGGCTTCTGTAAGTGCAGTTTCTTAATTTGTTCCTCAGTCTTTCAACAGTGATTTCACAATAGACTTAACGTGTTTATGGACCAATAATGTGCAAGAATAAAATACTGAACTCAAACAAAAAGTATTTGTGATCTGTCTGCTTATAGTGTGCTGTGACAGAGCATTACCAGAGAACATAATTACAAGCAGCAGGAAAATAACTTCAAACCTAGTTCACAAGCATCCAGCACCATGAACAGACACAAAATCATATAGATTCTGAAAAGGACCCAGTCCTGGTGATTCGTGGTTGATCCAATGGATGAAAAAGAAAGTGAAAAAATTAATAATAAAGTTGTAACCAACACATATCTTCTCGACATATCTAATCACAAACAGTCTGTCCTGCTGAGCTACTCTGTGCTGACCTGTGTTTCCCTCACACTGAGTTCAGGTGGAATGCACAATGTAATGATAACCAGCAGGGCTTTGAAAGGAGCCACAAAGTATTCAGAGCATTTACTCTTCCGGCTCACAGGCATGATAAAAATGCCAGTATTACCTTCAGTCTCTGAAAACAGTATATCTTAATTCATATGGGAAGACAGATAATCAGGCCATGCTGACAGCTTATGTCAGGATAGAGTACTCAGGAAGCAGCTGTATCTCTATACAGAACAATAAATCTTCTGCACAGCATCAGGAAGCTTTCTCATTGACAGCCAGGTTCCTGAATGTCACAGATCCAAAGGATCTAAAAGGAGCTCTCCTCAAAAATTCACATAGGCAACGTTGAGAGAATTGCCAGGAAATTTCTCTGCAGATCAACTTTGTTTAGCAAAAAATGAGCCCAAAAGAAGGCAGC
Organism: Oreocharis arfaki; assembly: GCA_013398015.1. Classification (NCBI taxonomy): domain Eukaryota; kingdom Metazoa; phylum Chordata; class Aves; order Passeriformes; family Paramythiidae; genus Oreocharis; species Oreocharis arfaki. The sequence continues at coordinate 289,430 of VZRR01007717.1, forward strand.
CTCCAACAGGAACAGAAATTTGAAGAGGCTCAGGCATGGGAATTACTGGTTTGAATCTGCTACAGACACTGCTCCAGGCAAAAACGATGGTGCTGCAATGACCTTGGATGGCTGTCAGACATGCAGCCAGCCGCTCTCCCACACCCTCTCCTCAGCAGGACAGGGGGAACTCTACTCAGAAAAGCTCATGAGTCAAGTCATTTATACTGTCACAGGATAAACAGACTCAACACTTCCACTCCACTCCCCGCTGAGAGTAGCAGATGAATGGGTAATGGGGGTTGAGGTTAGTCTGTAACAGCTCCCTTACACTACCATTCCATCCTCACACTCTTCTCCATCCAGTGTGGCATCCCTCCTACTGGATACAGTTCTTGATGAACTTCTCCCACATGGCTCCATTCCACCAAATGCAGTCCTTCAGGAAAAGACTGCTCCACAGCCACAGTTCCTGCTGGAAAACCTGTTGGCTCCCTTCTGTAGGCCATGGTTCCAGGAGCTTGCTCTGGCATGTGCTCTTCATGGCTGCAGTGTCCTGCTGGGCATCTCCACAGGGTGCCACATGGAAATGAGCTCCACAGGGGTGCGGGGGAACCTCTGCTCCAGCATGTGGAGTATCCCCTTGCCCTCCTGTTTCATTGACCTGGGGGTCTGCAGTGCTGTTTCTCACACTTCGTTCTCACTCCCCTCTCACGTTGTGCTGTGCAGTAGCTTTATGCTTTTCAAAGAATATGCTTTACCAGAGGTGCCACCCCATTGCCAGCATCTCACCACAGGCACACACTGCACAGAGAAACAAGTAAATTTCAAAAACCCAAGCCCTAAAAAGAACCCAGTAAACTGCTTGGGATTTTAGGTAGGAGCAAGATAAAGATTATTATATAATGGATCTGAACATTGCAACTAGATGTAGACTTCCCAATAGTGACTACTCCTATGTTAATGCTTCTCATCACCTTGGGGTCCAGGAAGTTTAGGTTCAAACCTGTGCCCTGACACAGACTTTTGGATTGCAATATACAAGTGTATTTCATTTAAGTCATAATCATAGGGTCATACTGCTAAAACCATACTAGGTAGCTTGGATATTCACGCCAAACTCCACGGCTTTTACTAAAAGTACAGTATTATTCCATTACACAGACACAGATTTAAGAGCTTCAGACTACATACTGATGCAAAGCAATGTCATGAAAGACTGCAAATCTCCTCAATTCCACTCCTTTGTTTTTACCACTGAAGCACTATGTTAGCTTTAAATAACTTTCAGTTCAAATTACAGTATCTTATTCATTAATATTTTTAACTGTAATTTCACATACTTCAATTAGGCTCCTTTAAAGGTTAAAGCAGCAACTTCAGAAGCTGAACTACAGAACAAAGCTGAGTTGCCCATAAAACTATGAACAAACCCAGTATCAAAGAGGTCTTTTAAGGCAGTGGCAATTTTTCACTTGCTTTTCAATACATCTTATCTCTCTCCCCTTTAGCACTTCTGAATACCTCTGTTAGATGAAACTATCTACAGCACTGAAAAGCTTTATATAAACCTGTACACAAAACCTTCGGTTAAGAAATTCTTTTGGGCTATCACATAACAGTATCTTAAATTACAAAAATATAATATATACACTTTATTGTACATCATATATATACATATACACACACACACTATTCAGGGAATATACATATTTTCAGACAAGCTAGCATGTGGCATGAGATGATGTCTAACTCTGTATTAATTTTCCACAGCAAGTTCCTCAAAGGATCCCACTTTTTCTGTTGGGATTACAATTTAAAGGAACCTGCTGGGTCCATGCATTCTAGGCAAAATGGTGCTACAAGAGTCAGCAGGCAGATGCAAGGTAAAGTATCGGCAAAAACAAAAATCAAACAATTCACCAAAAATTTCTAAGTAATATGCTAAAGTATTACGCTAAAGTAACTGAGTGGAAACACATTTGCTAAGTACATCACTGCAGGTTTGCTCAAAATTTTTGAAGATAAAGTTACTTAGCTTTTGCGCATTTTATCCTAGTTGTGTTGCTTTGTAGAAGCTTAAGCAACTAAGTCCCTCTATGTTTACAACTTTCAAGTGCTTGCAGATAACTGGTATTGCTAAAAAATCTAAAGCTCAAAGGCACAAGTAATTAAAAAATTAGGACTTCACTGAAATTATCTAAACAAAACCATATTGTGCCTGCTAAACTGTGCACCCAGATTGTTCAGAAAACTGATAATAATGTTCTGATTACTGGGGTTCATCAACATCAGTGATAATTTCTGCTCTTGTAACTAGATTTCAATGGATACCCAAACAAATGCCTTTGACAAAACCAGAAAAACCTCCCAATTCTGAAAGACATACTGTTGTAAACAGATCAATCATATTTCCTTTCACTGCTGCAGATACAAGGCGAAAGAACACAGACCAGTCTTCTTACTTGTAAAACTTACACAAAAATACATGATATAGCCCCAGGGAAGGACTGAACTTCTTTCACCTCACCATCAACAACAGCAAGGAACTAGGAGTAACAAAAAATTTTTCTTCCAAAAAAAAAAAACCAAAACAAAACAAAAAAAAACCAAAAAAAACCCAAAATACCCACCATTTCTTCCTCTTGTTCTTAAAATCAGCTGTATATGATAAACCGGCATTTTCTCTCAAAATATTCAGTAGTATGTCATCTTACTGAGTAACACAAGAGCACATCACAAATACATGAAAAGCTCCTGGATTCAGATAAACTTAATTTAGAGCCTCTTCTCAAGTGCTAAATTGTTTCTGGGGAAAAAAAAAAGTTTTTAACCCAAAATACATATTGAGATTTTTCACTAACTTTCACACCTACTCCTATTCTGAACACAAACTCCTCCCACATGAAAATCACAAAAATTAAGAAATTACCATTTTTGTTTGGTTTATATGGGGGGAGGGCCGGTGGGTTTTTTGGTGTGGTGTTTCTTTCTGCCTCTCCACCTGCCTTGTTTCAATACTTACAGGAGGTTTATAAGAAAGACGAGGAAGGACTTTTTACTGGGGCCCAGTAGCACAAGGTGTAATGGATTTAAACTGTGAGAGGGTATATTGAAACTAGCTGTAAGGAGGACATTTTTGCAATGAGGCTGGTGAAACACTGGAACAGATTACCCAGAGAGATACCCCATCCCTGGAAACATTCATAGTCAGGTTGGATGGGGCTCTGGCCAACCTGCTCCAGGAAAAGATGGCCCTGTCCATGGCAGGGAGGCTGGTTTAGACCACGTTGAAAGGTCCCTTCTAACTCCAACCATTCTTCGATTCTATGATTTTCTGACAATAAAAGTGCCTAAACTGCTGTTGCTACACTGTTGCCAAGTATTTTCCTAAAGCGAAAAAAATTAAGGTTATTTGCAGAAATACTTCTAACATAAAAGGCTCACTGATTAAGAAAACACATCAACCCCAAATACTCTTAATACTTCCAGTGTATATTTGAAGTCAGCATACATTTGGGCAAATAAAACACCTGTATTTTTAACTATTTCATAATAAAAAAATCTACTGTTCCACTCCTGGCTATAATTTAAATAAAATATCTCCATGTATATTACCATATGTACACGTTGATCCATTTTGTTTAAAATAGATAAAATGAAAATATATTTGAAAAATTAGGGCTAAAAATCTGAGACATAGAAACTGAAAGCATTAAACAGTGACAAATATTCTTTAGTCACAGCTTCTAATGCCTCCAGTTAAACTTACTTCGTTGTTCAACTAACATATAAAAATATACTAAGTATTTTCATTAACTAAAATTGAATAAAAGTGACTAAATTCTTTTCCAGTGTGCCTTGAGATGACCTCTGAACACAAAAGGAAACAAACATGAAAAAGCATCAAATAAAACTAACCTTAAATATACAACAGCATATTAAAGAGCAGTATCACTAATAAAATTATTCCACACATGATTAGCTAGAATCACTATTATAATACAAAAGCACAAAAATTACTTTCTTGTTTACATAGCAGTAATGCAATGCTCTTCCTCTTTAGATAAATATGACAATGAATCAACAACTTTAACTGCATACAAAGCAAAAATATAATTTTCTGGTCTCTTCAATTAAATAAATTCCATCTATTAAGGCCTCTACACTATACTTAACATGGATGATAGGAAAAAAAAGTAAAATCATTACTGCTTTCTAAAACAACATGACTTGAAAGCTAAATAAAAGTGTTTCTGTTACTTCACATTTTAAACTTAAATTACAATCCACTATCACTAGCTTACTATGCTTTAAGGTAGTTTTTGGTCATTCAGAAATATTATCTCTTATCCTACTAATACTTAGTCTCCTGAGCACCTTTTAATGTCTGAAAAAAAAATTTTTTAGAATTCCAAATGGACTTCATCAATCAAAACATTTTTTTCTACATTTGCTAATCCTTTCAAATTAATTCTATCTTTAAAAACTCTTTCCAAATGGGTCTTACTCAAGTAAGAGTCCACAAATTCTGCTCTTATTCTTTCAGCTACTTTGTCCTGTGCATTTACACAGCTTACAATCCTATAATTCCCTGCATCATTGACAGAAACATTAAACCAAAAAAACAAACATGCAAAATACCTAATGTTGCATCTGTTTTATGGTGCTGATTCCTGATGCATTCTTGCCTCCAATGATGTATCTCACTGACTTTTTTAACCTTGCTTGTTAACCTTTTCCCACATTTTTAAACCTTTTTAATTGTATGTTTCCCCTTCTTACGTAAGAGTATGTTTCACTGACTACGTGGGTTTCATTTTTCTTACTATACATGTTATATTCTTTTCAGTAAGTTTTGTTCTACTTTGTTTCCTGAAGTTGTGCACACTAACAGGTGTGTGGGTGTGTTTTACAGCTGATTTTGGGATTTTTGTCCTTCAGTTTTTATTTTGATTTGCAACACACAGTAGCCTCATTTACTGACAGGTGCTCATATTGAAAGTTTTTTCACTCAGCAGTACAACATTGTTCAAATCTACATACTCCGTAACAGTTCTTGCATATCACTGACAGTCTATATAATCTCACTTTAGCTGTATCTCACTGTGTAGTTCCCTCCCATGATTACTGCACTTCCAGAGCATACTTCCTGCTCTCCTATCTCCTTCAGTATGTTCCATGCAGTGACATCATCCTGGTGAAAGCGTCAGTAACCACAGACCATAACAATTTTTCTATAACATGAAAACTATTTTTCTTCTGGCTCCCACTTTAAAATAGAATTCCCTTAGTATAAAGAATAAAATTTAGCTTCAAATCATTAAAAAAACTTCACACCACATTAAAAAAACACAACGAATTTTGAAATTTTGGTTAGAGAACTTCCCAAACAGACCAAACTTAAAAAAAAAAAAGACAACACTTTTCCCCCCTTGTATTTCTTACTGCAACACAGATAAAATGAAAGCTAGCATGCATATAACCTAAAAGCCTTTCCTTACAAAATGATATAATGAGAGTTCAATTAACAGACTACTGGAAATATACACGTAAGTTTAGAAACAGCAATCTATACCAGATTGTCTTGGACTTCATAGCAACAAATATAAAATAAATATATAATAAACATAAAATGTTTCTAAAACATAAAATAAACATGTAATAGACATAAATAATGATACTGAACAGCATCTCCTTTAAACACCTTTCATTCTTTTCTGCCCTTATTTTCACTGTTCCCTCGCTCCCACTGTTCATGAAAACTCTTTTAAAAACAACCCTAACATCCAAAAAGGTTTGCTATTCTAAATTCACTATGAATAAGACGTATTTATGACAAGGAACTTAGATTTATAAAACCCTACTTCTAATTTAAAAATAGATTGCCCTCCCCTGCCCTGAAGTCACAAAGTAGTACTCAGTGCAACTCTTGCTCACAAACTACAACTTCCTATGCTTACACAAAATTGCTCGGCATCAAGGTTAAAGATAACTCCCCTTCAAATGCAGATGAACACAAATTCAAACTCTTGAAACAGCTTTATACTCACAGGATGTAGGTGCTTCTTCTGTAAAAATAAAGCCTAAGCCAGAAAAACATGTTACATTCATACTTCAGAACTCCAAATAAAAAAGTAAATATACTCAATGTTAATGTACTTCTTTAAACTTGTTTCCAAAACATTACTACAATATCATGACTGCAGTATCTCTGAATTTTTATTTTTAGTAAATGAAATATTTTAACTTTAAATTTAGAAGGAAAAAGTCATGGTCACATATGAGAACAGAAAGCATGCAGTAAGAATTATAAACCCCACATCTTCCTTAAAAACTATAGTTTCTTATATACAATTTTTTATCTATTCTTATTAATACTACCAAAGTTTTCAAATTAAAAATGTCACTCACAAGATCTATTTTTGTTGTACTAACAGTCTGAGATAACCATACAACAAAAAACCTACACTCCTATTCATCACCCATTGATACAGATTAAGACTTTGATGCAGTTCTAAAATGGCAGCAGCAGAGGGAAGCCACAAATTTCTTTGTCACCTTACAGGACAACACAGATTTTTAATGCGTTTTTTTTTTCTGGACACAAACAAGTGTCAGCTTGGACTTATTCCATGCTGCACTACAGGTATGTTGAGACATTTTTGGAGCACACAAAGACACTGCACTAGTAATTTACTTCCTTGTTTCTCTTTAAGAGAGAAAATACATACATCTCTAATACAGATGCCATAGCTCTCCAAGAAAGGGAAATGCTTTCAAGCTCATGGTCTTGATACTACATTTCCTGGTACTCTCAAGTGTAATAAAAGACAAATGAAGTTTCAAAAATAATACTTATATCTGAAAATATCCATTATTAGAAACATTAAATAAACAAAACAAGGTAGTCTGAATATAAACAGAAGGTACTGGGGGCGGTGGGGGGTGTAGGCCGTTTGTTGTTTTCTGACTTTCTGTATTAGACAATTAAAAATAAGTGCAATCTGTTGCATCTCTTGCTGACAGTAGACCTAAATGTCAACAGACACGATCTGGAAGCCAGTTAGCTAAATGGAACCACAACTAGCAGAAGGACTCCACGCCCATAAACACCCAACTGCTTTTAGCCCAGTCACATGACCCAAAAATAAAAAGACCAGCAAAAGATAACTAAGGTAAAATTAGGGGTGGAAGGTTACTGTAAAATTACAACATTTATAAAGACTTTTTAAAGACCTCAATAAGCATCTTTTATGAATACATAATTGGAAATAAGCACATTGGATCAACCACACTGCCAGAAATCAAGCTATATCCTTATTCTTCTAAAAATCTAGAGATTTGGAACAGGCAAATTTTTTCTTCATATCAGGTTTAAATATACAATGCAGAAATGATATTTGTGATTTTCTGGAGAGCACCATAAAGAAAAATGCAAAAAATATTTGCAAGACACTGATAATGTTGCATGTTTTCTCAATCCCTTGTTTTTCTGCTAACATTAAAGATAATCTATGACTGTTATGGCATCTTATCCCAAACAGAGCTAACTACAAATATGCAAACCAAAACTCCTAGCTTTCTAAAGTCAGACTGCTTGAATTCTACCAAAAAGAAAAAAAAAAGGACATTTACTCCAGAGGGAAACATTTTTCTCCAAATTCAAATGTGCATCTGATTCAAAACAGGATAAAAAATTGTACCCATTGAGTATTTATTTTACAGCGACCCAAGAACGAAGAAATTTTTCTTAATGACATCCAAATTTCAATAATTTAAACCAATTGCCAAGCTTTACATTTTCACCACACTGTTTCATTTCTTCTCCAAAGAACAAAAATCTTATACTTGCAGTTCTATTGACTGAACTACTGAAAGTTGAGCAGCTGTTTCTCCTTTAAAAATAGAGCAGAGCAAAGAAAACTGGGGGACATATACACTGTACAGTCATATGTCAAGACCTCAGTTCTTCCCATATTTTTCAAAATGGTATAGAAACAATAAACAATATCAGATGTTTAAGCACAACTTCATAATGACAGTATCACCTCCAAGGAAAACTAGAAAAACTAAGCACTGAGAAAAGACTTAATTCATTAGCCTAACTGAGCTTCTAAACATAACTGAAGACATTGAATCATTTTTTCCTGGGATAGCTCAAAATATAATGATTCTATTCTTCAGAAGGAGGAGAATTTGAATTATCAAATAGGTCAAAATGTTATTTATTCTTTCTAAAAGAATAATATCTAAAGGCCTCAAACTTCACATAAAAGTGACTTGTGAAAGTCCACCAATAATGAACTGGCTTACTGAGAATTTAAAGACATTTGTTTCAGCCACAGACTTAAGTCTTGTTTTTTATTTTTCATGCAATACTTAGTGACCTTGCATAATGATCACACAATGAGGACGAAGTGCTAGGACAATGTTAAAAAGCAGACCAATAGGTGCAATTCTGAACATGTTGGTTTCTATAGATATGCAATCACAGACTCTAAAGTCATAGTGAAAATAAAAGGCTACAACTGCTTTTGTAGGTAGGCTGGTGGCAAAGGATGCTCAGGAGAGGTGGCAAAAAAAATATCAAGTGAGTACCAACATATGAAAAGAGGGGACCTGGTCTACATTGATCTAACATGCTAGACCATTTCTCAAGCAAAGGCTACCTTCTGCTCCTCAAAAAACCTACTGAGTATTTTCTGCAGTTAAGTCCAACATCCGCATAGTACATCCTAGAAGTATTCTATTCAGCAACTGTACATTTTGAAATTGTAGAGAGGTGTGGTGGCTTTGGCTGCTACCAGATGCCCACACAGACACTCTCTATTCCCTCCTCCTCAATAGGCCAGGGAGAGAAAATAAGGTGGAATAGCTTGTGGGTCAAAATAAAGACAACTGAAGAACAATCAAAAGGTCTCCATGAAAGCAAAGCAAAAAGAGTTCTTTCAGTAACTCTCATTGTCAGACAACACCCAGAAATATTTTAGAGCCACAATATGTGTAGAAGTTGCTAGGGAAGACAAACTCTGTAATTACAAATCTCCCTGTAGTCTCCCCTCTTACCCTCATCTTAATTCTGAGGATGTGATATGGAAAAATCCTTTTGGCCAGTTTTGCCACCTTTCCCAACTCTGTCCTCTCCCAGCCTCCAACCCACATTCAGCTTACAGATCTCTGGAAGGGATGGGGTTGGACATAAAGCCTTGACCCTGAACAAGCACTTCTCCAACAGCAACCAAAATACTAGTGTGTTACCAACACTGTTCAGTCATAGATGCAAAGCTCAGTCTGACACTGGCTGCAACGAACAGAGTTACTCTGGAGGCCTGTACCTAATGTTCCCCGGGCATCAGTACTTACCAGTCTTACCTATTCATCAATGACATGGATGAAGGGACTGAGCGTACCCCCAGCAAGTCTGCTGATGATACAGAGCTGGGAGGAGTGGCTGATAGCCCAGAAGGCTGTGCTGCCATTCAGTGAAACCTGGCTGCAGAGCTGGGCAGAGAGAAACCCAGTGAAGGCAGGAGCAAGCTCCTACACCGAGGGAGGAACAACCCCATGCACCAGTACAGGTGAGTGGTTGACATGCTGGAAAGCAGCACTGAGGAGAAGGACTTGGGGATCCTAGTGGACAACAAGCAGACCATGAGTGCCCTGGGGGCCAAGAAGGGATCCTGGGGTGCTTTAGGAAGAGCACTGCCAGCAGGTCAAGGTAGGGGATCCTGCCCTTCTACTCAGCCCTGGCGAGGCACATCTGGAGCGCTGTGTCCCGTTCCGGACTCTCCAGTTCAAGAAAGACAAGGAGCTACTGGAGAAGGTCCAGCAGAGGCTACAAAGACAATGAGGGGAACTGGAGGAAAGGATATCTTAACAGCAGGTATCAAGAGGATGAGGCCAGACTCTTCACTTGTGCTCTGGAGAGGATCAAAGGGCAGCAGGCACAAAATGAAACACAGCAAGTTCAATACGAATAGGAGGAAAATATTCTTTACTTTCACGGTGGCACAGCATTCAAACAGGCTGCCCAGAGAGGTTGTGGAGTCCCCTTCTCTGGAGATGTTGAAAACCCACCTGGATGAGATCCTGTGCAACCTGCTCTAGGTGCACCTGCTTCAGGAAGAAGGTCAGTCTAGTTTTTTCCAGAGGTCCCTTCTAATCCCAACCATTCTGTGATTCCGTATGAAAATGCCTATTGACATCTCAGTTTCCATGCTTTTCTTTAGACCTTAAAATTTAACTCATGTTTCTACTACAGTCTGAAAACATTCAGCATGCCTAAGATGTGAAATGTTATTTAGCATTGATGGCTCCTACAAAAAGCATTGCTGCAAGGTTTTTTCTAGCCCTGAAATAAAAAATTAGATCCTCCATATCTGTACTCTTTTAGTACTTAAACTTCTGCATTATTTGTAATGATTAATTTCAAGGGTTTTCCTGATATTTACCTGCTTAGCAGAGGTTAAGGCAATAAAGGGTACAACTGATCTGGAACCTTTGACAGCTTGTCACTCAACTGTCATAGTTTTCTGATTTGTGTCAAAATTTGTTTGCTCGAACCTTGATAGATGACGGGAGGGTTTGAAGAGTTATGCCTATGGCAAAATGAAGCTCTAATAAGGAAAATACTTTTGAACGATTACAGCAAATATCTGTAAGTGTGCTAATACTGAACATTATACCTGTTGCCACAGGTAACTCAAAGCATGCAGTTCAGTAACACCTGTCACACATTTTTATCTCACCAAGTATAATAATCAACTTACCATCACCATCATCATCGTATCTTCAACTATAGCTCTTGTCAAAGGAATATCCTGCATTTCTTGAAGACCCTATCAAAATCTGAGTTTTTGTCCTGGACTGTGTCATTTTCTCACATTCTAATGTGTATGAATTTAAGAGCAATTTTCTATCTAAGGCATTGCTTTGGAACCATAAACATCAAATACATTTAAGCTGATGTGGAACCTCACTGCCAAAAACAGTTGGGGAGAACAATTCAAGAACTGTAATTAAGGTATTCCTGTATGCATTCTCTGAAGTCAACTCCCTCTATGACACTTCTAAAGAGAAAACAGCTATTTCTTAGTATAGTTCTGCTTATAAAACTTAGTGCTGAAACTGATTTTACAAACGGAAAGAATAGTGACATCCTATTTCTGTGACATGTATTTCTGCCTCTAGAAAATTAAGGGTTTTTTTCCTCAAGAATTAGAAAAGGAAGACTATAGAGTAACACACACCAAATCACTTGTTTCTAAATATTCTGAGACAAACAAGTATTTCAGATTTTTGAGTTACACAGCAAATAGGACTTATCTCAATTATTTATCTGATAGTCTATTGTTTGATGCAATCAAAATCTTAAGTGAAGACAAGAAGATAAGGACATTCAGTCCACTGTCCTAGACTATTATTTTCCTGAAAGAAACCAAATTCATGTACCTTTGTCACAAAATAACATAATTTGTCATTCTGCTAGTAAGTTAGATCATATTACTACTTCAAAATATCTAGAAAACATTCAGTCAAAACCTGCTACAACAGTGAACCAAGATTTAATCTATTTCCCTCTAAACTGACACAGAAATAAAACAGTTCTTCTTTACAACAGCAACTATCACCTCTTTGCAAAGCATGTGATCTCACAAAACGCTCCTGGTATGAAAATGAAATAAAAACTGAATGAAACCCTCAATTCCTTCCTGGACCTATTTATGAACCACAAAATCCCAGTGTATTAACAATACACAGCTGTTGGCTCTTGGTGCTTTTACGATGGTAACATTTCCTTATTTTATTGAAGATCATCTGAAAAAAAGACTTCTTCTGAATATTAATAAGCTGGGATACATCTACCTCCTTCTGTTTTTCATTATCCTCCCTTTAGAATACAAAATCATTAAAATCACAAAGAGGAAAAAACCACCACTCATTAAGACAGAATAAGTTGGAAAATTTAAAATCTTTGTCCCCATCCTTCAGAAGACTTTCCATCCTTTATTTTCCAAATTGCTAGATAAGTGAAGCTGAAAATTTTGTCCTGATTGCTCCCAACCTGGTCACCCTGACTGCTGGATCCTTCAGATTTAACCCTCTCCCCACTTTCTTCTTAGTTCAACAGTAATGTTTTTAAATTAGTCAGTTACTATTTGTGAAACATCAACAACTGTTGAGTGAAAAGGAGAGGAAAACGTTCTGCCTTCAGAAGAGCATATGAACAGGGGAGCAAACAGTAAAACACTACCATTGGTCACAATTTGAAAAATAAGTGAAAAGAAAATACTGGCTAAATTCCCACTAATATAAACAACACCTGTAAAATGAAAATAAATTAATAGAACTAAGTTCCAAAATAAAAAATGGAAAATATTACCTTTTCATTTAAATACTTTGTCATAGTCAATAAGGCTAAGAAAGGTTACATGCACAGAGTTAAATCAGGTTTCCCTAATTTTTGACCAGTCAACTTTGCCACTAAAGAAAGGATTTAATTATAAACACATCACACATTGAAAGTATGCCACCATTTCAAGAATTACGGCAATGGTGTAAAGAATCCTACCTTGTTACTGCCAACTCTACATAGAGTAAATATGTTGTAGACCAGTAAAATAACCAGCACCACCTACCTCACACAAGACTAACAGCTTGGTTTATCAGGTGCACAATTTCCCTACACTATTTTAAAGGTCTTCCTAGCCATGCCTGCCTGATCTTCGCAAGAGTATAACGAAGTGAAATGTGAAAGGATTCTTCACTCATGCTGCCAAATAATCACTGACAGACAGTTGAAGTTTTCTCTCTCAATATTATACATAATTACATTGTCATTTCTTGAAGCATAGGTTAAAAACTTAAATGCACATCATACTATGGTAGACTAGTAAGTTTTACACTTTCTTGCATCTCTGCTTTAAATACTTCCTTCCTTCTTATATGCTGCATGTTTAATTAAAAACATGTTTGCGGCTTAATGCAAATTTTACCATGACAGCTTCTGCCATAGAGAAGAAGCCACACACATGGCAATTATTTGCAATACAAAAAGAAATTACCCAAATTTTATTTTAAGCAAAACAACAAAGATATCTTGGCACAGAAAATTTTTAGAAACATCATTAGAAATGCTCTTTAGGAAATATTTCTTAATCCTAAGATTTTTCACTGTGAATGTTTATTTAACATAGTACTTTCTTTTCTCTTCCACCCTTCGAATCTTACTGAAAATGGCAGCTAACCATTTGAACCATAAGCTGTCAGCTTTCACTCTTGCTTGGCAACCACGAGTTTAAGGCCAACAGAATTCTAGCACTAGAGCATAAATGTATTAATGAACTCCTTGCAGATGACTTACAAGAATATACAATTTCAATCTTACAACCAATGTTTTGGTAGGCACTGTTCCAAGTCCCTGCCATGATTCTGTTGCAGTTACAGCTAGTTCTATGCTTACAAGAACAGGAATCATGTATGCAATCTCCTGGTTGTAAAAGACAAGCAGAGGTAAATGAATCCCTAGAATACAAACGTGTTTGTAATATTCTCAAAAAGACCACATTAATTACAGATATTCTCCACGAAAGTGTTGGAAGAATATACTTTGAGAAGACAAAAGAGGATTTAATACTTGAGGGCCTGAGAATCTGAGACAGCAGAAAACGTCTGGGTTTCATGAAGCTTTTCATTGTTTAATACTGATACACTTCAAGAGGATTAACTACTACATATTCATAGAGTATTTTAGAAATGCAAGGCGTTATCTAAGAGCTAGGTATTAAATTCAAAGCATTCTGGCCAATAAGCTGAAGACAAGATACTGTCCTTTTCAAAAAAAAAAAAAAAATTAATAGAGGATTTTCAAAATTACTGGACTTCAGTTCCTAGAAGGAAGATCCTAGTATTTTTTCATTCCTAGAAGACTTTTTTAGTATGTTTCTCTTACATAAAATAGCATATTAAAAGAGACCCACTTCGTAGACTTTGGCCTAATCAGAGTAAGCTAAACTTGTTAAAAATAATTTTTTTAACCACCTGTCAAAGTGCATCAGGGGAACAACAACAAATAAATCTCAGTTGAGCAAAGCTACTGAGAGTTACTCACAACATGACAGTTTTAGCTATATTCAAAATTAAGGAGTAATGAATAACATAACAGTTTCCTTTAAGATCAGAATATCAACCACTATAGTAGATTACTAATTCCTACATCTATCCCACCAGCACAAAAATAATTGCCTCCCATTACAATTTTATAATCACAAACACTCCCCATCCACAGAACTCAGCTTAACAATTTCAAACTGTAGCAGAATCACCTACCCACATAATTTGCCTTTGACTTTTCCTTTGTCAGATACTTAAAAATACAATAAAATAATTTAATACATTCTAATTTTCAATTCCAGCATGCTGCAATTAAGGCTTCTATTTTTTCACATTTAAAAATTATTATATATTTAAGAGCACCTGAGTCCCCCATCATTTCTTCTCACGTCAATGTCCTTACAAAGCAGACTGTCAGCCACAAACACCACAAATTTTCCAGCACCCATCCTTTCTAATGTTCAGCTGGTTGGCTTAAGTTACCTCCACTCTTTCCTATATTTCAAATGAAAAACATCGAAGAACAGAGTGATTCAGCCAGTAAAATAACTGGGGGAGGTGGGAGGGACTAGACAGGGAGAGAACACTGGAGTAGGAGGGGGGCGTCTAATAGTATTCTTACCTTCATTATTAGCATGATCTGTCCATAGATAAACTACCACTGCCCACACCTCAAAGACTTCTGAAGACTTTCCTAAAAGGCTTCCTTATTAAAGAATAATACCTCCCACTTCATTGTAAATTTTACTTGCTACACAAGCACTTCCAGGATTTTGCGGGGGTTTTTGCTGTCTGTTTCTTGGATTTGCCATTTCTACAAAAAATTATTCTTCCTTTTCTGGCACCTGCACATATACAAAGATAGCACAAAGAATCAACCATTTTTTCTTTCAGAAGTGTCATTGCTCCCACCATAAAGTCACACAGTAAATTAGCAACATAATAAATTTAGGTATATGAAACCAGCTACTGCCCCCACAAAAAGCTTCATTTACCAAAAACAATATGATCAACCATGAGTCCTGAAGGGAGAGCTTTCAGAATTCCTCATCTATTTAGTTGTTTCACGCTTCTTACAATCATCTTTTTTTAGCAAACAAATTCTCCCATATAGGGCAGTATCACAGAACATTCTATAAAATGTTTACGTTCTCCCATCTTAATGATCCATTGAAAACATCAATATCCTTTGCTTACTAGCCTTAAAACTACGCAAGAAATTTCACAGCCATTTGTCATTATTTTAAACAGCCCTCCCTCAAATTGCCAGAACTATTCAGACACAATTCTACGACTACAACACACCATAGGACATGAACTGACAATCATATTCTTACAATCTCCAAGTACTTTTTTCCATTCTATGTATCCCTACTCTTTTCTTTAAATATTTCTTAATATAATTATATATAAGTAAAGATTAATATTTGAAAGCATATAAAAATCTTAGTCTAGTTTCTTATTCTTGCTAATAATTATTTAATCACTGATATGTAAAGTTCTTATCTCTTACACATAAAGACTGGAAGAAATAAAAATCATGCTTTTAATTTTCAAAATTATTTCCTGGTTTTGGAACATGACTCAATTTATCAAGCACTAGTGTCCCACTGTAATTTTTCCATCTTCACTAGTGAGACAAACTACTTCTACACAACAGATGCATGGATATTCCAAGTATTTGCCTTACTGGAATGAGTAACAGGCTGGGCTAGCAAGAGTACAACAGCAAGATGGTAGCCAGACACCGGAGCGGGTTGCCTGGAGTAGATGTGGAATCTCCATCCTTGCAGATACTCAAAACTCACCTGAAGCAGACCTGAAAAACCTGCCTTGTACAGAAGGCTGGACCAGGTAACTTCTGGAGGTCTATTCCAATCCATATGATTTTATGACAAACAATTCTAGGGCTTGTATGAGCAGGTTCTTTTCCCTTAGTGTCTCTTACTGACAAACATTTCAGTGCAAAGTTTAACAGCTATTTTTACTCCCAGCTAAATGAATATATTTTCAAGGCTAAAACATGGAAAATTCACACAATACCTTCCATGAGGCTTAAGTCTCAGTTTCAAAGGAGACTGAGAATACTCCTGCTCTTCAAACAGTTTATGAGGCAGCTCTTAGCTAATGTTGTGTCAATGGGGAAATCAATGCACAAAGGAACTAGGTGATTTACACAAGACTTCAAGAAAAGCTTGTTTAATTTGGAAAAATACAGAGTTACAGTATGCAGAAAAGCTTATCACAGAGAAAGAATAGACCCTTCCCCTGCCTTGATATTCTACAGGATTTTAGCCAGGTTTTACTGGCAATGTAAAAAAAAAAATGCCTTCAACTTTCAAGTCAAATGTATTTACTGAGCACTTCTCTTCTGTACTAAACTTGTCTTACCCACATGACTGCCTGATATAAATTGCTATGCTAGGTAGTTTGAAAATTTAAATGATGCTTTAAAATACTTTTACGTCTTTCAAATGATACATACACAAAGGCAGCAAGAAAATGCAAAAAAAAAAAAAAATTCAAACAAACACTTATCATATTAGCCAATGTGCAACAAGCGTTCTTAATTAATGAGCACAGAAAGCTAAAATGAGCTCTCTTTTTCCAGCAAAATGCGCATTTTCTTTTTATCAAAAGCCACGTGTATTCACAAATCAAGGGAACAGAATAAGCTCATTTCAAGGTCAACATGATGCATGCTTAAATTTTGTTAGTTGTAAATATAATATTACTATCAAAAGCTGACAAAGTCATACATCATTATGTATACTCTGACAAGCTCCCTGATATCAATTCAGAATGACAGATAGATTAATCACATTCTAGTTTGACAAATTGCATTGAAAAATGTGACTCGTAAGTACAAAATTTAAGAGCTCAGCCATCTACATCAGATAATGAAGATTCAAAGACCACTTTTCATCAGCGTCATTTGATTAGTCTCTCTTCAAAAATGAGCCTTTTTCTTGTGATGGAGTGCTTTCTTTTATGTACTTTTTTCTTTTTCTCCAGATTTATTATTATCCATATACTGAGATAAAAACAGTGAACAGCAAGGTGGCAATATGTTTTAAGATATAAACAGGGCAAACAAAGCTACTCTCTTCCAGCACTACATGGATCATGCAGCGTAACACTGGCCCCGAACAAAACTTAAAAAAAAACTTGTTCAAAAAAAACACCCAATATTCAAAAACAGACCATGAAATAATAATGTAAGGATATATTTTATTTTGTACAGCCTGACCTATAGTATTAATTAGTTCATTTTAACTACATTGAGTCACTTTTATCAAAACCAAAGTAAACATATTTTAAATAACCTTCACAAAATAGCAAACCTAAAGGGAGATGCTTCCTACACTACAGAACAAAAGAGAAAGGAAGACCTAAAAAAAAAAAAAGCTACTTGAATATTCACAGCAGCAAGACAGTCTATCCTGTCACAGGAAAAAAACAATTCCGTATTATACATACAAGAAAGAGAAACGGTGAAAATAACAGTCTTCCATTGCTAATGACCCCAAGATACACGAAACCACCCAAAGTATTACGACACCATTTCTCTCATTAAGACACCTTAACCATTCTTCTCAACAACTATGTTGCTAAATAATGAGCATACTAAACGTTTTACAGCTATAAAAATTTTACATTATATACTTCAGCACAAATAGCTGACTTCTAAAACAAAGCTATCAAGGTTCAAACCTCAAACTGGTTGCTTATGACCCCTCAAGATTATTTTTGTAACTTATGAGACAGATAATATTCTGATATTCTTTCCATTGGTACCTGACATAGTATTCCTTAATTTTAATGTTTCATAAGTACTACTGTATAAATTAATATATTACTAAAGAATGAACTTTATACAAGTAAACTGTGTGACGACAATGTATGCTGACAGTCAGTAGAAAACCACCTCAAAATTCCAGAGTACAACAATGACACTATTTTACAGAGCCATAGCATTGTAATAACAGGCTAACTACTATTACTTTTATCTTAAAGGATTGCATTTATTATACATTAAATTTCAATTTCGAAGAACAACCATATAATGGCTAATCACAAACAAATGTCAGGAACAGAATCAAATTTATTAAGCTCTTCTATTACTGTTTGGAATAATTGGGAACAATTTTAAAAGGCAAATACATTTAATATTAACCGAACAGTAGTAACACTGACTAATCAGCTGCACTTCTCACTCAAAGGCTTTTCTTTATTACATAAAATACTAATTTAAAAGTATTTTCTCTATTACACATGTAATTTACAGTGAATAAGAGATAGTTGACCAAGAAAGAGCATGGTATATCACGTCTTCAATTTAGAAGGAAATATAGATGCTCATAACGATCTTGTTTTCATACTAAATTGTACACATGCACAGCCAGATGACGTGCACTTATCTCCAAAATTTTCCTTTACAATAATTTATAAGAAAGTAAATGTCAAGTCCTTGCATTAACTTAAAAATTCCCTATTTCTCAGAATTTGCTACATGTACAAAGCTTACAATGAAGGTAATGCACACACCCACCTCGTGCGCATGCCTGTATCGAACTCACAGTTGATGGGGACTCCACAACGCATTCAAAATACTGCATGTAGATAGGCTCTTCCTGTCTTTAAAAAACACTGCATAAACTTAGAAATTAACTTAATCCGTGCCGGCAAATGTTAAGTAGTTTCTGTTTAACAGATTTACATTAATTTCTACATTTAATTATATATCTGACTGTATAAAACAATGTTTTTCTGTTACGCAAAATCATTGGCACACTCACACCTCTTATAAAAAAAAAGAATCCTAAATTCAGTAGTTACACATACATATATAGAAAATACTAGGAAGCAGAAAGACATTTGTACTTTCTTTTTTAGATTTTACTGCAAGTATTGTGGCTAGACTGCTAATTGCCTTTTTTTTTTTTTTTTAAGACACTTAGTAAAATGGTATGATTTTGGTAATTTTTTTATACAAACCGAAAAGCAGAACAAACACTGTGCTGAACAGATGTTGTTACATACACCAGTATTTTGAATATCAGTCAGAGCTCACCAGTATTAAAAATACAAAGATTACGACATTGTAATTTCCATTTTACCCACTTCACAAAAGGCAGCAGTAAGTACAATGAGTAAAAAGTAGGTTTTCACTAATACAGATCTCCAGCATTTCAATTGAAAACAGAAGAAAAAAACAACTCAAGTTTTTGACAACAATCACACTCTTAGACAGGACTCACGTAATCTGCAAGTTCTTTTTGCTCATGGGGAAGCCCAGTAAACACAGTAACATTAAAATAAATAAGTAAAATATAAACTAAAAATATTTGAAAAGGAAAAATTGCACACCAAGTAGAATATGTTTTGTAGGTAAGTATGTTGAAATAAAATTTATTAATTGTAAAATTACTTCTTTAAATTTTAAAAACAAACATCTTAATAAATTCAGCATAGCCTTTAGAGTCCCTGCACACACACACAAAAATAGAACAGTATTTTCTTGAATGAGAAATAAAAATAATTTTCTAATTAAAGCTGAAAATTAAGAGCACCATACCTCTAATGAAAGCTTGATCCTAAAAGGCTACACGAAAGAGGCTTAACAAAAATATCCATTTTCATATAGCTAAATACAGTCTCAAAAAGTTCAAAATATAGAAAGGAAACAGGAGAAGTGGATGCAGGACATTTCTCTCCATTATTTTTTGGTATTCTGCTAACATTTTTAGCATTCAACTTTAACATTTCTGAGCTAGTAAATACAAAAAAGAGTAACATACATCCTTTTCAAATGATTTAATTTACTTGTTCGTTACTTTGTAGACATCTATGGTGTGACTTAACAACACAAAGCAAACATTTCTTACTTGAAGTGAGTTATTTACGTTCCTTAGACTCACCAGAATTTCAAAAGAAAAGCTGGAGCCTTGTTTAATACATACGTAATGGTTTCAGTGTAGATTACAGCTACAGAAGAACAAAAGGATATGGAATATACACACAGACCTAATGTATGTCCCAGTAAAACGGACAAGACAAAAAAATCTTAACAGCTAATATATAAGATTATATATTTCTATTACATCCATGTTTAATATTAAAATTATAGAACAGTAATGAGATTAAAACTCCAGGGGATAAAGATCAAATCACCATAAGTGAACACTATGCCAAGTGAGATCTTACTAACATGGGTAAGAAAAACTGTTGTCTGTCAAAAGAACAGCACTAGAAAGAGAGGCATGACCACCAAATCATATGTTTTCTTAGGCTTTCTTCATTTTTGATAAACAGTTCATTCAGATTATCTTGACGATATGAAGCACCACAATAACCCAGTAATATGAAAATGAATGTACAGTAAATTATACAAGATTGTAATGTAAGAACCTGCTCCAATAAATTATACCCCCTCCTGATAAATCACAGCTGAGAAACAAACATGTTTCAGTCATACTTTCACCATTAACTTACACAAAAGCTTTTCTGACACTACATAAGTGACCAATACTAATTCGTAATTAAACATATTCACAAGGTGATGAACTAGTCATTTGTGAGGCAGCAGAACTTGGTACACTGGAATTAACTGGAAAGCTGCACGACTAATGTTCTATCACTACATTTTACTGTAAAGTCTCTTAATTAATTGAGAAAATGTAATAATCAAAGAATAAAAGCAGATTAGATGGTTGAGGAAAACAAAATATTAGATTTCACTGAATCTGATAAGCAAATCACCTTTTAAATGTTCATCTACCAAATCTCACACATCTCCCACCCACAATCCCTTTTTTTTTTGGAACAGTACTAGCTTTCAACAGCATTTTTCTATCCCTTACATTACTATAACTCATGCTCATAATTTTAAAATACTGATTTCCACATTTCCAACCATCTTGATATTGCAACTTCGTGTTTCACCCTTTTCAATCAATCCCTAAAAACTCCTTTATTTATGTTCTGGCCGTGCAAGACTAACCAGCAGATAACTGGTCATCAAGCCTGGTATAGAAAAACAGTGCATGAGAACAAGCTACAGCAGTTATCTACATTAGGTATTTCCTGTTTTATTAAATCATTAAAGATTTCTAGTTGGGCTTACAAATTCAGATGCAAATGACAGGTGTCAGTACTGTCAAACTATGTGCAGACTGTATTCGTGATGTATTACAGCTGAAAGCATAATGCATGCCACTTTTTTATTTAATACCTACTGCCTTTTACCATTTCAGAAGTTCAGACAAAGATTTGTACTTTAAATTCTTCCACATTTATTATAGTTTCATGCAGTAAACCTACTTTATATTGCAGCCAATATGACAGGATAGTCTTAAACATAAGAAGGACAAAACATACCATATTCAAATTAGCCAGTACACACAGCACACGTGTAACCTGGAATTTACCATGCTCAAACACAATCAGAGACTTAAAATGCTTTTGCATTAAAAAAATAAATATTAAAAAAAAACTGAGATGTTTGTGATACTTAATACTTAAGATAATGTATAGACCTTAATAACCAAAGTTAATTAGATGAGATCAATATGCAATCTTGCAATATACGGCAAATTTCTGACTTAAGTTGTTAGGATTAGAACTTAACATACTACAAAATCTAGGTAGATCAGAAAGAATTTGAGGTAACAGCATCATTAACCAGAAAAAGGTTTTTTTGTGCGAAAAACAATCTAATTTTAAAAAACCAGAAGCATTCTTTCCCTTCAGAACAGTAAACAAAGACTTATAAACCCAAGTAATTTAGAACACATGCTAGCACATCAAGTGCAGGATTTCTTTCAATTCATTTTCAGACCTACTGCTCTTCTTTTTAATTTCCCTCCTCTTTCTTCATAAATAATTTCTGTGATGTTTATTAGTATCCATTTTCAAAGTTAAGGGGATCTCTAAATTATTGAGTATTTTGCCACCTCAAAGATACAGCTTATACAAGTACAAAAGCAGACCAAAACAAGTATTTGAAGAAACTTTTCAAAAAGGAACACTACAAGCCACCCAACAAATTTTTTACAAAAGAATCAACAGCCATATGGCCTTGACATGGAATACCATTAAATGCCCCTCAAATTTCACCATCTCAATAGCTGTTTTATCATTACAAAGTACACTACCACCATAAAATAAAATACTGAGAAGCAAATGCTACTGCATTTTGTGTAGCAACAAGAGAGTTCCTTCCATACAAATAAAAGTTCCTAGAGCTCAATATTTGCCGCCATTTCATTTCTTCACCACCCCTTCCTCCCCTGTGATTTTCCTTCTCTCTTTTTCTTATTCCTATCTTCTGTTTTTCCTTTTCTTCTCCCCCTCTCTTACTACGCACATCTGTTTTGTTATCTGCTCTCATTTGTTACGTTCTTCCAGCTGGCAGCATGTGAACTCCAGAGCCAAGGTCCCATTTAGCCATGTCTGAGAATATCAAGCAATTCCAGCTATGAAAGCCAGCTACCACCTGGGAAGAGATGGAGGGGGCTCTAACTCCACCAGAAAAGCCTGCCCAATAAAAGTCAGCCTCCCAGACTATAATTATAACTCCACATACACAGACACTGGGGCCTTGGAAAATGTCTAAGCTTTCCTTTTTCCCACCCCTCCTCTCCTGTTCAGTCTCTGCACTCTGGCAAACAGACAAAAAACTGAAGTGGTAGTCAACACTTTGGTACACCTCAAGGGTCTTATCTTACTGCCTGAATGACACCCTCTTGCAAACAGATGCCCCTACAACTGTGAAAGAGTACTCAAAAACATGAAGATGTTTTTTTCCCTGAAGTAGAGAATGCTCAGGAAGGCTTATTAAGATATACTGCAGTGCAGTTTCTGAAGTAAGTTTGCAGCCCTTTTTTTCAGTTGCAAATACCGTCCTTATGCTGGAAATACAATCACTGGGGTACTCACTGTTAACAAAACACAGAGTTTAACAGCCCTTTTAAATTTACAGAAATCACGCTAGAATGGTCATTTTAACTGAATCCTTGAAAATGTGTACCGGCTACACATATTACTAATGCTGTCATCAAGGGAAATATACAGATACGTTCATTTCACTGTAACAGACACCATTTCATCAGACACACACACCCTACACAATTCATGTGAAACAGATGTATGCTGTCATTAGTCAGTACATGAATAGCTGACACATCAGAAGTATATGTTTGCAGATCAAAAGGATCTTCATCTTTGTATCTGCAGTATTTCTGTTGTGCCAAACTCCAATATTATTTTTGCCACATTTAAAATTTCATGGAATATTTAACAAGAGCTTGGAATATTTAACAATAAGCTCTGCCCTCCATTACAGGACCAGACTTCATGCAAATGTATTGCAGCAACAATAAAGAAAGCACACTGTCTCTGCTCAATAGTTTCATGGACAGAAAAAATCCAACCAACCAACCAAAACAAACAAACAAACACACACACAAAAAAGCTCAAACAAAACTAAACAAAATCGTAACAAAACAAACAAAACCAAAACATCCACCAGAAAGCCCCAACACACAAAATACTAAAATCAGTAGGATATTACACAGGTTTTCTGTGGGAGCCTTTATTGAATTATGTCCTCAAATACTCCAAAACGCACAATGAGCTGTTACTATTCATTCTGGAACTAAGCTTTACCAAACAGTGCCACAATGTCCTGTGACACAAATCTATCTTGTTCATAAACTGAATTGTATCACTGTTACAGAAACCTTATTGAAGTGAAAGCATCCAACACACAAAGTTATACTTTCAGCATTAGCTAAGCAATAGCTGGCACAAAACATGCTCTGGTTTTTGCTAAAAGGACAAACTGAAATTGAAACGCTTACAATTTTACATATAAGAAGCAGCCTTACGAATAAAAGCAAACCCGGTGGGCACAGCAGAACATCTCTCAAGACATCCAAAGTAATGAATCAGCCCAAATTAACACCTCAAATTACTCTCTCAAACTGTGACACATTTATCAGATAGCTCAGAAGAATTAAAGACACTGTAGCAGGAACCTACAGGGGAAGCACTCCATACTGTTTTCAAAAGACTACAGAATTAAACATCTGTCAGTATGCAAACTAATTCTGAACCCATTTAGTAAGTAAAATAACATATGCTTATATTACTAATGGATGACTGCATACATACCAATGCATAGCATTCAAATAACATTACAGCACGTTTTGTGCTACGTAGTGAACTGGTGTAGAACAGTGACCCTTTTGACTTCTTAAAGTTTCTATTGTTCCTCTACCACAACAATGCTTTTGTACAGTAAACAATATAAACAAGCCTTAAACCAGATTAAGAGACAATCAGCATCTTCCAAAAAATCTTGAATATATTAATAGCAATTATGACCATTACATGGCTCTGACTTAGAAATTCAAAGTTCAGAATACATTTATTTCTTCCTTTAATTTAGTACATATTTCAACAGTTATTTGTCTTTTAAGTGACTTTCCTAATACATGAGATATGTAGATGAGTTTTTATTCAGTGTTCTAAACCTACCTTCCCCTCCCACTTCCTCTTCCCCCAAGCTGCATCAGCTAAAACACATTACATCTGGTATTTCTCTCTCCAATTACAACACTGTAAATATAAAGAACCATTGATTTTTTTTTTCCATTAGATAGTCACGGAAGTCTCTTTGTCCCTTTGTTTATTTTCAGTGAGCAGAAATATTTGACTCAAATCCTTATAGCAATTTATTAGCTAAAAAGGCTGAGTGATTGATGTTCTTATTCTTCCTGAAGTCTAATGTTTTCATTAGCTTGTGTATACATAACAAGAATATTCATCTACCCTTTACCACACAATTGTCAGGGTCGGAAGGAACCTCTGGAAATCACCGAATCCAAACCCCTGCCATGGTAGGACCACCTGAAGCAGGTGTCAAAGGAACATGTCCAAGTGGGGTTGGAATGACTCCAGAAAGGGAGACTCCATGCTCTTCCTTGCCAGCCGTTCCTAAGCTCTGCTACCCTCAGTGGAAAGTTCTTCCTCATGTTGAAGTGGAACTTCTTGTGTTTTAATTTATGGCCATTGCTGCTCGTCCTGTCAACTGGACACCACTGGAAAGAGTCTGGCACTATCCTCCCAGCATCCACCTCTCGGATATTTAGATGTATACATTATTTAGTCATATTTTTCTCAGCTTTTCATGTATCCAAATTTCTCTAATGCTAACCTCCCAGAGATGCTCAGAGGATTTCAGTGTTCCTACTAAGATTTGCTCAGAAGTCTTACTTTAACACTGCAAAGAGTTATTTAGCTTTGTAGTGGGAAAAACATTGCAGGGTAAACAAAGCTAGCCCAATGCAGAAGGCTGCTTTCTTTATAATATCTGGGCCATTTCTGGTGTCTATTTTTTGCTGTTGTTGTTTGGTTGCAGGTAAGCTAGAGCTAAAGAATTTATAAAGTAGCTGTAGTAGATTCTATACTGATGCAAAGAAAAAATTAAAGTAAAAAAAAAAAAAGATAAATAGCCCATCTCCTACAGACAGGTCTTGCACTAGTTTTATTCAAATGGTTGCAAATCCAGACAGGATGTAGAACAAACGTAGGAAGACATTTTTATTTTGCTAGGGTTTTAATTTTTGCCAATTGATTATCCAAAGAAGATAAATACATCACCTGAAGCTACATGTTAAATGATAAATCTGTAAGAGAACAAAAACCATAGGCAAAATGTAATAGAATTTTAAATTTTTAGGTCAAAGTGATTACTAGGAGGACTCAGATGGCACTGCAGCTGAAGCCGTATTATACTCTACTGCTCACAGGAACATTAAAAGTGCCATTTTATTTAATAATAAAACAACAGAAATAACAAAGAAGGAGAAAACGCATAGTGAATTAATTCCCATTTATCTAGATTGCAGTAGGATGAAAACCATATAAGGCTTTCTCCCTGAATACAAAAATGTATTCTGATTTTTTTTTTTTGTGGATTTGTAGTTATTTTTCTTCATCTCAGAGATGAAAAGAACAAACCAAGCTAAATATGATTTTTCTCTAAAAGATATTTGAATACTAGTTACTCATCACAGTTACTGTGTATTATTTTGATTTCAAACCACATGGTCACTTGAAATGGAAGAGAGTAAGATCAACTATTGCAAGTGTAAAGCTTGAGAAATTCCACAAAAGCTGAGATCAAGAAAAAAAGGCCTGCCATAAAAGTACAGAATGAGCTCAGAACACAAGGTTGGGTTTCTTCCATAATAACAGTACAAATATTACAGAGCTGCACAGGACATTTCAATTTTGCCTAGTCAACACTGAGCTACGTAAAACTTCCTGAACTGATAATAAAACTGCTGGAGTATTTTTAAATTAAGTTTCTCTTTTTTTTATTTATCAAGGAAGATTATAACGCACCTTTTTACTCTCTGAAATACCTCGCAATACTCGTACAGTCACACTTTCAGATTTAACAAAAACCACAACACACACTCATGAAGACAAAAATACCCTATATTCTACTCTTGTTAGACTCCACCTGCAGTGCTGCATCCAACTCTGAGGTCCCAGCACAATAAAGACATAAGCGTGTTGGAGTGAGTCCAGAGGAGGAACACAAAAGTGATCAGAGGCATGGAGCACCTCTGCTGTAACAGAAGGCTGAGAGAATTGGGATTGTTCATCTTGGAAAACAAAAGCCTCTAGGGTGACTTCCACCACCCAAAGGGAGCCCACAAGAAAGATGCAGAGAGTCTATTTACAAAAGCATGGAATGACAGGACAAGAGAGAAAAGATTCTAAAAAAAGAGTAGGTTTTGATCAGATATTAGGAAGAAACTCTTTACTGTGAGAGGGGTAAGGCCCTGGCAAGGTTGCCCAGGGAAGCTGTGGCTGCCCCAGCCCTGGAAGTGTTCAAGGCCAAGTTGGACGAGGCTTGGAGCAACCTGGTCTGGTGGAAGGTGTCCCTGCCCATGGCCAGGAATTTGAACCAGGTGACTCATAAGCTCCCTTCCCACACAAACCATTCTATGGGGAAAAGAAAAGGAGGAGGAGGAGAAGGAGGAGAAAGGAAGGGAGGGGTGTGCTGGGAATCTTTTTTAAAACACACAGAAAACTTATGATCATGGTTGGCAGCAAAAAGGACAATGTAATTGTTTAACAATAGAACAATTTCTAATAGTTGATTTTACTACACTTTTTTTCAATATACACTCTATAAGATGTATGCAGATATTCCTTATTTTGAGTGCAGAAAAATAAATTTACAACTGAAATGTGACAAATATGCCTTCTAATAAAATAAGTTTTTATAACTACATAGCTGTATAAAGAAAGCCATCCATAACAAAATTAATTGTAAAATATACTTAACAGAATAAAAAAGGCGCAGAAAAGAGGAAATTATCTTAAGTACTAGGAAGTTTGCTTAATAAAATACATTCATCTACAGAATTATGTCATGGAACACCACGAAAAAACATCACAGCTACAAAATTACTTAGGTTTTGCAGGTATGCATATATATGGGTAAGTATTTCAGAAGTGGACCAGTCTTTGTGGAAAACCAAGTACGGCTTATTATCACACTTGAAATGTTTACAGGTAATCACTTATTATTACTTTATAGTTAGCTAGATTTTATATATTCTGAGTTATAGTAAAAGTCTCCACAGAAAAAACATTGTATGTACATGTAGCATATGCTTCTACATCTGTTTAAAGAAATACAGCATAATATAATATAAATATTTCAAATATTTTAATGTTAATATTATATTATTAGATAATATAATATTAAATAATATTTTATTATCAGTATGGTCTAATATAAATTTCAGATAAAAATAGAAAACCCAAGCCCTGAACATTTTACTTCCTATAGGTGTCTTCTGGAGACTTTTTTTCAGCTGTGAAGTCCATGCCAGCATTACATGAGAAAGCACCTTCAATTGCCCTGAAGAAATGGGAAATAAAACTCTTCCCTCTCCCCTTCAGTTTCCATCTTCGCTCATTCACTGTACATCAAAGGGAATCAGTGCAACCTGACACACAAGGCCTACTCCCCTCAGTGATCCGGCAGGTGCTGAGGCCAGACAGAAAGCCTGTTTTCCGCAGCCCCTAACCTTGTTTGATCACTGGTTACTTTTGATCTGACACTTCCCTCACACTAGTAATGACTTCCCCCTCGCAGAACCCACCTCACATCTGTCACCCGGAATAAAGGGTATCACACTGCGCCCTGACAAGGCCTATGGCCATGAGCTGTGCTGCCAGCGAGAGGCTCCCCAGCTCCCACCATTTCCAATTCAGCTCCCTTTGTTCTGCTGGGTACTGGGGCCAGGGCACCAGTGCAACAGAAAGGATTATACACCAGCTGTGAAGCTGAGCCTTCATGAATTTATATCTTTTCATCTCAGCTTCATCGTCTCCCTAAATGCAGTGAACTTCATGGTGGTTACTGTGAAATACACAACCAACGAATGTTATGGAAAGTTTGTTTAAATCCTCTTTCCCTGTAAAAGAAAAGACAGCGAATGTCCTCTAGTTAAACTGAGAGGCACATTTTTCCCCAACTATTATTATTAAAGTTTTCCAACTGATTTTGGAGGAATTCACAAAAGGCCAGCTGGTTCATACCACAGGAAGGGCAGAGAAGGTGAGGGAAGCAGGATATGATTTTCATTTTATTGACAAAAAGTGTTTGAGAGTTAAATGAGCAAGTTCTCTATATCCACTTTTTCCTTGCACCTGAGTGTTTTAACAGCAGGTAAAGAAAAGTAGAGGAAGACTTTAAATCAGAGCACATTACCTGGAGAATACACAAAAAAAGAAAAGTATACAGGTTTACACATACTACAAAATAGTAACACAAATTTCAGTTTAGTTTTGTAACTAAATGTGGTATTGTTGTTCAAATTTCAGTGCAGTATTTATTTGAAAGATATACAATCTTTTTTGGTCTGCAAGTCCAGTCAAGGAAGTGAAACTCATAGCATAAAGGATACAATCTTACTTTTCCAGTCCTATATAAGTACAGATTTGCCTGATATGGGTCAGAGCCTAATATTAAATATTATACATTTAATACCCTAAATAAGAGGTTCCTGACATCCACAGAGTGTTGCATGATCATTCTTCAAAATTAATAGGAAATGATCATATTAAAAATATTTGGAGTATATTAAAAGCATTTCAAAATAACTTTTTGAAGACCTAAGTGTGAGTACAGGAACTCAATTACGTAAACTGCTTAACTTCAAAACTGAAATTAGATATTCTAAAGAGCTGTAGGTCTAATAAACACACAATTCAGAAATCAGTACCTCCAGTCACTATCAATTTTCAGCTAAGTTCTGTTGAAAATTAACTAATTTTTCCAATTACTGCCTCTCAAAAGTAACACTTAAACTCCAGAAGCTAACTGGCCTCTTTTGAGGCCAACTGAACTTCTCATGGCAAGATAATTATCATGGCATAATGGCACAGCAATACAGCATCATAACTTGCTGACATCCCCACATGCATCCTAGAACAATCCTGAAATTAAGAGAAAGAATACATAGAAAATGAGGTCTCTCATTTTCATCCTTTTTCCATCAAGAAACTCCAGGCCACTATATTAGCATCAAAAAGACTTACTCAAGTCCATCCTTGCAAGGTCCCACATAACAAGTTACAGGAAGTCATGACGACAGATGGATTTGTCTGAATTTGTGCAAGGCACTAATTGGGAACACCAAGGCACTGCAGTTTTTCTTTAAGAGAATACACTTCACTGTATTTAAAGGAGCTGGCTAGCTTAAGAAAAGCAATGATCTTCATAGTTTTTAATATAACCATGGTTTCCCGATAAAATTCAGCTTTTTCAAATAAAACAATCACACTTTTTTCTGACAACTTAGTCTTACACGTCAGTGTCTATACCTACATCATCTTTGTTGCAAATGGGTTTTTATTTAACCTAAAAATGGGTTACTAGATGAATATAATGGGTAAAAAAATAGATCTTCAAAACAAAATAACACAGGGAGAACAAGTACATAAAATTTTGAGAATTTAACTGGAACAGATCTCTCTCAGATTTGAATTGAAATACATAGCTACAGAATTAAAAAGAAAATCATAAGGATGACAAAAAGATTGAAAATACCTGAGGAAAAGAAAAAAAAGCATCTTAAATATTTCTAGGTGTATCTGAACAGAATATAACAAAATGCACAGGATTTAAACTAATGAGATATCTTTGCGAATGGCAACCTATGTGAAGCTTTAAATATAGCCTAGACGACAAATACTTCAACTGTTCTGGAATTAAAGAAACAAACCTCATGCAATGCAAAACAGAACAAAACTGAAGTTTAGCAATCTTGAAAGACAATTAAAGTAACAATTAGAAAGACAGCAGGCATTTAGAGCTAGACCCTTTTCCAAAAACAGATAAAAGTTCATTGAAATTATAACTTTAATGGAAAAGATGAACAACTGCAAGGAGCAGCGACACATTTCTCTGTCTGAGAAGGTATGAAGGGGAAAGGAAAAAACGCACAACCCAACACTCTCCACATACATACCTTCCTGACAGTACTCTACAGGTCACGTTCTACTGAGTAACTGCAGATCTTACTCTTAGCTCGGGGTGATACCCCCCTAACTCAGGGATTGTTGCTGACAATTTATCTTCCCTGTTGATGGAAGTAATAATACTCATTCTGATGCAAAACAACAATCATTTTGAAACCTTGTTTATTTTTACTGAGTGAGGATGCCAGTGTTAATGGTATCAGACAGATAAAGCTAAACAAACTGAAATTTGACCGTGAACAAACTCAGTGTCAGTAAGTGAAAACTGAAAATAAACTGTGAAAATACATAAGGCAAAGACAAAAGTGCTCAACAGAAGGAATGCTTGAGGGGAAAAAAAAAACCACTTCAGTGAACTTAAAAGGATTGCAATAACACTGAATAACAACACGGTGAAAATTATGGGGTTGCATCATAATTGTAATCTACTACCTGAATTTGCAAAGGAATTACAGTCTGCAAAGACAGAAGCCCTCTGCCTCCTTCCAATAGTTTGCAAGAGAGAATAATAAGAAAAAACCCCTAAAATCTGTGAGACAAATAATAACTTCCACTAAACATTTTCAATACCACTTGCACTATATAGAAAAAAGGAGTCACCTACTAAATGACATGTTATTCGTAAAACAACTAGATTAGACTCAATAAGAAGGATAAAACCTTTGCAAAATCATTTAGATTCCAGAGAAGAAATGGCAAAGAAAAAACGTGACTATACAAAAATACAGTTTCATGAGGAATCAAAAAAATACCATCTTTCACATAATAGTTTTTCTTTTTATTTTTAATCAGGGTCAACATTTAATGCTGCTCCTGTGAAACCAAAATTCTCAATCAACAGGAGAGTCCAATTTTTTCTTTTCTCTGAAGCTTTGGAATACTGGGGTTTCTTGCTTGACTGGAGAGCAGGGAGAGTTTTCAAAAAGATAAGAGACTGTAAAACCATTCAACAGACCAACTTTGATTACAGCAACAAATAAACAGTTCCCCTTTAATATAAATTAATTAAGTAGAGGAAAATTACACCTTTCCTGCCCTCACACCACACCTGAAGCAGCCCACAGTGGCCAGAAAAAACACATTGTTACGAAAAGAAATAGAATATTGAGCTTGAATTGTTAGCCTCCATCCATTGGAACTCATCATACGTTGGCAACAAGTTGCGCAACTCACAAATAATGTTGTGTGCTGTGCCTTTAAAAAAAAAAAATTGACATAGTAGAATTCTTCACCCTCTGCAGATGCATATGATTTACCCCAACCAACTTTAAATCTAAACACTTTAGAAACTGATATTTAAATTATTTACATAAGTCTCTGTTTAGGAGGAAAGCAAACAACAAAATGCATACGGCATACCAAAATACCTTTAATCACAAAAGTACTTCAAGAGCTGTACAAACAGCAGCTACTGGATAGTGAGTAATTTAAAACTTCTCCATCTGTATAATTCACCTCTAAATAGTCAAAGTATTGATTTAGGCTCATAAATTCACACAGAAATAGTTTAAAACCAGACTGATAAAGACTTTTGGGTTAGCTGATAAAAATCACAGTGTTAATATAACAGATTGAATTTCATCAAGGTACTGGAATACATATAAATTCAGTGATAAGTTCATAAATTTATAAACAGTGCACCATCACTGAATGACAACCTGTCTACTAGTCATTTCTTAGTCTTTACTCGGCTAAAAACATTTGTCTACTTTAAAGACAGTATTCTATCACTGAAACCCACGTGTAAATGCTTATAAAATGGTAGCATAGAATAAAACATGAAAGTATCTGTGAAAATTTAGACCTGCATATGGCTAAAGTCTACCTATGGCAAAAGCTGAGCAACGAATTAATTTTTTTCATTGTGCTGTACAGCAGTATGAGATTTCCCTTCTGAAGATGAATCCAAAACCATTTTTCATAATTCCTATCAGCAGACTCAATGTTTTAAGTTGTGATTTTCCCCTCTTCCTTTCATTTTGAGGAACCTACACACCAGGGAACATGTTCAAGAATTAATTTTCCCAAGTTAGTCTGATGCTCATAACCTATTCCTTTTATTTCACATGTTTTACTTACCGTATTACTTTGGGGTTTTTTTTTATTTTAAAGACAAGATCATGTGGAGCACAAATTAGCAATCCTCTATGATAAAAAAGGCTTACATTCACTCTCAGAAATAATACTAATAACACCAATGACTTAAATATGTCCCAGAAATGGGGAAAAAAACAACCAACCAAACATGAGTTTGGGGAAAATCTGACTGCCAACACCCACTCCCTTCCAGCAGAAAAATGCCAGAATGGGATGTAAGACTGGATGTATTTGGAGAGCAGCATCACTTACAAGATAACTGATCTATCCTTTGATTAGGCCTAGCTTCAACTTTAAGGGAGAACCATGGAAAAAGTAGGAGTGAAGCTCACAGCACCCATTATAAAGTCTCTTTTCAGCATCACAGAACATACGACTTCTGGAAAAGCAAGTTTGTTGAATCATCTTGCGGATTGCACCAGCAAGGCTTTTCCAGAATTCATACTTCCGTTAATCTCCAAGCCATATTCTCCAAATGATCATAAAAACCCCCAAACCTCCAAAGCAAACAAGCAAAAAACCCCATCCAAAACCCATCACACCAAGGAACTTTATTGTTATTTTTCCAAGACAAAACCTAGGCATATTAGTTAAAGCTGCCCAAAAAAATCAGTGCCATCCACCGATTTTTACTACAGGGATGGAAAGCCCCTCAGAAAAGACCAAAGCAAGTCAAGAGCTACCCACTTTCCTTATTTTTCCATGTTCCTCTCATAAAACCACCAAGGAACAAAGCATAGATGAACAAAAGTAAACCAAGACCAAGCAACACAAAACCACCATTGCCTGCTTTTATTTGATCCTACACTTAGAGCACATCATAGCATATAGTGAAAGAAGTACAAAGTAACCTTACCAAACCTTTTCACACCCTGAACAGAAAATGTTCATCCAGTGACAAGTCACATCACATTGCTCTATGTACATCTCAGTGATCCATCACAAAATGAATTATCTTTAGCACAGATGACATGCATATGCAGAAAATAATAATGCTTCTCTTCAAATCTTGTTTTGAACATAGGCAAGCTGTATTTTTCAAAGGACAACAAACCATCAAAAGCACATCTGTCATACTGCTGTGGTTTCCCCCGTTAAATGGTGCAGAAAAAACCTGAATTTTAAGGGTTCATAGGCAGACATCCAGAGAGATTTCTTACTTTTCGTGAAAAATGAGAACTCCTCTAAACAAAAGATTGGCGCGCACACACAACTTCCTAGCTAGAAGGAGAATTTCTGTCTAAAGCAAAAAGCAAGGGAAAGCTATACACAACTGAAAATGTGAGGTCTTAAAATGGAAATTGTTATGCTACCTTTACGCCAGTACTACAAACTGCAGTGACAGCAGTATGACATTAACTGGTAGTTCTTCAAAATATTTGTTTTCAGAATCAACAACTGCTTTTACAAAAATGTTGATTTTGTGGTGTACAACATTAGTAATTACTCCTTACATTCACAAGCCTATCTTTTCTGCAAGACAAAAAAAGAAGTCAGAAAAAAAAATCAAGAAAACTATAATCGTATGTCTTCTAAATACAAACAGGTTAACTAGTAAAAGCAGTAATTATTCCACTATTCCTAGTATGTTAAGCAAAGAAAATATTTTGCAGTGTTGTCTGAAAAAATAAAACTAATTTGAGAAATGGAACACTACTTTCAAGATAGCCAAACCTGTCAGAAACAAATATGCCTGAAAAATTAAATAGATTAAAGACAGGTGCACTCTCCTGCGATGGAGACTAACTATTGCAGAAGTTGCCTGACCTAGTAAACACAGCCATAGCACACTAATTCACCCATGGCAGATTTGATACATAAAGAATGACATCTTTAACAGAATTACCAGATTAAAAGAACAATTTATTTGAGGCACACATTCTTAACCCAAGGTATCTAAATATTTGATCTGCCTGTTGTCTTTTACAATGCATTGAAATTTAACTTCTTTCAAAGCAGCATTTCCTAAAAAGATCAGACACAGAAAAACATAAACCATGTTTAATTCAAGAAAAATGTATTAATTTTTTTGAACTGCTGGACAAAAATACTACATTTTTACTTGCAAATATTATTTGCAAATTTAAGCCAAATAACATTATAAAATGAAATATTTAAATTCTTTTTCTTCAAATAGCATACTAAAAATGGTGACACATTGAAATACATATTGCACTACAAAATTTCTGCACAGCTAGTAGCATCTAAAGGCAAACCAACTGCAGAGAGATACTCTTCAGATCAGAAGTGCTTATACCACCAAAACCACTAAGTTTTCAACTATTTTTAATGTACATTTAGTATCTTTAATCACTTTCTATCACCTTGTCCATATTCAAACTTAAAATCTACCGCTAAATGGCAAGTAGACAGTGTTCTGCACACACAAAAATACCTACACCTTACAAATCATTACATTAGTGTCACATGACACCACATTTCTAATGCATTACTAAGTAAATAGCTTAAAATTGACAAAAACAGTCAAAACAGGCATCTGGAATTAGTTCTTAATTAAAACATTCTTGAAATTTTCCTTACAAATAATTGTAGTTTGAGAGCAGGAGCTTAAAATATTTGTTTCAATATTCTACTTGTGCCTATTTGAATGTACAAACTGCACTATCATCATCTTCGTAAGATTAGAGGAAATTACTACCAAAGCCAAAGTTAGTAATAAAAATAAAGAACTTAGCATGGCAGCTTTTTGCATTACCTCACCCAAGTTTTATTCTGGGAAGGTGTCAGTTCACAGAAAACTGTGTGTGGACTTGTTTTTACAGTCCAAGAATCACTACTGCCACAAAAAAGCACAAGCCAAGGAACTAAACAGCAGTATCTCGCCATGAAAATCTATTATATCCCCTGTTTCTACAACACTTTTCAGTCCCAGGACAGAAGGCTTTAGAGGAGGGGAAAACAATGATCCGAGTATATGTTGTAATGCAGCCAAACTGACACCTGCATGAAAACAACAACCAGGCCACTGCCACAGTATCTGAATTGGCTGGAATTACCATCAAAGAAGTTTTGAATTTCCAGATAACTTCACCCACCACAGAATGACACACATAGAGGAGACAGGTAGTGGCCTTTACAGGATGTGACAGTCCTACCAGATATAATCACAACTTCGTTGCCTTCCAACAACAACAAAGAAACAAAAACAACAACAACAAAAATTACTTCCTCCAAAGGATGATTGTGCTCCCAATTTTTCATCTGTATAATAAAATTAGTAAGAAAGTAGTGCCTTTCAAGTTTAAAATCCACTGTCCATATAGTTTTTCTCTCGCAAAAAAAATAACATCAACCACTTATCTCTACAGGCACTGAAGTTTCACATCATTTCACAGAGGACTAGTATCACAATCGAAAAAACAAAAGGTCAGCTGTAGCAACCCCTCCATAACAGTTTATTTGCAACACCTTTCCCAAGTGAGACTAAAAAAAAAAAAGCAAAAAAGTACAGAACATCTACAAAATGTAGGTACTGCAAACACCCACACTACTCCTCTCTCATGAAAAGCACTCCAAAACTTAATGAAACTTTGTTGCAAATACTTCAAATCCTGAAGAAATTGTAGTCTATGAGCCACAGGAACAGTACAGTCCTTTCCAGACTCTACACTGCCCAGAGACATCTTTAAAAAACCCAAGGACTTTTGCTCAAGAATGAGCTCCACAGGAAGAACAAATTTTCTAAGGTATTCTGAGCTGCAACAGACAGTACTAAAAATTAAGGAAAACAGTATTACATAGAAGTGTTCTGAAACCTATAAAGTATAAATTTCTGAAGTGTGCACCATTAAGGTATTTTCAGAAATACCTAAAACCACAGAAATTATCAACCACTATTTCAGTCTAGAATATCCCATATTTCTGAAATTTCTGAACATATATATTTAAACAGAAATATGAAGTTGCTGAAATCACTCAATTTCAAGAATACAACCACAAATCTCTCACACATGTTATACAATACAGTTATTCTCTACATAGCTGAGTAATCCTCTGTATTTTCAAGAGGCTGGACAAGATTACCCACAAACAATCTTCCCATCCACCAAAACAATCCACTAATTTCAGTAAGACCAACAACTTTCATTTTCACGTATTTTAAATAGCAAATTTTTAAAAAGTATTAAAAAACTTCAAGACTATTTTAAAGAAAACTATAAAACCGCTTTTATAAAAGTATCTTTTAAAAACTCCAAACATGAACAGACTTGGAAATACAATAAAAGAGCATTCTCCAGAGGGAGAGTGTTGCAAAGCTGACACTTTATGCAAAGCAAACACCTCTTTCGTCACACCTACACGCATGTTGCAAAGCCTGACAGCGGTGAGCTGTACCACTGTACCCCTGGCACAAAACCATGGAGAGCATCAGCAGGGTAACAGGTCCAGACTCACAAGGCCTACAAACAAATCCTCTGGGCACGGGGCACTTGTGATCAGAAGGGACACAATGGTAGAGGCACAGCTATGCCTCTAACAGCAGCACTACATGACTGTGTCATCATCACCGTAAAAATGCAACTCTTGGAAGCAGTCAGAGGAAGTCTTCTGGAAAACTTCCACTGGCAATGCACATTCACCTACAATGAAGCTGGCCCATTCACCTATTTACCAAATCCAGTATTTTTTGCTTTTGAGAGGGAGGAAGATAAAAATACTTTATGAAAACCTTACTTTTGGAGGTTTTTTGTTTTTCTCTATGTTTAAGCAGAAAAACATTAAAAAATAAGTCCTTCCCAATCACATGTGATCCTTTTCACCATGATTTTGTAATCCAGATTTTTTTTTTCTGGTTTACATTTTCATGTTTCAGACAGAAAATATTCTTAAACCATACCTGTAATTTTACAAAGCTGGTAGGAGAGGGAACACCAGCACAACCTTCTCCACTGCTGTGGTTTAACCCCCGGCAGCAGCTCAGCCCCACACAGGCAATTGCTCACTACCCACAGTGAGACAGGGAGCAGAATCAGTAGGGTAACAGTGAGAAAACACAGAGAGATACATATCTATAAACCTCATAAAAACTTGAAAGGTTTAAAAATAATTTTGCAGTTTTGTAAAACTGTAATTTTATTGCATAATATTAGAATAATGTAATAATTATAATAAATAATCCCCAGAGAGACACACACAAAAAATCCCCCAGAAACCCCAAACAAACCACATATTGGATGAAATGGAATAAGAAGACCAAACAAAGACAACCACAAGTTGGTGTCTGAGGACCACCCCAGCAAGACAATTTTTAGGGAAAGCCTCAGCTACAACAGAACTTTTTAATAGTTATTAATAAAAAAGATAATTAAGTTTAGAAAAAAACTATACAAAACAAGGAAAAGGAGGAACACTAAGCTAAGGACTCTGAAAAATACTGGGGCGAGGTTACACATAGCTCTGAAAAACAGAATAGGATGTTCAAAATTAGCTACAATAACTACAACAGTCACTATGTCCAAAGTTCAAACAAACATAGTTTCTTAAACATTATCATTCTGGACAAAAAAAAAACCAAACCCAAATGACAGTTGAAAGGCCATAGCAAATTCTAAAATAAATAACACTATAATTCCTAGGATGAAAGTGCATAAAGTGTGCATGGATGATAAATTCGCAATTTAAGTGTAAATCCAAGCATAAACGCAAAAATTTACCCACAGGGAGCCCTGATGCTGCAGTTTAAAACTCATAAGAATGTAACCTTGACTCAAAAACCACAGTATTTTAGGACGGTTTCAGCAGTTTGGTCTCGGTGCCTATTTAATTAGCCGTGTAACACTGCCTACTAACAATGTAGCATTCTAGACAACACAACTACCTGGAAGGGCACCGACAGATACCCACAAGAGAACAAGTATTTATTTATGTGCTCCCAGACACCAGTCCACTACAGAAAGATGAGAAGAGGGAATTCAGATATTTATAGAACTTGTACCTTAATGATTTGATTTCTCATACTGAAAACTGTAACCTACGTAAGTTACACTGAAGTTCTCTGGAAACAAAAGCGTTTTCACACAGCTTCAGAAATTTGACAAGTTCATTTTTCCAGCTTCATAAAGATAAAAAAGTTCAGCTGGAATTTGCTGGAAAGAAATGATATAAACAAAGATGCCTGTCTGTCATTCATTACTTTTACATAATCTTGTCTCTGTAGTATACAAATAAAAATGTATTTATATTATCTTTGATGGATGCAAATTACCACTATTTTAAAATAATGATACTGACAGTTTTAAGGGATTTGCTTCACAGCATCATACTTGTGATCTCTTTCAGTAAGCATCACAGCTCATCCCAGCCCTCACTGGGAGAAATATTATCAGTTTTGATTTATTGCTCATCCTTGGCTGAAGTTTTCAAAAGTACAACATGGGTCAAGATACCAACTTAACAGATGAAGAACCTACAACTGATTCATCTGGAGTTTGCCAGTGGTCTCTTTGATACAAGATACCACCAGATTAAAACAAATAAATGAATTAAAAACCCCAACAAGGAAACAAAACAACTACAGAAATTTCAGCTCCATTTAGGTAACTTTAATATCTAGCAGCATATATTTTAGTGGAAAGATTTTTCCCTGTAGAATCACGGAATTCAGTTTGTGACTAAAGTACAGTAATAGTATTTAGACCAGTGATCCCAAAGGACAACTAAATATGGGTACTTCAAACAACTGAAAAGGCTCCATATCCAGCTACCAATTCCTGGTCATCAAGTTTTTAATTAAAAGTTCAAATAACTTATTCAAGAGCAGCCAAAAAACAACCCACAAAATAAACTAAAAAATCTGAATCGCCTACTTTCTGATTCAAAACTTATAACACAACTTGCTAAAATTTCCTTGTATATTGCATTTAGGATTTTTCCATTACCTTCATCCATTTGGACTTTCAATACCAGAATCTTCAACACTGAGAACATTATTTGTTACAGCTTTTCCTAAGTTTGATGTACAAGTACACTAACATGCCAGACATTAATGCACAGGCATAAAAAGATGTCACTTGAATGTATAAATAAATGTATTTAACCTTTACTAAAATTATATGCAAAATACATCATCTGCAAGTATTAAAGAAATAATCATCTTATAATGCTGACCAAAAAGGAGAAATAAGTTCTGCGTCATCCATTTTTCCACTATTTCATTCCATCCCTCACTTCTTTGTCATTACATTAATTTACAGTATATGTACTACACATTTTTATACTTAGAACATTCATTAAAAGTGGTAACAAATTACAGCCCAAAGAAATGCTTTAGGTGGTATAATACCTAATTTTATATCAATGTCAAAAATGAAAGTTTTTTAAACAGTAGAGTAGGTACAGCCATTAATCAACCACATGTAACCTAACAAGAGTCAAAAAGAATAATTAATGCAACAATACAGATTACAACTCCAGCTGTTGGTTGCTCTTAAATGTGTACACACACACTGTACATGTCAAGGAAACCCACAATGTCAAAATGCAATACATGTCTAAAAAGAAAAAATAGAAAAGAAGCAGGAAGTGGTGGAACGATACTGCTGACCTTATTGAGACATTTAAGAATTACTCTGACAGCAATCCTGGCAGCTGAAGGGAACACAGGGTCTGTGGAATCAGCACAATATTCTGAAATTATCTGCTGTGCATTGGCAATTCCCCACAGCATGGGCCGGGAGCCCCTGTCACCGCTACAAAGTCAATGCCGCCACCTAAGGGTGACAACACTGCACTGTATCTATTGACACAGCACCACAGAAAGTGAGACAGAAAATAAAAGTCTGACTCCTGCATTGTGGTTCTAAGGCCTTTACAGCAGATTCATGCAGCTTTGCTTGTACACAAGCTTTGCTTTTTCCCCTTCTATTAATATCAAACTCGGCATAAACATTTCACTGCAGGAACAGTATTACAGAAACTGCCTAGGTCAAAATGCAGCAGATATAAACAAAAGGAAGACAAAAAAAAAAAAAAGAACTCTGAGAAATAAGGTTCTATCAATTTGGTTTCTAAAAAACTGACTGAATCATTTTATGCTGTTAAAAAAAAAAACCAAACCTAAATGTTTCAGAAGAGCATGTCAAAAGACAAATTTTCCACAACATTTTTATTAACAGACAGATGTCTCATATGGTTCTTGTGAAAGCATGACTTCCTAGACCTCATCTTAGTATCAGAATAGTTGCTCAGCACATTTTTAAAGTGCTGAACCTTACATTTATGGCATATTAGGTGTTTTTGGTGCATAGGTAAAGTGTTTGAGAAACTAAAATACAAGAGGGTCTTTATCATTACTAGGGCATTACCAGCATGCCATCTGCACAAAATTTTTGCTTTAGAAATCTCTAATTTAGTACTTGACAGAAGATGAAACATCATTATCCGAAGGTATGATATACAATGTACACAGCAGAGATATCAATCTTGGTACATATGGAGTCCTTTACTGTGAGGGTGGTGAGGCACTGGAATACGTTGTCCAGAGATGTTGTGGATGCGTCATCCCTGGAAGGGGACAGGATGCATGGGGCATTGAGCCACCTGGCCTACTGGTGGAGCGATAGTGGGGGTTGGGACCAGAACTCATTAAGGTCCCCTCCAGTCCAAACCATTCCATGACTCCACAATCTTTCTGAATATGTATATATATTTTTAGCAAGCAACTAGTTATTGAGAGATGCTAGTTATTCAGCATAAAGAAGTCCTAAGTAGAATGAGCTACATGCAGTTACAAAACTGTGTGATTTAGTGTGCTGCTTGCCTAGCATCAGTAGCTGGATTTGCTGAAGCCTCAGGCCAAAAGCTGTGAACTTAGACCTAGATACGCTTTCAGCCAGAATAATTAATTGGCTTAGTCATCTTCCTAGGAACTGGTACAGTGCTGTGTTTCAGCATTAGTATGAAAAGAATATTGATAACATATGTGATGTTCTGATTGTTGCTAGGTAATATTTATTATCCTAAGACTACTGGTTTTTTAGCTTCCCATGCTCTGCCAATGAGCAGGTGCCCCAGAAAAAAACAGAAAACAAGAAGGCTACAGTTGTCAGCAGAAGCTGTAACTCAACAAGACAAGAAATCAAGGGCCTGCCTGTGTGGTGGACATGGAGAAAGAATCCAGAAACGTGCTAGAAGACAACAAACCGAAAAACACCATTAGAACAAGGCATGAGAAGCGTGTGTAAGAGGTGAGGGCATAAGTCATAAGGATATAATTGCCTGGGGTTTTCTTTGTTCTCGGTCCCCCTTTGAAGACACCCAACCTTAGCTGACCTGACACTGTACCACTCTACTAAACCAGTTATTTTTATAAATCCAATGTCTGAGACTCTGCTGCGGGAAACCTAGGTCACGCCTGAAGGAGAGGGAGGTGCCTGTGTCTGCAAAGACAACCAGCAACAGGGTCCTGCTGAACACGGCAGCTTAACTGTAAAAACAGTAATTGAAGGGGGAAGACTGGAAAGGCTACCACTCTTTTCAAAACCTCAAATAATAAAACAAAGCAGTTCAAAAGTATTTTGGGAAAGTATGCCTGAAGAAACATGGGAAAACATCTCTTTTTCTGAAATTTCTCCAAGTAGAAGAACAGCTTTAAGCAACTGTATGTAAAAAGTGAAATAGCATATGAAATATATTGTGAGGAATGGAAAAAGGACAGGCAAATTACATTCTTTGGGATATTTTTCCCAAAAAATCTCTTTCATTTACTTGTTACCATTGAAACAAAGTAAGTTATTTCCAGACATTCTAAATATTTGACAGCGTGCAGTTTATATGCCTTAAAATAATGACTTTATTCCTGAAACAATTTGCCTGGGCTAAACTCAAAGCAAAAAACTCTCTCCTCTAAATGTTTGTGACAGAGGGTACAATGCTGAAGTAAGCGTTTTGTAGATGGCAAGTATGAAGCAGGAAGGGAAATGCTTCCCAAAGTAAAAACAGAAGTGAGGAGGGGAATATCATTAAAAGACAAAAAATAAATTTATCAGATTACACAATGCTGATTGGTCAGAAAATACAAAAATTCAGTTTATTTTTCACTCTGCATTTTATACTAAGTTGATTCCAGTCAATGCTTTAAAAGCATATGTTAACTGTTTAATTGTGTGACAAAACTGTAATGTTTTGTTTAGTCTATCTTAATCCCTTTCTACTGAAATTAAAGTTTATTATTCACATATCTTAAGCATTGTAGTTTCTATCAAACATAGCATCACAGCTAACTTGAATTTCAACTCTCACCTGCTGCAAACTGCAAAGGTAAGCAGAACACTTACAGAATACTCATCTTAAAAAACTGTTAAATATTCAGCTATAAAATATTTACTTTAAAAGTGTTATCTCATATCAAGCATATTGGCAACTAGGCCAAAACTTGGTTATCTTGAAATTGAAGAGTCAAGAGTCTAACTAAGAAATAGAAACAAGGTCAAGTTATATTCTAACTGTCTTAATGAACATATTTGGAAACCATCAAACAAATGATTTGTCTTTAAGGATCTACTTCATTACATCATTTTATTGGAAAAGAAGAAGTGGTGCTGTAACAGCTACTACAGTAGCCTATCCACTCCTAAATGAGCTTGTAGAAGAGAAGAGAGCAAAGCAACAAAGTATAGAGGTAGGAATGTTATCACTCTCTTAACAGTATCTAAAACTCCACCTCCCGTTATCTTTAGAAGCTCTCTCTCATTATCTGTATCTAGTTTACCACAAAAAACCACAGACACTGGGTGGAATAGGGAGGAACATATTTGCAACTACCACCTGTTAAGTTTCAGCAATCGTATTATAATTTTAGCCATTAACTTACCCAAGTGAAGAAAAGCAATTAAAAGGAAATAGTGTGTTAAGTCAAATTAGTTAAGTGAGGAAGGTTTTTCTCCACCTCTACAGTGATCTCCCAAATCTAGATCCACTCTATCTGCAATAAGGAAGACAGACAGCTTGTGCAAAAGCTTCTGGAGATAACCTTTCCTTTTGGGTGCACTGTAGTCACTGAGTTCTGCATCTCACAAAACCTTTAAAACCTTCTAGAACTCCACCCTTCTGTGCAAGGTTGCCATAAAAGCAGTCCACATTAAGTACTCCCCACTCACTGAGAGTACTACGTACTAGCGTGGAGCAGTTCTCTGACTTTGCAGCTGAAGCTATGTGCTCTCTATGTGGGGTGGAATGATAAAAAAAGCACTTTGTACAAAGATAACAATGAAATTAACCTGTTCATTTTCCACCAGCTTCATCCACATTTAACATTGACATGATGCAAACACAGAAGTTACAGCATACAAGTCATAACCATAAAATAAGAAGTCCAACTAAACCCAGACAAGAAATTAAGAAATTTTCTACTTTTGTCTGGACAGAGCTATAATCCATTTTTTCATTTACACTGATATTCTGCGAGATTATTCAGTTGTATCAGACTGCTTGGGGGCAGATGAGGAGAGACAACACAGTGGCATACTTTGTAAGTCCTGAAAAGTTATAATTTTTTTTTAAGAGGTTCCAAATTTGGCCAATATGCTTCAGAAAAGAGGCTCAGTGTATAATTATTCTTTCATTCAAAGGACAGAGGAAAAATAAACATGTTTTGAAGAGATACAAATCCTAAACAGTTATGCAAATAATAACAACCTTCTGTTGTTAAGTTAGCCATGCAACGTTAACTTTTTCCTCCTATGTCCTTTGTTCCATTTATTAATCGCAGCTTTCGCTTATTACCATGACATAATCAGCACTTCAAAGATAGGAAAGGGTCTATTTTCTGTGAAACGTCTAGCATATTCAACAATCAGAACATAAATTCTCCTTTCTCTGTTGCTACTCAGCAGTATGATAATGGAGTTACTTAGCAACAGATGAAGCAACTGAACTGTGTTGCCCAATCCACACACATTTCACTGCAAAGTAACACTCACAAAGGCATTATTTAGCTGATGGTTGCCTCTGTCTAGATGTATTTTTGAAGTGTAAAATCCATTAGTGTGAGACAAGCCTACATGAAAACTCAACCATCATGTACTATCTGTAATGCACTATATATTTTGAAATTAACAGAAATTGCCTGTAAGAGTCACATACATGATTTCGAGCATC
Source organism: Oreocharis arfaki (assembly GCA_013398015.1). Lineage (NCBI taxonomy): Eukaryota > Metazoa > Chordata > Aves > Passeriformes > Paramythiidae > Oreocharis > Oreocharis arfaki. Next base: position 334,316 of record VZRR01007717.1, read on the forward strand.
TCTGAGAAAGGAATAAATAAGGAAAATACAAAACACAAGACTATTTACGTTATCTACATGGATGCTACGGCAGTTGCTTAAATGGCTGATGCCTTGGGTTTTCACTTTTATATTTTTCAAATCCTGTACTGCCTAGTGTGTAACTCTGAAGTTTCTCGCAGCCCGCTAGCTGCTGTTCTCTCAGGCCAGGCAGTCATAAGAAAGCCTCTCCGAGCCTGCTCTTCAAGGACACTCAGGCTGTCCTAGGCCCAAAATGTGTAAACCAACATCTTGAGAAGAGGGGTAAGCTTGGAGAAATTACACGGTTTAAATAAAGTTTTAACTGGCAAATTTATGCTGATATGCAAATGAACCAAACTTGTACAAGTGTGAAGAACTTGTGACTTGTCGTCCATATTGGGGTCAATCTTGGCAATAGCTTTGGCTCCCCAGGGTGAACCTTTGAAGGCCTTTCAAATAAATATTCACCTTTATTCTCTTATTCCTGCCTAGTCTCTGTTTCTAGGTAGCCTCTCAAGGCATAAAGCGGGGATAGGAGTCCTTTTTCTATGACAAGGTATGAACAGATCAAGCCCTTGTAGGTCAAGTACACTTTTCTTGCCACAGAACGTTTTGATTTCAGAGAATGAATACTTATTCATTTTGAAAACACACACACACACACACACACCCATATTTCCCCAAACCACCTTCTTCACCAGAAGAGCAGGAAGTAATATGTGCCACACCAAATACGAAGGAGATTTTTTAGAAGGGAGAAAAGAATCCACAGAATTTGACAAACCATTTGCCAACCACTACTCCCTTTTAAGATAATTCCACAACTAAACAATTAAAGAACTCCTGTATTTTTTATTTATTTTGGAATGTGAAGATTTCTATTTATCAACTGCATGAGAACCTCTTAAAAGCTATCTTGGTTCATCACACAAAGCCACATTGCCAGCAAGACTTCAAAGTCCCTTGCCCCTAGCAAGCGGAAAGCGCAGCAGCTTTCTTCAGCTTTGTCATCTAGTGGCATTGTTCAAGTGTTGTTTTACTCTAGGGATTCAACACCTTGGAGTTCTTAACAGCTTCACAACTTAGTTCATATGTACATATGAAGATTTATGAAGCTGAATTTTAAGTTTACAGAGCTATATCAAATTTGCCACAAGACTTTTTCTTTCCCCTGAAAAATTAAGGACGGGCAAGAACTTAAGTGCAATTAGATACTAAAAAAAGAAAGTGCATTCATGAAAAATTAGGCAAAAATTCAAGTTTGATAAATCACTTGACAAATTACCAGAAGGGACAAAACTTAGAGAAATTTCCTATTCATCTGACAGCAAGTATTTTTGTCTTATTTCCAATTAAAAATCAGTGTTACATTTTCAACAATGAAGGCAACCAAGTAGAGTGCAAGTTAAAAGCACATTTCATATTGCCTTAAAAAAAATTAAGATACTTCCTATGTTCCATTTCAACCAGGAGCTTTGATGACATTTTAGATACTAAAACCACAAAGTCTTTAAGTGCTAATAACTGCAATAACAACTTCTTAGGTTACATTTCCCACTATAAAGACAATAATAACTTCAGTGATGAGAACTCTAAGACGTAAGGAAAGCTAATACCTTGCCTACATGTTTTCCATTGATGAAGCATTTCTGCAGATATGTAAGCATACGGCATTCTTAATTAAAATTAAGCCATCTTTCACATACAATTATGTACATCTTGAAGGTTTTCCTCTTCCCTTCAAAGATAAATAATTTGAATTTACCTACCTTTCTCTTTCCAGAGAATAAAGAAAGATGCTTTTCCTTCCAGACTTCTCAGAACATTTATTTTTCTTTCATATTTAAAGTGTTTTATGTATTAAGGTAAGTATTAGAAGGACTAACTTTGACAGTATTCAAGATTTTGTTTCAATACAGGAGGTGGGAAGCTCCCTTTTTCTGCAACTAAACTATACAGAAACCTCAGTTTAGGTCTCTATCTCCTATTTTTCAACTTTCTACAGTTCTGACCAAAACCAATAACTGGCTGCCTTTTTCTTTCCTTGTTGATTTGAGAACGGTTTTTATTAAAAAAAACCCCCAAAACAATCTCAAGCATTAGCATCTCTTTGTCTATTTGAAGCCAAATATCAAAAGATTCTTGAATACAAGGTATGCTGTTTTCTTACAAACACAATTTACTTGTTCCAGTTCAGCACTTTTTAAACAAAGGTTATAACCATGATGTGAGATGACAGTTAAAAATTCAACTACAAGCAAGTTTTACTACTTTCTTGCAAGAAACAATTTTTAAAAATAAAAATAGTTTTAAAAAAACATAAGTCACTGTTCTGCTATACCATTTACAGGCTACTGCATTCATACATTAGAAACCATCATTTCAGAGACTGCTTAGAATTAGGACACAAGATTGTTTTATTACTCCTTAACAACTTCCTTCTACTAGCACAGGCACACTACTCTACTTTATCCTGATGAAAAAGTGATATATTTCAAGAAAATATTATCATAGTGTATCACTTGTAATCAAGAACCCAAGCTCCAAATATCTTTTAGTTCAGCTAAGTTGGCACTTTTCACTGCATTCGTAGAAACAAAATAAACATTCCGTATGAACTAAGTATTTTCCCATACAAACTATGCATCTCCCAAACAACTACTCCTGAAATGTCATGTTAAAAACAAGAAGTTATTACATTTAGCTTAACTTGTACTTTGTGTCACCCTCTGAGCCATCTCTGCAGAGCAGCAATTTTCACAGCCAGAAACATTTTTAAGCAATTTGCTCGCAAAAGGCAGCCATTCTAAAGAAAGTTTTAGTAAGATAAAGAGCAAGAGAAAGCTTTGACAATCAAAATGCCTTGGGAAGAAAAAAATCAGGGTAAGTACTTACTAATTTGTTTTCTTGCATATATATTCTTTGCAGCTTCAGACAGCCTTTAGCTATAATGATCATTCCTTCATCTGAGATCTTGTAACATTGTCCAAAATGTATGTCTTTCAATTCCCTGCATTTTGAACCGAGCTGCAATTAATGAAATCAAAGGGAAAGAAACAACAGGAGTTGACTGAAATGCAGAGATGGGAAAAAAGAATTTTTTTTCTGCTTCTCCACCCCCCATAAAAAATTATCCTTCTTTTCAGGCTTTGAAACACTATAGGCAAACAAGAAAGATTCTAATTACATACATGACAAAATGAAGTTGCTAACTACAGTCAACAAAATGGAGCTAAGAGCAGCACATAAGGACTAAGTTACCTACTGTGTGTATATGTTGCTAACAATGCCTTTACGCTCAACAGCATATTTGATTTACCCTAACTCCTAAATGGTCCTTTAACATTCTCAGAGAGTTGATGAAACCTTCCTGCACACCTAACAAAGATCTTAGTCACCTTCAGCATTCATGAAGCAAAAACAAGTTACTTAAACACAGGTTTCAAATAGCAACCAAGCTCAGGAAAATTGAATCCAACAGATGTGAAGTACAGGATGTTGAACTGCAGATTTAACTACAAAAGGGATCATTTAATCCCTGGGCATTATAAAGAAAAAAGAAAGTATGTGCAGTCTCTAGAGAACAGCATGTACTGCACCAAAAAAAGTCTCCATATACCAGCTTTTAAAACAGAAGATTTTTTGTGATTTTAATTAAATCCTGAGAAAGGCTATCTTCTTCTACATGCTAAGCTGAAATACACTAAATTTACAGAAGAAATTTTTTGAATAGATGGTTACCTGCTTCAGGCCTTCATCAGTGAGTCTGTCTTGATTGCCCACATGCACTTTCTGAAGAAGAGGACACTGAGAGGCAACTGCAATAATAGAGGTGTCAGAAAGCTGTTTACACCGGTAGGCAGTATACCTTAGGAGCCCAGGACATTTAATTGCTAATATGCATACTCCTGTATCAGACACATTGCGACAATCAGAAATATTGATTTCAGTAATATTCTGGCTTCTTGATGCTATTTTTTCCAACAGCTCATCAGTGACCTACAAAGAAAAAACAAATACTCACAGATAACTTTTTCTATAGAGATCTTTAATGTCATCAGGACAAAAAAATGCTGTGTGTAAGACGCATTTCCATGAGCTATAGGGAGAATGAAACTATACCTTTACAAATATTACCTGTGGCTGAATATTTTACTGTAATGGGTTTGTTTCGGGGGTGGGATTGATGGTTTTGATAGAATATGGACAACTGGGGGAAAGCCAGTTCTGACAGACTTCGTAGACTGTAGCTACATGATTTCATGATAAAGCTCACATAGAGAGAGACCACAGCTAGACAAAAAATACCGGCAGCTGCAGGAATTTATCTTACCACAGAAAGAATCCAAAATGGCTGCCCAACTTGACAGAAGTTCTCGAGTATCAGACTGAGCTCTGGAGTTAGGAGGGTAACCACAGATCTACTTCTCTTTTCGGCCATGAATAGACTATCTGTGACGTCCAGGTATTTGAAAGATAAATTACTTGTTGGCAGAATTGCCTTATTAAGGTTTAGGGCTTGATGTAACTTGTAGCCAATGAACATTACTGCCTTTGTTTACTGAAATATATGCGATTTCATACTGATACTCATTTCTGCCCTATGGCAATTTTGTTAGCCTTCATTCTACTATGTTCATTACTTGTAGTAATGCTGTATGGAAGGGCAGTGTTTCAATGTCTTAAAACTTTTATTTTTTTCATTTTAATATATTAGCAGGTATGCTCAATTAAACCAAAGAGAGGACTGTTGAGGAATACACTCAGTGGAGGCAGCTTAGGGTGCAGCTGCAATGGAGCTCAGGCTGAGCTCTGGGTGGCACAGCCAGAGGCAAAAGGCCATGAAAGGGCACCAACCCTTCGCATGACAAAGGGCACAGAGACCTGTGGCACAGACAGGTGAGGGACACTTGGAAATAGAGCAGGAGCCAAGGGCCCCCAGACATATCCACGTACAGACTGTGAAGGTATAGAAGCCCAGGGGGTTGAGTGTCCCTCCTCCTCCAGCTTGAGCTGTTATTCTGCTGCTGCCTAATGATTATATTATTTTAAGGACCCAGAGGTGTCGGACTCTGCTGTGGGAAACCTGAAGTCAAGCCAGTGAGGAAACTGGTCTGACTGTGTGAGCGTGTGGTGTGCAGGGCGTTCACAACCTCCCTGGGGCCGCTGCGGCAGGGGGGCTTCAGTCCCAAGCAGGTGGTGCCAGTATAGCTGACAGAGCAGCCTCTGGACACTCAGACAGCAAAGTTTCCTTAACACTTTTGTAAAAAACCATTCGATCCATTTGGCATCTACATACACTGTAGTTAGGCAAAATGACAATAAACTTGGAAGACAATCCTACAAAGAACCATTTAGAAATACTTATCCATCACTCAGCATAGATGAGATTTAGCTTTAACTAAAGAGGGTAAGAGAGCAACAAGAATCCCTTCTGGTTTTTATCTCATACAGCTGAGGAACAGTCCTTGCTGCACTCAATCTGTTTTTCATTTGTAGCAAGTCAAATCTTTTTTCTTGCTCTTTCATCAGGCAGGTGTTAAGGCGGAAAAGAACTGTGCTGGTTTTGCTTGGGGTAGAAGTAATTTTCTTCACAATGACTAGTACGGGCCCATGGTTTGGACTTGTGCTGGTTTTCTTATTGCTGAACAGGGATCGCACAGACCTAAGGCTTTTTCTGCTTTTCACATGGCCACGCTGGCAAAGAGGTTGGGAGGGAACACAGCCAGGACAGGTGACCCCAACTGACCAAAGGGATATTGCAGACCATGTGGCATCATGCTCAGTGTATAAAGCGAAGGGAAGAAGAAGGAAAGAGGAGACACTTCCAGTGATGGGGTGTGTCTTCCCAAGTCATTGTTCTGTGTGATGGGGCCCTGCTCTGCTGAGGATGGCTGTGTACCTGCCAGCTGACTGGAAGCAGTGAATTAATTCTTTGTCTTACTTTCTTCGTGTATGTGTGCATAACTTCTGCTTTCCCCATTAAATGGTCTTTAAACCCACCTGTTTTGTAGCTTTTACTCTTCCAGTTCTCCCCCCAACCCTACAGGTGAGGGTGTGAGAAAGTGGCTGCCTGGGCCTTGGCTGCAGGCTGGGGTTACACCACAACAACAACAAACAGCAAAGAAAAAAAAAAAACAAAGCCCTTCTTCAGATGCAACCCTCCAATTGTTATTTCTCCGTACCCTGTATTTTCATGAAACTCTCCAGATACTGTTTGTAAACCCCCGCAAGTCACTATTCAACAAGAAACCTAAGGGCGGCGGCCAAACAATACTGGCATCCCTAAAGGTTTCCAAGGAGGGATGCCATCCCGTACAATTTAAGGCTCAGCTGCTAGGGATCTCACTAAACTAAATCCACAAATAGCTCATTCTGAAAAAAAAAAAAAAACACCAAAAAAACCAAATACTTTTTTTTTTCTAATCCGTAGGAGCCATATCAGCCGAAGAATAAAATAAATAAAAATTGTTAAAACAAAAAGAGCAAGCACCACATATGTGACCATTCTTCCAACTACAGTATCCTCAGAAATGCTCATGTTTGTCTTTGAATTAATAAGAGGTCTGATAGTTCCAGACTACCTGATCTAGAGTTGAGACAGGTAACCCACAACCCATTTCAAATAGCACTTGTGCTCACACTGCTTAACAACTGATTTCAGAAAAAATACACTATATCTAAAAGAACCAATCTAAGGGTCCAGATATTTTCAGCTAATAGCAGAAAAATCTGTGAAAGTACATGCATCACCATGTTACGTGTTTCTTTTGTTTACCTCTGGTCAAAAGTACAAGTCTCACGAACAAATTCTGAGCCACCAAAACAATTATTCCACAATGATATTTTCATACCTGCTGACGACTACTGAGGTCCAGTTGCTTCCAAAACTGAAAATCTAAACAGAGGTCACGCCAATATTTACAGACTAATGACACTGAAAGGCAACGCTCATTCAAAGATAAGTTGGAAAATATCTGGAAAGAAGAAAAAAAATATTGTCAGATGTAATCATTTTTTAGACACAGATATTTTTATTACCAATTCATCTTGTAAAAGACAGAAAAGTATTAGCATGCATTATAACACACAGATCTAGAACTTGCCCCCAGCTTGATTAGTCAGAGATAATAACAAAAAAACCTACATCCCACAAGAACTGACAACATTAGTAAGTCACATTAGCATAACCAACCACAGAATATAGCCTACTTAAGTACTCATTTCATAGACTAAGTTTCAAAAGTGCTTCTGAGATGGCACACCTAAAGAACTACAAATTAGCTCAATGTTATTTGCAGGCCATTTAAAAAGTGCTTTCATTCCCATCCTGAAAAGGATGGGAAATCTTTCTTTTTATTTTTTAAACTAAATTGGTAAGAGTCATAAAGGTACTGAAACATCAGGTCATGTGGGAAGGGGGCATGCAATGGGATTAGCAGAGTAAATCAGTGTCATAGAAGAGGACTTAAGCACAAAATTAACCTTTTATACCCCAAGGTTTTAAGCACTATAGCAGCCGGCAAAAAAAGAAAAAAACTCTATAGCAAGCTCATAAATTGCTCTCACGTGTATTACAATAATCTCTTTCTTAAAAGTACTGTTGTTTATTAATAAATACAAAAAGAAGGTCTCTCAAGAGTTCAAATGAAGGTACCCCGTCACCACAAATGAGCTTAAATCTACATGTGATCCTATAATGAGAAAAGGCAGTAGGGGCGTTACACCTACACAGGAGTACAGACCGCAGAACATGAAGAAGTCCTCCCACTGACCTGACATCAAGTACCAAACAGAAGCACTATTGCCAATCTCAGGCAATTTTCTCAAGAAAATCTGAAAATATTGGAGAGTATCCATAGAAAAACACTGAAGTCTAGAAAATATGAAAACATTCAAGGAAACTACTAGGACTGTTTAGCCAAGGAAAAGGGATGGCAAAGGGGAAAACACACACAAAAATAGGAGTAATGAAGTATTGAACTGTAATGGTAACTTACAGACTTCTGGTCATTGGGTGCTCCTTGGGACAGACTAGACAACAAACTGTCAAAACTAACGACCATAACTGTACCCTCTGTTCTAGGGTTGGCTTATCCTAGCAGTTCTAAATATGTACATCCCTACAAGAACCCTTGATGAAGCAGAGCTCTAATAAGAGGCGACGGGGTCAAATTCATGACAATCTGTAAATGCTTGCAAGATTTACCATTCCCCTCTTTTACTAGCTATGAGAAACTTACAATCTCTTACGCAAGACCCCTCAGTGTTGAAGGACGGTAGGTGAACCCCATTTCCCCACAGGCCATTTTTTGGCCATTACCAGAGTCAGTGTCCGCTTCTCATTAGGCAACCAGTTAAAGACAGCAGACAGAAGTTCAAACAAAACAATTAGCACCTGCTTTCTCCCTGCAGTTCTTGTCTGTACTGGTGAACCCATGTGCAGAACCAGGAGGTGGCTGCAATCAGCACTCAAAAAATACCATCGCTCTTAGTCAAGCAGAAAGAAAGCACTGAATAGTAAGTGGTAATTTGGCATCTGACATTTCGGCCACGAAAGTGTAATTCTAAACATCAGAAAAGGTGACAGTCTGATGATGCTCAGTAATTCTAAGCTTGTAAGAGCAGTAGGATATTTGCATTCCTGCTACCGGCATGAAACAGAACACTGAATCTTTTAACAGTTATAAAAACCTTAGAAGAGAACAAAGCAACATGATCCACATTATGTTCAGACAGACATTTGACTGACTCCAATCAATATCAACAAAGGATATCAAGGTTGCATTACAAAATACTTCAACTAATCTTTACTCAAGCGGGAAATAAATATGTTTATTTGCAGAAATACCACCTTTACTTTGAGAAACAAAAGCTTGCAGTTTTGAAGAACATAGTAAACATGAAACAGTAAAGACTGGTGCTAATACAGCTGCCACTGTTAAAATGAAAGCCCATAAATAATTTTTTAATTTTATTTTGTTTATACTGGGTTGTCACAGCAAGGTTTTGAGAGTAGGGGAGCTACAAAGGCAGCTTCTTTGAGAAGCTGCTAGAACCTTCCCTCACGTCTTACAGAGCCAGTGTCAGCCAGCTCTCAAGGTGGACCCATGCTGGCAGTAGCACCTTTGGGATAATGTAAGAAGGAAAAAAAAGTCATCGAGCAAGTTGCAACCAGAAACGACAGAGTGAGACTATGTGATGAAGAAGGAGCAGCAGAAACAAGGTATGATGGAACTGACTGTAACCCCTGGTCTGGTCCTCCTGAATGGCTGGGGGAAGGAGGCAGAAAATTTTGAATAAAGTTAGGCCAGGGAAGGAGGGAAGGGTTAGGAAAGATGTAGGTTTTACTTCTCATTATAATGCTCTGATTTGATTGGTAATGAAGTCAACCAATTTCCCCAAGTTCAGCCTGTTTTGCCCATGACAGCATTCATTGAGTGATCTCTCCCTGTCGTGAACCTTTCCTCATGTCTTCTCTCACCAGTCAAGGAGGGGAGTGCCAGGGCTTTGGAAGGCAACCTGGTGTCCAGCCAGGATCAACCCAGCACGCTACCATCCCAACAAAAGCTCACAAATCACAGACCTACTGCTAACCTGTTACTCCTGCATGAAACAGCTGTAGCAATGACAAAACAAAAAAAAAAAAAAACAAGTTGGATGACAGAAACAGAACTGTTGCATAGAAAATACTCTGAAAAACGTCCAAAAGCATTTGTAGCCGTATTTTATCCATACTGTACTTAAGTCTAGAAGCAGAGACAATTAAGAAGCACAGGTGCTGCAAACCGACTTCTCAGAAAACAGTGAGGCCACCAGAACAAGAAGTGATACCAAGGCTTTGCAGAAGTCCCAGCACGCACAGGAGTAGCCACGTAAGTTACACAAGCAGTAGTGCTCAAAAACAAGGCCTTGCCCGTTTTATTGCCTGTAGTAGCTGTAAAAGTTCCAGCCCTAAAAGGATGCTGAATAATTTCAGCTTCTCTTCAGACTTTGCAATTGTTTAAAGATGACGTATTGAATCACACTAAATAGAATTTAGTAGCAAGGACTACACTATTCCAGGTGGTGGCACACCACCCTTACATTAAGTGATCAGCTTCATTATTGATTAAAATACTACACTAATGCACAAAACGCTTCGACTCATTTTGATGACTTCACCACCCTTTAATTCAGCATTATTCTCTAGATATATACTGATATTGTGGCAGCTTAATTGTCCTGACTTAAATTTTCTAATTCCCAAGGATGTATAAAATACAGCTGAAAGCTAAAACCATTCCTACCCATAAGCCTGTTCATTTAACTCCCACTTGTGATAGATAACTTCGACGGCAATGGTTCTACTAGTTAATACATTTAATTCCTGAAAATTGTACTCAAACATGTACACTTTCATATCCACCATTCAATTTGTTCCCCCTCAATTTTGTGTAATCCCCCTTCCAAACACCCGAATATCCTTCAGCACTGTAAAGGAAAAAAAAAGTCTAACAGCTTTTTCTAGAAGCACTTTACATGTCTTTTTCCTCCTGTTGGCACAAGGCAGGCGTAGAGGTAGCAAAGTTCTAGAAAACGAGCTCACTCTTTCTCTCTCATCTTGCCCTCTTCCAGCTCCAATTCCTAACGCAGGTATCACTTCCTCCTGCTTCACCCTTTCATGTAATTGTTAAGATCCACGGGTTTCTCTTTCCCTTCAATGGATGCAAGAGACTCTCTGAGCCTTCAGGTTATATCTCATTTAAGGATACCCAATCCTCCCCACTGACAGCCTTATCATACCTTCCAGACACAGTAAATTCTTTAACAACAAGCTCTTGCTTTGAAATGAAACTGTTCACACAGACCCACAGAAGACCAGTAATGCCTTCCTCACCTCAGTCTTTAACAGCAAGACTGGTTGCTCTCCAGGTACCCAGCCCACTGAACTGGAAGACCGGGACAGGGAGTAGAATGAAGTCTCCCCATAATCCAAGGGGAAACGGTCAATGACCTGTTGCAGTTGAAGCACAGGCGACGCAGAAAAAAATGGAAGTCCGAGTCAGAGCTCCAGTTGAGGGAAATGATAACCCACTTTATTTAATTACAGGCAGGCCTTATATAATCCTTGCATTGGTCTACGGCAAGGATCATTGGTCCCTGGTCCAACCACCTCTCCAAGTGATTGGCCAGACCCCACACCACCTCTTAGACTCCTAATAGGACACACCTGCAAGATGTTTAGAAAAAGTATCTTGCTTGGTATGTTGAAACCAAGGACTTTAACAGAATACTTGCAAAATGGTGGATTTTTCTCTGCCAGCAGCTTTTCAGCATCCACAATGACCTGCTACACCACTTAAGACACACACAAGTCTACGGGGCCAAATGGGATCCATGGGCCCTGAGGAAGCTAGTGGAAGTGCTCACCAAGCCACTTTCAATTATTAACAAGCAGTCCTGGCTGCTAAAAGGGGCATTTCTGGTTGACTGGATGCTGCCAAATGTGCTGCTCATCTACAAGAAAGGCTCGAAGGAGGATCCAGGGAACCATAGGCCTGTCAGTCATACCGTGGTCCTGGATAAGGGTATGGAGCAGATCATCTCAAGTGTTTTTATGTGGCACATACTGGACAATCAGGAGTCAGACCCAGCCAGCAGGGGTTTGTGAAAGGCAGGTCCTGCTTGACCAACCTGGTCTCCTCCCATGACCAGGTGACCTGCCTGGTGGAATGAGTGAAAGGCTGTGAATTTTGCCTGCCTGGAATTTAGTAATGTCTTTGACACAGTTTGCTTTGACACAGCACTCTCCTGGAGAAACTTCTGCTCACGGCTTGCATGGGTGCACTGTTTACTGGGTAAAAAATTTCACTGGACAGCCAGGCCCAGGGAGTGCTAGTGAATGGAGTTACGCCCAGTTGGCCACCAGAAATAGTGTGGGAGCAGGACCAGAGCAGTGACCATTCCCCTGCACTGGGCACGGTGAAGCCACACCGAAATCCTGTGGTCACTTTTGAGTCCCTCATTATAAGAACAATCCTGAGGTGCTGGTGTATGTCCAGAGAAGGGCAATGGAGCTGGGGAAGGGTCTGGAGCACAAGTCTGACGGGGAGCAGCTGAGGGAGCTGGGGGTGCTCAAGGGGGAGAAAAAGAGGCTCAAGGGGGACCTTATCATCTCTACAACTGCCTGTAATGAGGGTGTAGCCATGTAGGGGTCAGGGTCCTCCTCCCAGGCAAAAAGTGATGGGACAGCATGAAATGGCCTCAGGTTGAGGCAGGGGAGGTTTAGTTTAGACATTAAGGAAAGATTTCTTCACTGAAAGGGTTATACAGCACTGGAACAGGCTGCCCAAGGCAGTGGTGGAGTCACCATCCCTAAAGGTATTTAAAAGATACGGAGGTGTGGCACTTAGGGGCACGGATTATTGGTGGACTTGACAGTACCAGGTTAACGGTTGGATTTAATGATCTCAGGAGATGTTTTCCAACCTAAGTAATCCTACATCAAAAAGAAAATACAAAAATGCAATGCTCAGGACAGCAAAAGTCAACTAACAGATATAGGTAGTTTTCAGTCAAATCACATTCAATCTGCTGAACTCAATTGAAACAGTCTAATTTTATGTTGACAGATAAAACCATATAAATTCCTTACAAGAGAAAGGCCACACTGATTTACCTTTAAACAACAAAACACAGCTAATTGCACAGTACCCCACCTGAGTCAATCCACCATTCTGAATCAAGTGATGTTCAACCAATTTTAATCCAGCTAAACTAAGTCCTCGCACGGCATAATTCTGACCACCAAAAAATAGTGCCTGAACGAGTTTTGGTGTTTTCTTCAACTTTCGAGACTATTTTATAAGACCACGGATGAGATAGGGAGAAGGCAAATGTTGATTAATACCAGTGAAAGGTCCAACCAGAAAAACTGGAAATGAAGTTAATCTCCAATTCTCTCCTTTACCACCAAGTCCCTGCATAATAGGTTTGAGGCATTACACTCTTAACACTTCCCCCGTTTCTACATTAAATGTATGCTAGGTAGTTCAACCCGCATGTTCAAAAAAGACTACTTTGAACACTTGTGCTAAATGTTAGTATTTCAGCAGGAACAGAGGAGGAAAAAACCAGCAAAACAAACAAAAAACACCACAAAGCATCCTTTAAAAACCTTTTTTAAAAATATTAAAGATCAGTTTTAAAATATTGCAAATCCATGAACTAAGTCTATTTAGTGTGTCTTTAAGTATTTGGTGATTTTGGCCTTAAATCAAGCTCCTCAAACTGAATCAAGTGAAGAAGATAGCTGCACTTTTAATCAAGAGAAATAATGAAAAGTCCACATCCATGAAAGTTACTACGAAAAAAAGTTTGGTAGTAGAAAATTGTGTATGTGGTTGCTAACACAATATCCTCAGCATGAAGTTTTCTAAAAAGTAATTCACATCACCCAAATCACATATAAAGTAAACATAAGCATATTCAAGAAATAATTTTAACCTATGAAAAGTTAACCTTAATTTTTTAAAAATATTTTTTAAAACCATAATCAAAGAGTTAGAATTATTGATTGCAAAGACTAAAGAAGCTTTTGCCTTAGGAAAGGACTCAAGAGAATTCAGTCGATTGCTAACACCATTTTAAAAGATACTGCTAACTTTAGGAACAAGGTATACCTCTATGAACACGAACAAAATACAGGCCCCATGGCAGAAGAGCTTGTAAAAGGTGAATCTACGCATCCCCTATTTCTGTCTATCATTTTCATCTGAAAGAAATTGTTTCATTTCTGAGAATTAAGCTCTCCTCAATCAATAAAAAAACTTTTGTATCCAAGAACAGGTATCTACAAAATTGTTTTCATTACACTGTATTAGGTAGATTTGTTTGAAACCAAAAAGCTACGGGATTAACAACAAAAGAACAGCATTCAAACATTCCATGGTGCCTAAGTAACTTGAGACATTCATTCCTGCGCATTTGTTTCGTCAACTTTTTCAGCAACTAACTAAAATTTCAAGAACAAAAATGTATCTCAAGTACCATTTGACAAAAAGAACATGCTTAGTGCATGACATTTTACTATGAACTGCAGAACACAGTATTTGCTAATTGCAGGCATAGAGCAGTTAAGCTAGCAGTGGGCTTATGTTTATTAAAGGATGCTTCATTCTATTCAGAAAACTCAAGAATCATATATAAGAGAGGAGGAAGGAAGAAAAATATCTGCTTTCTCTTCCCGAGATTTCTTCACTTCGCCCACACATAATTTGTAAAGAACAAGGGAAATATGAATGATTCTGATTTTATGAAAGAGATGCGAGCGCTGAACACACATACCTCTGAAAGGAGCCTCAGTAGACCCATGAAGGAAATCTTGTGATAAAGAAAATTGTGCCAGCCAGGAAAAGTGATGGTGTGATTCCACATCACAGACAGGATTCTCTTGGCAAGTTGCTATTCACAGCAACAGTTTACCAGTCCCCTACTTCCAGTCACCTGAATTTTAGCACTGGATTTAGTGACAGTACTTAAAGTCTTTTCAGGCAGCTGATCCTAAGGAAAAGTTTTGACACGTTAGATTGGTGTCAGATTAGCCAGATGAATTTACTCATCCTGCAATCGCATGATCACTCTACAGAGCACAAAGGCAATGGCAGGAACATGCAGCCAGAGGTTACAAAAGGAGCCAGACACTGCCCTTACCAGCCACTTACTCACAAATTGCCTTAGCTGCAAGGCAAAACACAACTTTACCTTCCGTCTGCACTAAATGACTGTCCTCCTAATGGAGGGGAATAGTTCTGACCAATAAGCAGAGTACCTTTACTTGCAGGAGCCACAATGTTTTTACTCTCAGAAAACCAACTGTCCTTACTAAAAGACACCAGGTAGTACTTCTGAGTCACCATGCCAGTTTAAAAGCAGAGAGAGACATTAAAACGAAGCAAAATCCGGGAAAGACCAGACAGGGGTCAGGCAACCTGAACAAAAGAAACAAATAAACGAACAGGCAACAAAAGCAGGAGTTACATTTAACTTACTTTACATTCCAACACTGCACAACTTGTAATATGTTAGCTTTCTCCATGCAATAATACACAGTTTTGGAGATGCAGAAGCCAAGCGAACACCTAAACAACATTACAGAAACTTTTACTGCCCATGAGTGTTAAGGCATCTATGCCTGTCAGAAAAAGCAGAAATTTCATTCCAAGACATTTCTCCTCCAAGACATAGCTCACTCTGTGACGTCAAAACCTACAGGCTTACACAAAAGCCACCTTTTCAAACACACCTCTGCAAAGCAAAACAATTGTTTTCATAATTCTGCAAAAAATCACAAAATTCATTACATCTTCCAGAAATGTATGACTGTAAAAATGACCATATACTGCCTTCTCTTTAGTTACTAGTCTACTGGCACACCTTCCCTTCACAATTGTGCCACTCAACTGCATTCCAGCAGCTCAGTAACATCTCAGTGAACCTCAGACTGTTTCATTTCCCTGCTAGAATCACAGGGTGACAGTGAACTTCATGGAAAAACAAAAAGACAAAAAAACCGAAAGAAATCCATTACAAGCCACATTGCTGTGTTGAGCATTACTAAAGAAAAAAGAGTTCAGGCAAATCAGTAGTGAAATTAAAGGACATTTTACCTCCTAGCTTCAGCCACAAAGATTCAAAACTTGTTCCATGTCTCTTAGTGCTATATTTAAAATACAGTTTGTGCTGAGTTGAACAGACTCAACACAAACTTTAGACAGGATAATCTGCTGGAACACCAGCATAAGCAGGAAGGAAAGCTGATATTACAAAAGTGACTCAATGAACTTGCGGATAAAATCCAATCCAAATGATGTATTTTGATGCCCTTGCCTCCTAAGCCAAAATTTATTTTTTTTTTAAAGTAAAAAAAAAAAAAGTCACAGTGCAACTATGACATGCACATGCAGTCTTTTCAGGTATAAATGCCAGCATTCACAGCTCAGAGGACAAAACTAAAGGTCTAGCTCTAGTCTATCAAACCCACTCCTTATCACTCAGATTATCTTAAATTCAGTGCTAGCAGTACAACGATAGCAGCAATGCATTTTGTATCAATCAATATTATCATAAAAAAAACTTGTTAAGTTATCATGGCAACAAAAGAAAACTTGTAAGTTATTGTAACAGGAGAAGAATGAGAAAAGTAAGTAAAAAGCACTGACTGAAGATACAAGAAAATGAGTCAACAGAGTTTCAAATAATAGTAGTAACATATTTATGAAAATCCTACATTAAATGAAATACACACTCACAAATACACACACACTTTTCTTCCCTATGGCGCATTAGCCCTAAGCCAAAACTGATACGGCCTCTGCCACATGCACGAGTCGATGCTTTATAAAAATAAGATCAGCAAACTGAGAAAGAGGACCTCAAAAAGAAGACATCATCTATTCCAGACCCTTCTTCTGAAGCAAGTTCAAGAACACCATCTCAAACATTCCTAATAAGGGCATTCCCCTTGATGTTAAAAAAAGAATAAATAAGCAGAAATCCCAACTTTTCACATAACCTAAGAAACAGGAAACCACTTTTGCCAAGAGCTGGAAAATGATACAGTGTAAGAACATTTAAGCACCTCACCCAAATCAGCTTATTATTTCCTTCTATTTGACAAGGGACAGTTAACTTCCTATCAATTTTTCTCTTAACTAAAGATTGCATCTCCGTCTTCTTTCTGAGCAAGTGTCATTCAGTTTCACCAGAATCTTCCAACTACTGAAACAGGCCATGTTTTTCATGACCTCTGGCTCTCCTCTGACACCCCTCATATTTGTGTGTGGGTTTTATAAGGAGATCCCAGTGCCCACAGCCTAATGCAGTACTCTAGTGTTGGGGTGGGTGAGCTGGCAGCGGTAGAAGCTGGGATGCCAGAAAACCCTGGATCCAGGAGATCCCCTGCACTGGTGGGTCAACTCAGAGAACAAATAAGCTCCCCCTGCTCAGGTTACAGGGAAAGACTTCTTCTCCCATCAGGCAGTACCTGT
>VZRR01007717.1:356407-416132 GCA_013398015.1 Oreocharis arfaki
GCTCAGGCTCCTTGCCTCCTTCGAGAGCAGGTGGCCCATATAGGAGGGGAGGCGGCTGCAGCGGAAGGGCGGGTGTCACCTGCGGGAGGCGGCGCCGGGAGCTGACATGCTGCCGGCGGGCCGGGACAGGAGGCGTTGGCGGCGGCGGGGCTGGTTCCGGGACGCCGGGAGGGAGGGAGAAGCTTCCGCTACCGCCGGCCTGACCTCCCCCGGGCCGCGGGGGCGGCGCTCCGCGGGCCGGCGCTGCTGCCGCCAGCGGCTGCGCTGGGGCCGGAGGAGGCTGCGCCGCGGGTGCGTGCGGGTGGGTGCCCGCTGTGTGCTCCTGTGCGTCACTTCAGTGCGCTCACTGTGTAAATGCGGGTCTAGAGGCTGCATACGACACGTACGCTTGTCTCATGTGCGTGTATGCATTATCACGGAATCGTTAGGGTTGGAAGGGACCTCTGGAGATGACCTCGTCCTACCCCCTGCCAAGGCAGGGTCAGCTCAAGCAGGTAACACAGGAACGCGCCCCTGTGGGCTTGCAATGTTCTCAGGGAGACGCCACGACCTACCTCGTCTATTGCTCTGCCACCCTCAACGTGATGTTCTTGTTGAGGTGGAACTTGCTGTATTTTAGTTTATGGTCACTGCCCCTTGTCCTGTTACTGGACACCACTGAGAAGAGTCTGGGACCATCCTGTTGGCACCGGCCTTGGAGATACTCATACACATTACTGAGAATCTCTTTCACTCTTCTCTTAGCTAAACGGACCTAGCTCCTGCAGTCTCTCATTACAAGAGAGATGCTCCAGACCCACCATAATTTTTATGGCCTCCTCTGGACCCCCTCCCTTATCTCGTTGCTTTACATATATATACGTAAAAAGTATAAAATACATGCATATTTTTGAGTAACTGAAATAAAAGTTATTTGGGATACTCTTTGTAGGGAAATATGAGAGGACCTCTGCCTGCTGGTCTCAGATTATATGGAGGACAGTGGCTGAGGTTTTGTAGTGGCAAAGCAACACGAGCTTAAAGACCACAAAGAGCAGTCTTCCAAGTTTTCCTCCATCAATGCCATCTTCCCACCAACACTCTTCATAAAATACTGGTTTTCTGCTGTTTTAATTCATTGTACATCCAACACCAGGGCTCATATGGGACCTCCAATTCCCTATGCTGTCCTGGCAACACTCACCTCTAACTGGAGTGTGTTGAACCTCTATGCAGGTGCCCAGGTGTCTAAATCCTTGCTGGAGGCTGCACTGTTTTAATTAAGACTCTGCTTAGTGCCTATAGCAAAAACAATTTGTTTCAGTGTTCAGTTCTAAACTGTTGGCTTAGCTATATAGGCTTAGATATATGGCTTAAATATATGTGCAATTTTGTCTTTAGTAAAAGCTGTTCAGGGAAGGAGAAGGCAAGTTATAGCTAGAGTATGTATGGTGCAGTACTAATATTAAATAACAAAGGGCAAGACAAGAAATGTACAGGATTTTATATTGTGTAGCACATCTTTTGGCCTTTTGCCATGGGACAAGTTATGTTAGGATTAAAATACCCATGCTGCTATTATTTTCGTTTGTTACCTCTATTATTAGTCTTCAGTGGCTCTGTAAAAATATGTTTCCTGTGAGAAAAGTACTAAATATACTTTGGATAAAAGTAGAACAATAGAATATTTTGTTTGGATTTATAACTCAATGAGATTAATCAATACAAACCACGGCAAAGTTTTGCAAAAAAATTGGCAAGGCCTTTTCTGCTCTGTTGGGAGAATGGGTTGAAAAGCAGAAGATAGCCAGAAGTAGCTCTTGATGAGACTGTGTGAACAGCAGGCCAGTCGTCATCTTACATGGACTGAGTTTAACAGTGCCTGCTCTGCATTTGTGTAGCCCAGGGGTTGCTTCAGGGCTCCCCCAGTTAGCAAGGTAATGGACATAAATTCACTCTTTGTGCCTTAGCTATAGGTTTGTGGTTGTCCCAGCTGCCTGCCTGAGGCGCGCTGGCCTGGTGGCAAGAGAGAGAGTGGCGCAGGAGACCGGCTGGTGCCTCCAGAGGGTCTGTGCCTCGGAGCTCGTGCCTAGTCCCAGCTACCGGCTCGGCAGCAGGAAGCTCGCCTGGCAGGCAGGGCGTAGCCACAGCACCGGGATTAAAAAGGAGAGGGAGAGCTCTTGCTTGCCGTTCCAGTGGCGTTTATTGAGGGTAGGGAAAAGGAGCAGAGAACGCAGACCTAATGGAAGCAGTGGCAAAAGCCCCCTTAGAGAAGCTGACAAGGGTTTTTATCCAGGGACAGCTTTGGGTGGAGCGAACACAGGGAACCAATCATAGGGAAGAATAGGGGAGGAACAAGGGGTACAACAACCAATAAAACGCAACCAGGGGAGGGTACAATAAAATGACATGAACTGGGACCAATGGGGCGTCGAGTAACGGGGAACTTTTGAGAATATATACATATTCAATAGGAGAACTGAATATTCATAAGCTAATCATAATACAACAGAGAGGGGGAAACTTATGATTGATAGCTTGGCTAAAAGATGGGGGATAGGGTCCATGCCCTAACCCACCATCGGGCGGTGGTCTCTTTATTGTCAGAGTCCCTGGCAGCTTCCACTGCTGCTACCACCGCCACACCTGCCAGTGGCAGTTCACACACTCCTTCCTCCCACAGACTGCAAAACTTTATTTCAGTAAGGAAAAATAAAGACATTAAAAGAAGACGAAAGTCCGAGTCAAATCTTCAAACCAATCAGAACTCAGAATAAGTGCTGGCTGGCTTCAGCTTCTCCAATGTGTATCTTTCCCACACAGGCCTCAGTACCTCAAAGAACTGCTCCAGAGTGGAGCCCTTCCATGGCTCCAGAGGTCATGCCAGGAGCCTTCTCCAGAAAAGGCTTCTGATGGGGTCATGTGTGCTTTTGGATATCCACCTGCTCTGGCATGGGATCCTTCGTGGGCTGCCAGTGGTGCTCCACAATGGACTCTTCCATGAGTCACAGTCTCTTCGACTCAGGTTCACATTGGAGTTCCAGCCCATCCGGTGTGGCAGCACAGGAGCACAGCAGTGCCCTGCCCAGGCACTTTGCTGTGGCTGTCATCAGAGTGTTCCCAGGCATAACTCACTGAGGTGACCAGCAGGGCAGCCAGCAGCAGAATCGGAGCAGCCACCAGCACACACTGGGCTCGAAGAGACAAACAGGAAGGTGAGCCCCATGGCAAGCACAGTAGCCTGCCAGTTAATGGCTAAACAGCAGTAACAGCTACAAATTCGATGTGGCACATTCCAATCAAATCTGCCATTATTTCAACCCTTCATGGACTACACTGGGTGCCAGAACAACTGACGTGGTTCTTTTTTTCATTTTAATCACTTGTTTTTCTTGAGTTTTATTTCTTCTCTCTTTGTTTTGTTTTCATTTCATTTTTCTCTTTTCCTTGCAATTCATTATTACTACTACTATTACTATTTCTAAATTATTAAGCTGCTGTTAGTTACCTCAACCCATGAATTTGTTTCTCACTTTTGCACTTCCAGTTCTCTCCCTGTCTCACTAGGGTGGGGGAGTGAGAAGGACTGAGTGAGCAGCTGTGTTTTTCTTAGTTGCCCGCTTAGGTTAAACCACAACAACTGTGTTTGTCATAAATATATTTGGCATGATTATTTTCCCCTTCAAGTAGATCACAGAATCACAGAATCCGTTAGGTTGGAAAAGATCTCTGAGATCATCAAATCCAACCTTTTACCAAACACCACCATATCAACTAGACCATGGCACTAAGTGCCACATCCAGTTTTTCCTTAAACACCTCCAGGAACAGTGACTCCACCACCTCCCCAGACAGCTCATTCCAAGGTCTAATCACCCTTTCTGTGAAGGAATTCTTCCTAGTGTCCAAATTAAACCTTCCTTGGAGAATCTTAAGACTATATCCTCTTGGATATAGTCACTGGTTCCCTGGGAGAAGAGACTGACCCCCACCTGGCTACAGCCTTGGGTCAGGGAGTTGCAGAGAGAGCGGTAAGGTACCCCCTGAGCCTCTTTTTCTCCAGGCACACAGATTCCTCACCTGCTTCTTATCAGACTTGTGCTCCAGACCCTTTACCAGCCTTGTTCCTTTCTCTGGACAGCCCCTTAATGACCTTCCTGAATTGAGGGACCCAGAGCTGGACACAGTGCGCAAGGTGTGGCCTCACCAGTGCCCAGCACAGGGGTCCTGCTGCCCCACTATTGCTGACACAGGCCAGGTGCCCTTGGCCTTCTTGGCCATCTGGGCAGCAGCTGGCTCATGTTCAGCTGCTGTTGACCAGCACCCCCAGGTCCTTTTCCACCAGGTGGCTTTCCAGACATTCTGCCCCAGCCTGTTGAACCTCAGACCATTGGCCTTGGCCCATTAATCCAGCCTTCCAGATCCCTCTGCAGAGACTTCTTGCCTTGTAGCAGACCAACACTCCCACCCAAGCTGGTGTTGTCCATGAATTTGCTGATGGTAGACTCAACCGCCTCATCCAGATCATCAGTAAATACATTAAACAGAACTGGACCCAACACTGATCCCAGGAGGACACCACCAGTGACCAGATGCCAGCTGGATCCAGCACTATTCCCCACCACTCTCTGTGCCCGGCCATCCAGCCAGTTTTTAACCCAGCTGAGAGGGCACCTGCCCAAGCCGTGGGCTGCCAGTCTTTCCAGGGAGATGGTATCACAGGCATTGCTGAGATCCAGGCAGACAACATCCGCAGCCTTTCTCTCCTCCACCTAGTGGGTCACCTGGTTATAAAAGGAGATCAAAAAAGACAGATTTTTCCTTTGGTTTTATGCCACTGTTATCACAGAATTAAATACTTTGTACAGCTGGGCCACTGTTAGCAGACATAATGTGTATCAGAAGTTATAGTATTTCTGAAGTTGGGGCATGTATAAAATTTTTATCTCTGTAAGTGGGCAAGTTCCAAGGCAATGATGTTGTCAGAGTTCCATGGGGGTCAGGGCACCAGGCAGGGCAGTATGGGGCCTCACTACCTGTGACCAGAGGCAAACTTTACCCACATCTCAATTGTTTTCAAATATCTTTATTAGTTAAACCTGCTTATTTATGTCTAGCTGTTTCAATCAAGTAGTTCTTCAAAGTTCCCCAAAGATTTTCAATATCTGTATGCAGATGGAGAAATTCTTTCTATTGTTTTCAGTCTCCCATCTGAAGTTGAAACACACTTCTCCCAAAACACCACCTGCTTCAATTTCTGAACTGTGCAATTCAGTCTAATCAAGATCTCATTAAAAAAGAGAATGGTGTAAGTACCATAACAAAACTTTGGGTTTTATTCTTTAATGATCTAGGCAAAACCTTTTAGATACAAACATAGAGGGAGAGTTTAGATCATTTTTCAAGATGGTACGCTGTGCTTTTTCTGATAGCCTGCAGGAGCTGACCAAATTTTAAATTCCAACAGTGAATGATGAGAACTACAGAGAAGAAGAGGGTGCTTCTGGTCTATGCAAGGGTTTTAACACTGAGTGTCACTGTTGCTTCATGAAAGGGAAGCACAGGAACCACCTGTTGTAGAGTAAAAGCAAAATGAAATATTACATGACCAAGTATCAGCTGTGAAGTCTTCGCTACATTAATGTCAGAAGGCAGATATGACTAGCAGTTCATTTCTTCGTTATCACTGCTTATATTTCATGAAATTAGAAGTCATAAAACCAGTAATGTGAGATACCTGAAAGCTGCTACAACTTACTCAGTCTAGGAATGAAGCAGTAAAATCCCTTCAATTTATGACAGTAAGGGTTTATTACATACATAGCAATAGATAATGACATTTTTCAGTGTTATCTCTGTTCATATTAAAATAGGCCACAAAGCCTGGTGACCCAAGATTAGTACGGTATTTAATTTTGAGTTGCAAGGGAACACAAGAATTTTTTTTTTTAAGTTATCATGTTATATCTAGTCCTGATACCCCTTAAGTGCATGTTCATCTGTATTTCAGGACTGACCTTTAGAAAACTAGGTCTATAATCTTTGGTCATATTGCCAATGTTGAGAGTTATTAGTTATTTAACTTAAATAAGTAAGTTTAAAATAGAATTAATTTCATTGAGTTATAAAGTTATAACACTGTGTGATTTAGTTTGTTTATTCCCTTTGAATAGCTTTGCTTTCTTAGCATCAGTAGCTTTGCTGTGTTAGGAATGTCGTTATGAAATAGATTGAAGGAAGTAGCAGAATTTCCTTCTTAGGTTTAGAAACAGATTATAAGTTCTTTTCTAAAATCCTATTTGTTTCGCTATTGTGCTGGTTTTGGCTGGAATAGACTTAAGTTTTTTCACAGTAGTTTGTAAGGGGCTGGGTTTTGACTGGTGACTGAAACAGCTCATGGATATTTTGTTTATTGCTGAGAAGGGCTTGCACAGATCCAAGGGCTTTTTCTGCTTCTCTCCCAATCCTGCCAGTGAACAAGGAATTGGGAGGGGACGCAGCAGGGATGGGATGCCCCAGATCATGTGGCATCACATTCAGCAATGAAATGGGGGGAAGATGAAGGAAGACAGGGGGATATTCAGAGTGATGGCATTTCTCTTCCGAAGTCACCATTATGTGATGGAGCCCTGCCTTCCTGGGTATGGCTGAACACCTGCCTGCCCATGGGAAGAGAATGAATTCCCTGTTTTGCTTTGCTTGGACATTTACCTATTAAACTGTTATTATTTCTACCCAGGCATTTTCTCATCATTACCTGTCCAATTTTTGCTCCCATCCCATGAGGAGCAGTGAGTGAGGGGCTCTGTGGGGTTCAGCTGCTGGCTGGGGTTGCACTGTGACACTGCCCTTAGTCTACATTGGTATGAATGGAGTTCCTCAGTTCTACATTCCTGAAGACTTTCAATTTTATCAAGCTCAAAAGTTGCACCACTATGGACCAGTAAGGTATTGCTGGAGGAGAGTAGATCTCCGCAGCTATAAGACTAAACTAGATTAACCCACTCCCTGGATTATTCTCACTTCTGCTCAGGCAGTGTACTGGACATGGAGAAAGTACCCTTCCTCCTGGCTGATTTTGCCACAGAGAAGAACGTGCAGTTGCTTATTGCATATAGGCAAAGCCTTATAAAATGAAGGCCTTGTTGCCTTCGTAAAATCATGGTGCAGGCCTGTTACTTTGGCTAGAGAAGGACTGTGGAAAAGAGACATAGCTGAATTAGAGTTAGAAAAACATGCTGTGTGACTGTCATGTGTTCACATAGTGGCTTGTGGTGGTTGGTTGAATTATGTTTCTTGTGCTTTAAAACTATGTAAACAGATAACCGGCTAAGTGCTTAAAAAGGCAGATATTTAGCAAGAATATGTGCAAGCTATAGGCAGCCAATAATATTGTATGGTAGTAAGTCAATAGCCAATGAACATGTAACATGAATGCTAAGAAATTGTATAAAAGAAGCTGTAATAAAATAATAAAAGGAGCCTTTTGCTTATGCCCAGGGCAGCATGTGTGTGTGTCATGTCTGTCTCAACAGCAACAGTTGCTGGCAACAATAAGGAGAGAGAGTGTCCACTGTGCTGCACTGGATGAGCAGTGATAAGGAACTTCAGGCATAGGAGTGAGGAAAAGGGGAAGAGAGGAAAGACAAAAAAGGCAAGAGCAGGTATCTTCCTTCAGCCTCTCCTTTCAAATATGCATTTGGAAAATGGTAAGACAGGCCCCCTCTTACAGGAAGCCCAGAGATAAAACAATTTGAGGGGACTAATATCTTGTGGCCTTCACCCTGAAAACATAGTAGAGATTCAAATCTTAGTCTGTGCAGTGGGGGAGATGTGTACTTTTGAGGATTAGGTGGAAAAGTGGGGGAGAAAATTTTAGGAGTCATTTTACGTTTGATGAATTACATCATAAAACTTCTAAAAGTACTTTTCTTCTGGAAAAAACTGATTCTTTGGAGGGCAGGAGGAATACTTTAAAGGATAATTTCCCCTGACACCAAGGCTGCATATGCAAGTATGGAAGAATTTTCCAGCATCGAGAAGAGGTAGGACTTTCTCTGAAATCAGAGATCTCGCACCTAGTAACAGATTACAGTTTTAGACACAGCACAAACAAAAAGTGAAACATCATGAAATCTATAAGGACATAATCTAGAACTTGATTCTAGTCAAATTCTGATTTAATATCCTTTTCCTATTTAGGATATTAAGGAGTATAAAAAGCCTACCTAATTTTAACTGACCTGCATACTTATTTGAAGATGGCAGTCAGGATCTGGCTGTTCTTGATTTGTTTTTTGTTGGCTGGTGTTCTGTTGTGTTTGCACTAAATACAATATTTATGTATTATCAAATATCATATCCTGCCAGTACAGTAAGATAGCAACAGCAGTTTATATTATGAAAAAAATTTTTTTTAAAATAAAAGTACCTGATTTTGTACTCTAATAAGAGATTTTTAAAAATATGTCTCAGTGTCATGGTTTTAACCCCACCAGCAGCCCAGCCTCACATCCCTCACCACCCCACCAGCAGGACCAGGGAGAGAACTGGAAGGGTCAAAGACACAAAACTCATGGGTTGAGATGCAGACAGTTTAATAGGGAAAGCAAAAGCTGTGCACACAAGAAAAGCAGAACAAGGAATGAATTCCCTGCTTCCCATGGTTGGGCAGGTGCTCAGCCACCCCCAGCAGAGCAGGGCCCCATCACACTAATGGTGACTTGGGAGGACAAACCCCATCAGTCCAAACATCCCCCCCCTTCCTCCTTCTTCTCCCCACTTTGTACACTGAGCCTGATGTCACAAGGTCTGGAATATCCCTTTGGTCAGTTGCAGTCACCTGTTCCATCTGTGTCCCCTCCCGCCCTCCCAGGTACCCCCAACCTCTTTGCCAGCATGTTCATGTGAAAAGCAGAAAAGGCCTTGGCTCAGTGCAATCCCTGATCAGCAATAACAAAAACATTTTTGTGTTATCAACTCTGTATTCAGCACAAATCCAAAACACAGCCCCATACCAGCCACTGTGAAGAAAATTAACTCTACCTCGGCCAAAATCAGCAGTGTTTAAATGAAAGGCTTGTCTGCTTATTGATACCTTTAAAGTCATAGTCTTCATTACAACCATTGTATTGTCTAATTTTTCATGTGATTCTCATAGTTGAATGCAGGCTGTGATTCTCATGACTGAATCTCAGTTTCAGGGCTCTTCAAGAGGAAAAGGAAAGTTAATGTCACTACTCTGCTGAATATTTGGGTAGTATATACTGTGAATTATCTATTTGCAGGGGTAATTTGCCTTTTCTTATTTGTTCTGCAGATATAATCATCTGATCTTCAAATGTCACCTTAAAGTTCTACTTTGCTGGAAGGAAAAAGCATAAATATGACATATAATTTCAACTAATTGAATTGCAATATTTTACAGTCTGCTTCCACAATGACCCACCTGTGTGTTGATAACACACATTATGTGTATTTGGAAGTGCTTAGGAGTCAGGGTCTCTTGTATGACTGTAATCTTAACTGCCTGTCTCTCATTACGAGGGAAATAGTTGAATGTTTTCACGAATGTTCTGCCAAAAATAACAGCTAGGTGTCTTTAGGTAGTGGTAATCCTATTTCCCAAGGTAGAAGGCGAAGTCTGGAGATCCCCTTCGTATCTTATACAAAGTATCAATCTGAAAGATCTTCGAAATAACAGGTTTTTTGTTTTTTTGAGGTGATGACCTCCTCAGTAACTAAAAAACCCTCGAACTTGTAAACATGAAGTATGGTCTGCCTGAAGATGGCAGTGTTTGATTTGGAAGAATAAATCCTGCTGAGAAATGAAGATTGGATTCTGTTTTATTATTCATCATACCATGGCACCTAAGTGACAGGCTGTCAATAATTAAAGGGAAGGTAGGAGAAGAGAGGGCACATGTTTCACAGTCTTCTGACCTGCCATAATTTTTCTTTCTCTCTCAGCACAAAGATTCTCTGGTGAGTGTGTAGTAATAATCTATTTTCAGGCATTACAACACTTGCATTCAAGCCTCCAGAAATCCTTACCTAGGAAATGCCTAATTTCTTTTTTTTTTTCTTTGCTTTTGATAAATTGGCAATTAAGATTTGCCCTTATACGAAGTGGTGATGATAAAAATATCAGCACTATAATGTTTCCATTTCACATTTTTTGTGTTTGAGCACACATTGGATTTACAGTACTAAAAAATATTTTGTATCCAGATATTTAAAGTTAACTATTTAAGTTAATTTTTTATGCAGCTACAGAAGGTCTACAACCTTAGGAGAAAAAGAAGTAGATAACTTACTGATTAGTCTCTCTCGATTTCTTTTAGTAATCCACAGAATGATTACAGTTGCCTTGTAGCAAATTACTTTTTTACAGGAGCATTATGTGAAAATTCCTGTGTAAATAAACAAAGCAGCACAAATCAAAATAGAAGTTATCTTAAACAGAAGTCTTGGGCTAGTCTTATTTTCAATGTATTTGTGGAAATCCAGTCTCTATCATACATGTGTGCTTTTTTCACCATTCCAAGTAATGAATTTCGAAGGGTTACATGAGTGTAAAAAGCTCTTTTTGTTGCTTTGATTAAAGACTGCACAATACTCCTGAGGTCAATACAACTCGTAAGTGGACATAGTAACTACAATGCTCCTGGCTGCTAACAGAGTTGAGAAATTAGTTTCTGGTAACATGGTAACGTTTTACTATTTATGATAGTTGCTTCCAGAGTAGAATTGTGATTCTCAAACTGGGTTTTGAGTCTGCAAGATCAGAGGAATGGTAACTAGTGGGGTTCCACAGGGCTCCTTCTTAAGCCCTGTGTTCTTCAACATCTTCATAAATGACTTGGACAAAGGATTTGAAGGTACACTAAGTTTGCAGATGATACAAAATGGGGAGGAACTGCTGACTCCCTCAAAGGTGGTGAGGCCCTACAGAGAGACCTCGACAAACTGGAAAGGTGGGCAATCACCAGCTGTATGGAGTTTAACAAGGACAAGTGGTGGATTCTGCACCTGGGATGGGGCAACCCTGGATGTACGGACAGACTGGGGAACAAGATACTGGAGAGCAGCTGCAGAAAGGGACCTGGAGGTTCTGGCTGATGGCATCAGCTAGACATCAGTCAGCAGTGCCCTGACAGGAGGGCCAACCCTGGGGGGCATCAGGCACAGCATTGCCAGCCAGGCCAGGGAGGGGATTGTTCTGCTCTGCTCTGGGCTGGAGCGGCCTCACCTCGAGTCCTGGGAGCAGTTTTGGGTGCCACAATGTACAAAGGTTATGAAGCTGTTGGAGGGTGTCCAAAGGAGGGTTATGAAGATAATGAAGGGTCTAAAGGGGAAGGCATAGGAGGAGCAGTTGAGGTCACTTGCTCTTCATCTTGGAGGAGACTGAGGGGAGCCCTCCTTGGGGCCTTCAGCATCTTCACAAGGGGTAGAGGAGGGGCAGAAACTGACCTCTCCTCCCTGGGGACCAGTGACAGGACCTGAGACAATGGCCTGAATTTGTGTGAGAGAAGATTTACATTAGACACAGAAAAAAGGTTTTTCACCCAGATGAGGGGAGCCCTCCTTGGGGCCTTCAGCATCTTCACAAGGGGTAGAGGAGGGGCAGAAACTGACCTCTCCTCCCTGGGGACCAGTGACAGGACCTGAGACAATGGCCTGAATTTGTGTGAGAGAAGATTTACATTAGACACAGAAAAAAGGTTTTTCACCCAGAGGGTGCTTGGGCACTGGAACAGTAACTTAGAAGCTATTAAAGTAATTAAAAAGTGTTAGAAAACATGGGAGGAATTTTTTAAAACTGAGGTGTTTCAGGGGATGGCTCCCAAACAGGATTCATACATGTACTTTTAAGAACAAACAAACAAACCACATCACCTCCATGCCATTGCCCTTTCCGCCATATACTTCTAAGGAAGAGGAGTGGGAAAACTACATTGTAGGAAAATTAGGTTGCAGGCAGGCACAGACAGAGAATACAATCTGTCTAGGTACAGGATGTCTAAGTATAGAAGTAGATGCTAAAACCTTCTGAGAACAACACCTGCAAAGGTAAGATTCTCTAGGGTTTTTTAATAAAAATAACTGGGACAAGTTAGAGGATTCTGTCTTGATAACCCTCAAGATAGCAAATAAATAGTCCATGCTAACTTTCCATGAAGATGGATGTTCGAAGAATCACTCACAAACAAAATTTTTAAGAACCTTTATGATAAATTTATAAATTAATAACATTGTTCATGCCATAATGTCTTTCTTTCATGTCTGGACTATTCTTCATCTCTCTGTCCTGCCCACAAACGTTTGTTTCAACCAGCCAAATAGTATGGCTGAAAATAGATGACTCACACTGCTCAATTATTCTGCCTAGTTAGAGTCTGTCTATTAGGCTGATGGGATAAACTTAAAACCTCAGCAAATGTATGTATATATATTACATATAATCAAGAATGGATAAAATATTTTTGAAAAGATAGTCTTTGTAGCAATATTTTTTAAGCAGTGCCAACTCCCTTCAGTCTTTGTCTTTGAAGAGAAACTGGGGCCTTTGCCAGAATTCGTGTTAACTACTGCTGGCAGAAACCTACAGGAAAACTTGCCCTTTATCTGGAAGGAGCAGCTGCAGCACCAACATTTCAGAGAAACTGTATCTCTCCATAACCTCTCAAGGTTTCATTGCCTTGCTCCCCTAAGAGGAATTCTGTATAAACATTAGTACTCGTGCAAAATGCATATCCCTAAAATTAAAGAAATATCTAAAAGGCAAATATATAGAGTCAGGGAAGATGAGAAGCACCTTGACAGGTTATATTAATGTTGTTATTAGGATAGTTTCAACATTTTGCACATTTTAGTAAGAGGGGACATATTGCTGAAGGGTTGACCTATACTGAATGAAATGCACATATCTTCCCCACCAGTATGCCAGGGAAATGCATGTGATGTGTATTATGAGATCAGCTAGCCCAACCAGAAAAAAAGAACGCATTTCTCTTTGGGTGCCATGGTATCCCATGGCTGAGAGACGGTAGAGAACAAAACTAGTTGAATTAAAAAGCGCATAAAGCAAGCTTTGTATATTTCATGTGCACCTTTTAACTTTTTCTACTGGTGTGTTTCCAAAGAGAGGTAGAGATTGTTTGAAGACATCAAGGCTCTGCCTTAGCATGGAACTGTCCCATTTGCTGTTGCAATACTGCACTGAGGTTGTTGAATGTTGGATAGACGTCCCCATCTCATCAGGTTTTATCCATGTACAAAGTCCAGCATAGCTCTGTGGGACTTTGAGTTGTAAGGTCAAGTCCTGAATTATGTACTGCAACAATTCTCCTGCACTAGAAGTTTAAATGAGGGATCTTGCCACAAAATGCCTCAAGTGTGTAGGGACCAACAGAGACAGCTGTGGACAGCCGCTGCCTCCCACGCTCCATGTGGGACTTGCAGACCAGGCTGCTGATTCACTTTCCGGATGCATTTGTCTAACAATATCTGGCACATGGGCATGGAGTGAAAAGATACTGTGATGCAGCTGACTGGCATTAGCTGTTGGCTGCCTGTGCCTGGTAAATGAGATCCCAGGCTGGAAGAAAGCTTGTAATGCTGTTTTCAAGGAACTGAACAGAGCCACAGGCCTCTCTCCCACCTGTGCATCAACATGCTGTAAAAGATGTGCTTTTTTGCTGCTTAGGCCCAACTTCTCTGTCAGAGATGTACTGTGCAGTTTGTCTACTCATGTTTAAATATACAAGGGAGAATCTGGGGAGAAAAAAAAAAGATTATGAGGCTTCCTACAGACCAAAGGAACAATGAGATAGAAATAAGTGAGCATTTGAACAGCTTTTCTTGAAGTATTAAAACAGGAAAAGTTTAGTTTATTGATATAGGTTTCTTCATAAGAAAAAACAATCCACAAAACAACTGTCTGAAAGTGTTATATAGAAAATGTGATTCTTGCTTTAACTGCTCAGGGTGTTGCAGACATCTAGAAAAATTCTTTAGGTGCTTCAGAGGATTCTTGAAAACTGGTGCCCATTGTAGATCTTGATGACTTGGGAAAAACATTTAGCTTCGAGTCTAACTCAGGTTTTGAAAGTGTGTCCTGGGCATACAAACACAGACCATCAAAGTACCTAATGAAAGAAGTAAATCTGTTCTTTCACTGTCTGTATAAATGCACTCTTTTGCCCATCTGACCCCTGCTAGACATTGTCTGCTTTCTTCTTTGGCAAAATGTACATATTGTACTCTTGTTGCAATCCATAAAGTAAAGTATATTGGTCTTCTACCTGTGAGTCTGTTGCAGGAAACTGTGCAGCCTACAGGCAAATATCATTCAGAGGATTCAGAGAGAGGTGGTTCCATTTTGCAGTATAAGAAAAAACCAGCATGTCATGGCTATGGCGGTTGCAGAAGTGTCATACCATTATAGGAGATCAGTAGCAAAATCACTTCATGTCAGTTTTTGCAAAAACTAGGGCATATGCTACCTAATTTTGCAGAATGACATGACTTCTGAAATTTAATACTTACTCATCTTCTTCTCAGAAGCATACACACTGCCTTGTTGCAAAGTGGGATTATTTAGAAGTAATTGCACAAATTGCTTATCACATACAATATTCCTTTACTGCTTGAGAAGCACTCTTTCAGCTGCGATTAATTTGGACAGTAGTGCCTAATATTCATTAATTTAAAATCTGTATTTCCTGTGGATTTTCCTACTTTGTACTTTTTCTCTACTTTGTACATCTATGTAAATTTGAGTTTATTATGTTATGTTATGTTTCCTGGTAAATTTTCAGAATGAAGTTCTTTATTCATGTAAATGTTTTGGTCATCATATATGTGTTTCAAATAAGCTAAAGTCACTTTTCAGTATAATTAACATGTAATTAAAATGGCCCTCTAGTGCCTTATGCTCTTCCAGAACGTTTTGTGCACTGACAAGTCTTTGAAAAGAAAACATGTTATTTTCACAGGTGGCTTAGATGTATCATGACAATTTCTGTGCAGGGGCTAGCAGTAGATGTTGGAAATTATCTGCATGAAATCAAGTTGAATCAGTTGCATGAAGTGTAGTTATGTTGAATGACGTACAAGTGATGGAGGGACTAGTAGGAACAGCTTGGTGAAGCTGTGGTTTTGAAAATAAGAGAACCATAACCTAGAGTAAAGATCAAAAGAAAGGTGCACTTGGCCTGTGTCATTTTACTGGTTTTCTGCATTGTCTTCTGAGTGTTTAGGTACTTCTTGATTTAGGATTGTCAGTGCTAAGGTGGACTACATACTGCAGTACAAGTTGAAGCATGATTATTAGATAAGTTCTACTCCCATGGGAACCTCTACTGGTGAAAAGCCAGTTAGTCCTACCTGCAACTCTTCAAGTCCTCAGGTGTAGTAATAGGTCATGCACAAAGTAATCTTGTGTTTCTGCCTTAAGGCATGTGCAGTTCACATACAAATCATTTTTTTAATAAGAGGAATAGCATTTCAAGTTAAAAAAAAAAAAAAGCTGTATCTTAAAGTTATTTTAATACAATTAAAATTGGAGGCTGCAGATTAAAGCTTTGATCTGAATGCAAGAGAACAGTGAAATACCATAACTGCAGTTTGCTCTTTCCCATTTGAGCTAGTGCACCTCGT
Source organism: Oreocharis arfaki (assembly GCA_013398015.1). NCBI lineage: Eukaryota > Metazoa > Chordata > Aves > Passeriformes > Paramythiidae > Oreocharis > Oreocharis arfaki. Next base: position 372,050 of record VZRR01007717.1, read on the forward strand.
ACAGGTACACCACTAAAGGAACGCAGCAAGCCATGAAACTTGTATTTCTTGTCAACCAAAGTCATTTAATGTTTCTGATTTTCACAAATCAGAGACTGCAGTCTGTTGTTTGCTGATCATTTGACTTGCCTGTTCGTAAGATAAATGGCTTTTCCTATTTAACTGTAAAAAATTTTCATACACATCAGTGGTGCACTTTTTGTAACAAACAGATGAACTGGAAAAGGGATTCCTCAGTAGTGGTTACCTAATACATATCTTTTGGGAGTTAACTGAAAAAGTAAGGCTCCCTTTCTCTTCCCTGTAGTCCACAGTTCTCAAACAGCTTTGCTTAAGGAAAAGCCTTAATGTTGGCACTGGCACTCACAGCCACCAGTAAGAGAACGACAGAGGGCTTTTCTGCTCTCCTGGCCATTTGGAAATCTTAGCCAACACTGAAACATCAATGGCTTCAAAAGTGCAGGGAAGAAGAAAAAAGGATAATGTTTACTGAGTGAGCTACACACATCAGGTACAACTTTTATAGGGCAAGGTGACTTCTAAAGATTAATGAATTCAGACTCAGGTTACCATGAAAAGAGAAAAAAACCTATTATCGACATGCACAGAAGGGGAATATGGGGCAGAGACAGGATAAGACAGCCTATTGTTGCAACGGAAAGCTGTGGCAGAATAAGAAATAGGATACAAAATTTGCCAGTCATTTCCCGTGATGTACTTACTTACCTCATTGCCCCCATAATGGGGGCTGGGATTGAATTTAGTTCCACATCTTAATACTCATAGAACCTCATGTGGAGGAAGAGAGGTGAAGTGTTGAGAACTGTCGTGCTTCCCTGAATAACACAGTCTCTGAGACAAATCCTAAAATGCTGGAGCGTCTTAAAATGTCTGAGATTATTTGACTTCATTAGGATTAAATGTTCTGAGGACTTCATAGTGCAATGTGTGTGAAATAATTTGGAGATGAAAAGAGAACAGTTTCCAGTTTGAAGAGATTTATTTTGAGACATCAGACAATTTTATATTACTTTTTGACACACAACTTGTGATCTATCAGCATGAAAGGCTTCAGACTATAAAAAAATCATGTCTTAATTAATATGTAGATGGAAAATTATAAAACCATTCTCCTTTCTCATCTGCACTGTATTTGACAGCATTTTAAAATCATTACTGGAATTTTTTTTTTCACTTTTACAGTGTTATATCAGTATTTCCCAGCTTTTGATTCACAAGCAATGTATTACTTACAAACTCTGAAAATAGCACTTGTGAACAAATGAATCTTCTGTCCTTGCAGCCCACACTGACTGGAAGTGCAATTAGTGTGCTGCCATTATCGTGTTACTTGCTCCACAATTGCCCAAGGATCAAGTAAAAGCTGAAGGCAACTTATTCACAGGAGTAAAACTATTTGAAAAATTAGCTCTAGTCTGGACTTGGGGGGAATAATTGTGGGGTTTGACTTTGGCTGGCTGCGAAATGCCCACCCAGCTGCTCCCTCACTTCTCGCCTCAACTCAACAGGAGAGAAAATAAGATATCAAAACTTGAGAGACAAGATTAAAGGCAGGGACATTATTTACCCGTCACCATCATGGGCAAAACTGACCGCACCTCTGCCTGGGCATGAACATCCAATGGAGTAGTGGATTGTTTGATGGAGAACCTTTATGTTTCTCTGTTAGAAGTTAGAGGCTGCTCTGTACAGTTTGTGGAAATAATGCATGAAACTGTCATAAATGCCCATTTACAATAGAGTAGAATAGAACAGAATGGAACAGAACAAAGTAGAATAGTGTATTTTGGTTGGAAGACATGTACATCCAATCCAATTTTCCAGACCACTTCAGGGCTCACCAAAAGTTAGGGAGTGTTACAAAGGGCAATGTCCAAATACCCTTGTGCATGTAATTGTGTTGTGTTCGACACTGACAGACTTGGGGCACTGACCACTTCTCTAAGAAACCTGTTCCTGGGTCCAACCACTTTGTCAGTAAAGAATTGCATCCTAATGTCAAGTCTGAACCTCTCCAAGTGCAGCTATGAGCCATTTCCAGGCATCCTGTCACTGGATCCCAGGGAGAAGAGATCAGCACCTCCCTCTCCACTTCCCCTCCCCAGGAAGCTGCAGAGAGCAGTGAGGTCACCCCTCAGCCTCCTTTTCTCCAAACTGGACAAACCCAGACTCCCCAGCTGCTCCTCACAGGGCAGCCTTCCAGCCCTTCCAGCAGCTCTCTTTCCCCATCTGGATTCATCCAAGAGCCTTCACATCCTTCCTAGATTTTGGGGCCAGAACTGCACACTGTGCAATCCCCTTTGTTGGCTGTCAGACTGTGCTGTGTCTGATGCACCCCAGGATGGGGTTTCCCCTCCTGCTCACTGACATGCAGCCTGCTGTCCACCAGCACCCCCAGATCCCTTTTTGCAGAGCTGCTTTCCAGCCAATCCTCTCCCAGTTCAGGCTTGTGCCTGGTGCTACTCCTTCCCAGATGCAGAGTCTGACACTTGTTAAATTGCACATCAGTGATGATTTGCCAATGTTCAATCTATCTAGATACTTCTACAAAGCCTTTTGCCCCTCAAGAGAGTCAATAGCATTTCCCACCAAACATGCTTGTAGTGCATCCAGCCTCTGCATTCAGATAATTGATAAACGTATGGAACAGGACTGTCCCCAGTCCTGATCCCTAAGGAGCACTGCTGGCAACTGGTCTTCAGCCACATGTTGCCCCATTTGCTACAACACTTGAGCCCTGCCTTTCAGCCAGTTCTTCACCGAGCCACCATGTACCTGCTCATCCCACAGTTGGGTCACTTCTCCAGAAGGATGCTGTGAGTGACACAATAAAAGCCTTTACACAGCAAAAGGCATCATCTGACTCTATGTACCCTTTAATGAATATTTCTTCAGTGTCTTCAGTACTCATATCCTTCAAGACAGATGGACAATTTGCAAATCAAGAAAGCTGTAGCTGAGTACCTTACTGTTTTGCAGTCCACACAGCTTCTTGCTCTGGTGGCAAGCCCTTCTTTTAAGTAATTTGTGCAGCTGCTGATATTCAGAGTCTGCTGTGTCTTGACAGCTGGGCATGTTCAGTGGCGTGGCTGAGCCACAAAGAAGGCACCTCTTTGCGCTGCCTGAGGTTGCTCTGTGTCTGGAGGGAAAAGTTCATACTCTTCCTGTGGGTCTCTGCAGTGTAGGTGGCACAGGAGAAGATGATGACAGGCTACAGGGCAAGGCCAGGCGAAGAGAGGTTACAGAGGGCAGATTGAAACACTGACTTTACATATAGACTTGGAGAGTCCTGAAAGTCCATGGCAAGCCAGGAGGCCAATAGAAGTTTTTCATCTCAATATGAGCCTAAATGAGATGAATGCCTTGCCAGGGCAGTGAACAAGGCAAGAAAGTATTCCTGTATGATTCCTTTAGCTACAGTCTGTCTGCATTTCCTCTGTATTTTCTAAAAACTTTGCTCTATCCTACTTTGTCCTCAAATGAAAGACAACATTAAACATTCAGGAAACACTTTGTTGTACAGATGGAACCACTACAAAATTCTCATCAAACCATTTTCATTGTACTTGTATAGGTTATATATTCGTTGCTTCTGTCATCTTGCTGATGTTACAGTGCTTTCAAAAAAGGCATTCATGTTCTTCGCTTAACATGTATTTATTATTTGTAGTGTATTTCCTGAGTGTTTTGTAAAACGTGTTGAAGGGACTAATTCCTGGGGTAGGGATACCATTAGTGAACATACCAGCTGAACATAACTGAACAGGATGATCTTGTTTTATTTATAGCTTCACAGATGATAGAAATGAACACCATAGGCCAGGGGTTAACACCAAATGATTTCCTACTACATTCAGTAACTCACAGTGAATTAAAGTAGGGATCTATAGACCAGAAAAAAACCCCAACCCACCACCCTTCTATCACATTAAGCCTTCTCCTTGTATTACAGCTTTTAAAAAGCCTTATCTCTCTCTGTAAAACAAACAAAAGGTGGAAGGAGAGCAAGGACCCAAACCTTGAATCCTGCTCCAAATCCCGTTGACCATAGGTGCTTGGTAGGTCTATTGCAGTGCATACAGCTCAGCATTTCAGCATTTCTTTTTTTTTTTTTTTTTCTTTCTTCTGGGATGTCATTCCAGTTAGCTGTATTGCTTACAGTGCTTTCTTCCTTTCTTACATGAATCATCTGTGATGGTTGGGTCTGCTGAACTCTTTTCCTCCTATTTTTTGCTGGTGGTCCGCAGTGACTCCAGGAGGATATCACAGAGGATACTGCAGGACCAAAAAGGAGTGCTAAGCGTGACCTGAAGTTTGCCATTGCAGAGGGTTCCTAGGCAAGATGTGCTTGTGTGGGCCTATCCAGCAAGGTCTGCTTCCTGCTGTGAAAGGACGGTCCAAAATACTGGTTTGTTTTTTTTTTTACCTTTTCAGTTTGGAAACACTTACTAAATCTGAACCACAATCTGGGAATTGGTTTCCTCTCCATACATAAATTTGATACAACCATCAGAAATATGACTACATCACATGGGATGCAAACATTTAGTCAGGGAAGTGATTTCAACTGAACAACTTGACACAGTTTATTTACTAGTTCTTATAGGAGCTTATAATTAGAGATTTGGCTTCCACTGAGTTATTAAGAAAAATATGAAAATCCTGGGCCAAAGTTTTTTTCTGAGAAATCTGTGTGCCCTACTCAGTGTCCTCACACATCTGACATGATTTTAACATCTGCCAGAAAGAATTTTTAATCTAATTGAGTTCTTCTTGCACTATTAGTAGTTCATACATAAAGGAATTTTAAAATATTGGACAGATGCAAAGTTGTGCTAAGCAACTGAAGAAAAAGAAGATACTATATAAAGCGTCTGCAAAAATCCAAGTCTGCAATCATCAATACACTGTCAACCTGTTAGACAATTTTTTTTGGAAAGAACTACAGGGCTTTTCTTGCACTGAAATTATTTTGAACGGATTTGTTTGCTTCTTGGCCTCTTCCTTTGCATTCTTCCATCATACTGTCCTACCTCTCAAAGTTGCCAGACTTGGGACTAGGAGCAATTCTATATTTAACTGCCTTTTATATTCTTCAGGAATATTACTGCAGTGATTACCTCAAATTAAATCAGCAATTTTTTTTTTGAAGAAAAAGGGTATGGGATTGATCTATCTGTCCACAATAGCATTCTTCACAGCTATCCTTTCTTTACAGCTATATTCCCCACAAGTGTTCCAAATACAAAGCAGAAATGTATACATTTTCTAGATTGCCATTTGCAGTTTCTCTGTCTGAATCTCAAGTATCTGCTGTCAAAGCAATGCTGTCAATGACTTACTCATGCTGTTGCAGGCCTATGACGCATGTATAGTACAACAGTTGCCCCAACAGGTTTTTTTCATGGGGTCTTTCCATTCTGTTTAGAAATTTGGAGGTAAATCATCAAAATGTTACAAGATTACAGGAAAATCTTCTGCTCTTTGATACTACCTCTGAAAGTTGTGGGTGTAATATCCCATGGCCCCTGCAGGGGATACTGTACCCTGTGCAGCCAGTGCTTAAGGTCAAGGGCACATTTGTGCCCTGTAGTGTCAGAAGTGCTAGGAACTGAATATAAATGTATTTTCTACCTGTGGCAGGCAGTGTTCAGTGAGTTACACTGATATTTCCACCAGTTAAGCTATAAAAGTCAAACATTCACACAATTAATTGACAAGGATTTCTGTCGTGATTTAAAAATAGTACTTAAGGAGTCCTATATTGTTTCCTTATTTGCAGTGGCCATTGATTTGCATGTAGTTTTTGACATGTAACCTGTGCTTACATTTTAAGTGCATATTCACTGAAATTTCATTTCCATACTTTATTTAAAAGCACATTCACCGTGAAAGATGTTTTATCACCACATCCGCCTTAAATAAGTGTTAACTTCTCTTTGAAGAATAATGGGTTTTGGTATTGACTAAAGTGTCTTTCAAGAGAATTCTAGTTTTCATTAGGACTGTTGTGGTTTCACCCTAGCCAGCAATGAAGTGGGGTGGGAAGAGAGAATCGGAAGAGTAAAAGTGAGATGAGACATGGGTTGAGATACAGACAGTCTAATAGGGAGAGCAAAAGCTGTGCACACAAGCAAAGCAAAACAAGGAATTCATTTACCCCTTCCCATGGCTGGGTAGGTGCTCAGCCATGCCCAAGAGAGCAGGGCTGAATCATAGCAGTGACTTGGGAAGACAAACATCATCATTCTGAACATTCTCCCCTTCTTTCCTTTCCCCCAGCTTTATATGCAGAGCATGAAGTGGCATGGCCTGGAATATCCCTTTGGTCAGTTGGGGTCAGCTGTCCCAGCTGTGTCCTCTCCCAGCGCCTTGTGCACCCCCAGCCTGGTGGGGTGCGAAGCAGAAAAGGCCTTGGCTCAGTGCAAGCCCTGCCCAGCAAGAACAAAAAGATCCCTGTGTTATCAACACTGTTTGCACCACAAATCCAAAACACAGGCCCACACACCAGCTACTGTGAGGAAAATTAACTCTATGCCAGCCTAAACTAGGATAGTACTTTTCATTATTTTCGTTCACTTTTATTTTAAAAAGTGTTTCAAATCATTAGAATAATAGTTGCTTTAAGCTTACTTGTCTTTTTAGAAGATTCAAACTTGGTTTTTGCATGCTGGCACTGCATTTTTAATGCAAGGAATATATAAAATTAAATTATGATCATTCACCCTACAGGCAACCACTAATTTTTGGCTTCAGCTCTGCATTTCTGCATATATCTGATAGGTGTTACCACATGCAAAAGAAGAGACATTGATGTTTAAAAGGAAAAAGCCTTTATATTTAGAAACTCTCAGACAGCTTTGTTACTGTCTGCATAAGAGTACTGAGGAAGAACCAGATGTTTAAATGGTCAGCTTTGAACTATATAAAATATCATATACCTGTCTGGGATTCAATCCTGACCTCACTGAACCGAATAAAAATTTTTTTGGTAATTAACTTAAAAATGTATTTCTTCTCTGTCAGTTTGTTGCCTGAAATCTAACAGATTCATCTTGAACAAATGCTCTCATTTTAGAGACACAACAATTTGCACTTGTAAACTTACACATAAATGCAGATTCTATACTTAGTTAAAATTCAATGAAAGCAGCTGCTTCAGACATGGTGAGCTCAAGGTTAAAGCCATATTGCATTGTATGAGACATTTGGATGAGGCATTTGCTGTGGAAAAAATGTGAGAGAACATAAAAAGTACAAATTCCAGTTTAAAATAACACTGAGCTTTATTCCCTTGTGATAACCATACTGGAGGTTATAATACAAATCTGAGTGAGTTTGCGTATTGAATAAGACCATCTTTAATCGGCCATGGGTAAAAAAAGGTATCAGTGGAAGAGTCAAGGCAATTTGAATTGCAGGAGCAATTTACATTTCTGATCTGAGTCAATTTCTTGTATGGTAATTTTATTGTAATGGCTTTTACCTTAGAGGAATACAACCTATAGCATTATGTAACCCAGAAACCTCAAAATTTCAAAAAGAAAGCCATAGAACTATTGATCTGGGGGGACAAAGCATTTTCTCCTTTTTCTTTCTTCCAGAAAGGGAAGGATAGAATTTTATATGAATACAAAAGGAACTTTTGCTGTTCATACAGTCATTACCCTTCTAAAAGAACACCAGCCCAATACTTGTATTCAAGCAACTGTAATCTCATTTTCCACTTCACTTAATATGGAAGATTTTAATAGGAAAATGTGCAGTAAGTACTGCTTCATAACCAGCATAATACAGTTTCAAAATAACTGCCCCCCAAGAGTGCAGAACTTCATTGGTATCAAATAGCTGAAACGATATGAGAGTGACTTACTAAGATAAAACATGGAAGATATAACCTAAATATTGTGCCGTGTCATTTCTCTCAGAGGTCACCTGCATGCAGATGCCCTGAAGTGGAAGTGCAGCTTCACAACAGCAGAAGGCAGTGGAGCTCAGCAAGAGCTGCCAGCAGCAACTGGTGCTGCTGTTACACCACAGTGAAACCCTACCCCAAAATGCACATCAGCAAAGGAATCACAATACCCTCCACATGCATTGTGTGTCAGGGTAGTATGTGCATTTTACAAAGTTTGCTAAGTGTTTGTTGACAAATTCTCATTAAAGGCTAAAGTATTGTATAGTTCATATGGCAGGTGTACTCCAGCTGCCTTTACTGACTTGAGCAAAGCAATTTACATAGTAACTGTGCTTGACTCAGTATGACAGATGTGAGCATTTCCCTCTGCTTTAACCTGTTAGTACTTTAGGAAATATTTTAAAAATATCCATGTTATGCACAAAATAGAAACCAAATACATTACACAGACTCGCCTCCTTTATTAAGGGGGCTCTCTCTCCATCACTCAATTGACAGTACATACTATTTGTTTATCTTCTAGATCCTAGGACTTTGTTTTCAGTTAGAGATTGAACCTAAAAAGTAGCCTGAAAATGAATCTTTCTTGTAAGAGGAGTTACAGTCTTGAAGAACACAGTATCACATGGAAATGCATGTAAGAGAAGCTCTGGGGAGGCATGAAAATATTAAGAGGAATTGTAAGTAGAAAGATGTGATATCTTTACAAATAACTAGGCAGGGCCAGAAGTCAATAACAGAGATGAAAATCAAGTGTTCCTAATTCCAATATTAGGAAAAAAGAAAAATCTGCAGAAGATAGGTATTCAAAATTTACAGCTATTTTGAAGTTAGGTTATAAGAAGTTAGAATAAAGCTTTGATGTATAAAATCTCAAAATAATATTAATAAAATTTTCTCAAAACTGGCAAAAGCTGTTTCTTGGACTAATAGCCTAAAAGTGCAAAAGCAAAAGGATATATTTCCAAAATGGTTTAAAGACTTAAGTGTTTTTTCCCATGGAAGTGATAATGTAGAATTAAATGTCTTCGTTATCCCGTTTGTTGTATGTAGAGGATTAAGAACCAGTAGAATAGGATTCACAGAACTCAGTATCCTCTGCATAGACTTACCACATTGGGCCTCAAATAAGCAGCAGCAGAAGAGCATCTGGTACCTAAATCCTACATGTTGTGGAGTACCAAGAAGCTTAGTGTTGTTTAGATTTAGGTTCTGCTCATGCCTGAAAGTCAGAAGTTACAGCTGGGAGGGCAGAGCTGGTGAAAGCTCAATATGATGAGACCAGGCATGAACTGAGTAGCTGTTTCCCAGACATTGTGTTGGAACTTTGCTCCAGAAGCACCAGTCCATTTAACCTCAGGATAAAGTAGGTACAAATGTGGAAATATTCTAAATAAATCATTTTGAAGTGAAGAGAAAGGACAATTTAAAACTAAAAATGTGCATAGTTAGACTTTTTTGTGTCTCCTGCTTTTTTTCATTTACTTCAAATTCAGTACTTAACACTGTTTTGTTTCTGTTCCAGAAATGAAAAATTCCGTCTTGTTTTATTCCCTTGACCCTGCATTTATTAAACAGCAGGTTATATACCAACCTCTGTTTGTCCACATCAATGATCTTATTGGTTAATGGCTCCAAGTGGATGGACGGCTGGGCTACTGTAAGCTGTTTGGCACAGTTTGCTGTGTGCTGACTTGTCAGCATCAGTACTCCTTTGCATTAGACTGAAGTATCAAGTAATAAACTATTTACATTCTGCTCTCATCCTATCTCCTAAGGGGTGTTCCCTTGAAGAGATGAAAAAATTGATTTTTCTCTGTCCAGTAGTTTTCATCTTATACTTGTGTTGCTTAAGTACCATTCTTAAGCACCTAGCTACCTAAGTTCTTAAGTACCTAAGTTTCCATTGAAACAAGAATTGTCAAAAATGAAAGAGCTTTTGCTTTTTCTGGTAGTGTTTTGATTTGAAGTTTATTCTGTTTTCACAAGATATTCCAGCAATAGGTCTTAAAGCAAGACAGTACAAAAATTCAATTGAAGGACAATTTGAGTAACATACTAGAGTTCAGGTAAGTGAAGAAGGCCCAGAATTTCTCATTAAGCTGTGATGAGCTCGAGTAAGAATTATCTTGATTACACACTTTTTTGATATAAGGATGACTTTAGAAAGCTGGGTTCAGTTAGGCTGAGTTACGCTAGACATGTATGTAGAGTTATATGGAGGGGTAACGGATGCATTGCGAGCAGGGACTCTTTGCTGCTCTTGGACGTGACAAGACTGCTGCATCTTCATCAAAGAAGGAGGCTCTAGCCTACATTTCAGTAGTGTGAGATAATTTCAGTGCATTTAATTTTCAGCTGGTTTCAGAATTGAAGCAATTATTTTCACAAAATTTATTTTCATTCTTCTGCCAAACGTAAGATCATATGAAGATTGTCCATGTAGATTTAATAAACATTGTTCAAATATATTTATTCACTCAGTTTTCCTTTTTAAAGCTAAACTTTAAAGCAGTAGGCAGCATGACATGTCAAATACTTATTTTTTATATAGCTAACCCAGAATATTTTCTCTCACTGTGCTTTGCTTTGATTTTCAGTTAAATCTCTTCCAAACTTTGTTTTGGAGTTATTCTTGCATGCAACTGTCCAAAGCAGAAAGGAGAGAAACTCCTTCTAGCTTATCTTCCTCATTTTTTAAACTCAAAATGAAAAATAACACAGTAACACAGCTAAGAAAAAACTAGTTCCCATTCTCTTTTTCGGACCCTAGCTTTTGTCTAGAGCTGTTTTGATAGGTGTTCTTATATTTTCCTTTTTTAAAAATTTAAATAGGATAAAAAGATAATTAGAGAATTATTCATGTGTTTGAGGTAGTGAAATGTTCTAGGATTTGAATTATTTAAATTATATGAAGTCACAAGTGCAGAAAATAACTTTAAACTATTGTAATTACTGAACATTGAATCAAAAATCATACTCCTTAAGTTTGTCCAACACAGCCTTTTCTCTGGCATAGTTTATATTGATTTTTCTGTAGAGAAAAAAAGTAGATTACAGGGAAAAATAATAATCGTATCTAGGTGGTTAGTATTTAACCTTTATCTAGCACATAGATCAGAACAAGATGAGAAAAGTAAGACTACATGTACATCGAACATTTTGTATTTGCTGCTGTCTTTTTCTCATTGGCAAATTTAATTATTGTTCAATTAACATCATCCTCTAAATCATTACTAAATACATGAATTATGCTTGTTTTCGTATTGTGTCCTTGTATCAGCATATTAATTTCTGTGCATTTGCCTAGCACAAAGAAAATGTACTCCCTTTTCCTATACTGATAATGAGGCTGTGTTTCCTTTCTGTCCCCATGAATTTCCTATACTGGATAGTTATATGAGTTTTGTTCAGATATACTTCCCTTTCTGAATGTCAGAAGAGACATACAAACTTAGTTTGGCTTTCTCTGCTTGACAAATGTCTGCTAGCTTTTTTCCTTGGATACTTTCAGTCAGAAAGAGATAAAATGGTTTCAAAAATCTAGCAAATCTAGATAAGTCTTTCAGTAGTCCCTTTACTATGTCAGCAGCTCTTTTGAGTTTGGGCTTTAGATACCCGTTTTTCAGATAATTTTGTCATATCCAATCCTCAGCTATTTTAGACAAGCACGCCATACCATCACTTTTATAAGTAAGCACAAACCCTTGCTATTCCTACTGAAAAACTCTATCAGAAAACTTTTAGTAGCCAGAAACAGTCCTATAGTTTACAACCTAGATATACCTTTGAGCATCTTAACCACTGGTTATTCTGTCAGCAGTATCTACAGGAGTTTTTTCCTAATGTATCATTCACAGCAAGCATCTCTTTCATGTTGCTAGGCCAAAAAAAATGACAGACATCTACTCTAATATGGATCTTTCCCTTGCTTATTCTAATAACCTTCCCCTACAATTTCTCTGTTTTCTGTCTTAAATCCACTGTATTGGTTCTTATGAATATATGAAGTAATCTTAATTCTCTGCATTTCAGGCTTGATTCTAATATTGACCTAAGTGTGCTATTTTGAAAAAAAAAAGCTAATATCTGCTAGTGTTCGAGAGAGGGAAATGGCAGAATTAAATCTGATTAGAAAAAAAAAATGATAGTTTATTGGGGAGAATTATTATTTTGAACAAAGTCTTGGATTCTTCTTACACAAAGAACTGTGGTGAACAAAAAAATTCTGCAGACAAAACCTGCACTCCCTCACAAAACCAAAATTTGGAAGCAAGGCAATTAGATAAAAAGAAACGATGAAGTGCATAATGAAAGCAGTTGCTTCTAATATTAGTTCTTCTCTCTCAGTTTTCTCATCAAAACTCTAAATTTTTCCACTTTTCAACCACCACTTTATTTTCATACAAGTCATTTGTTACCCTTAAATTCTAGAAAGCTGGAACAGGGAATGCGTGACGATACAAGTAAACAAAAGGCTTTAAAATTGTGCTCGGAGTCAGTCAGAGTGGTGAGATTATAGCGATCAGTTTAGTGAGATGCACATTTTCATTTTATCTGGGGAAATAATAACACTGCCATTATGCAAATCAATGACTTAGAACCACTCAGAGCACAGACAGGGGATGGTGTGAGAAGTACTTGCCCTGATACAGAGAAGTAAACAGCCCAGCATTTTAAAGTGAAGTGACAGGGGAATGATTTTCCAAAACTGAGCTGTGACTGTTACTTCATAAAAAAAGCGTTTTGGATTGTTATTTTCAAACTTTATGTGTCATACAAGATTTAAAAAGCAGATGTGTCCCAAGAAGGTCATGTAAGTGGANCTTTGCACAACCGAGGAGATAATCTAGTGAAGACACTGGGTCCTGCAACATGTTTTCATCCACAGCTGTGTTAGTTTCCGTTCATTATGTTACCTGTGAAATAAGTAAACTGCATTGAAAAAAGTTACAGTTGTTGTGTGGTGGTGAGTGGTGTTTTGGGTTTTTTTTTTTTAAAGACAGATCCACTGTCTTTTTGAGTGGACTTTCTTCAAGGTGAAAAGAGAAAATTGAACACAAACAAATATGTAAAATCTGGCAGTCCCCACACTTAGCAGCCTGGCTGGCACAATGGTTCCTGAGCATGTTGGCTGGCTTCCCTTATCTGCTGAAGCACTCCTCCCTCTGCAAACAATGAAAAGGAATCTTAAGCCAGATTGTCTCTCTTCTCCCAAGAGCAAGATAAGAGGGAAAGTATATGTATGGGGGATGACTGGAGGTGTAAGGAGCTTCTGTGTGCATCCCTTGCACACAGAAGCTCTGCTGAAACTATGAAGCAGATCTGTTTGTACTTCTGTTTCACCAGAGGACTAGTGGCTGTGTTTTCTGTAGTCACCAGGGGTTCTTCCCTCTCAGCACACCTTCATCACACTGGAGAACTCCTTTCGTATTCAGACTTTGGGGTTTATGTGTTTAATAAATGCTCCCAGAAGTTAAAGCAGATGTTAGAGATTTGGTTTTTTGCTTTTCACTTTTTCTTCCTGTATTTAGCAACCTCTTTTGTCAGTCTACTCTTCAGAGAAACTATCTTTGCACACGGGTCACTTCTAAATGCAGCCCCAGTGGGAAGCAGCTGAAGGCAGCAAGGCATGACTGCACACTGCTTATCTGCAACGGAAGGAAGGTCATTTCTTTGCTCTTAGGTCAGACCTAACAACCAGTTCTCTTTCTCACTCCTTCTGGTCATGACACAGTGGGTGGGGTTGTTACAAAATTACTGTTAATGTGGAAATTTTTAGAGGACAGAGCCAAATGCCTCCTATAGCTGTAAGTCTTCAGTTCAAATTTCAAAGACAGAGCATAAACACACAGCAAAACAAAAGGGAGCTCCACAAATCTGCCAAATTTAAGGAAGTTATTGTCAAACAGGTGGTAACTAAGACATTTTAAATACAGGACCCATTTATCTCACCAGGAGTTGTAATTCTAACTCAGCCAGTCAGAGCAATATGTCCCATAAAAAGTATTGTGGGTGGTTTTTTCCCCTACTCATTTGCATGGTCTTAAGGGAGGCAGAACAGATATCCACCTGCTGGTAAAATGTAAAACACAGACAAACTGCATTCTTAAAATCTCCCTGCCACCTTTTAAAAGTTGTTTCAGTTTAACTCATTCTCTCAGGAATTAATTCTCTGAGAAGAAAAAAAAGGCATGTATCCATTATTTTGTGAGTATTTAAAAAGATTTGTGCGGGATAGTTCCTACTCTCATATATCCTGAGATATTTACAAATTCTTGGAAAACAATCACAAAAGAGCTAGTACTATTACTACTTGTATGTTGCTAATCTCTTTAAAATGTGATAGTGTATATAACACAAGAAAAAACAACAGAGATAGAAATGACAAGATAAAATTTAGAGCAAAAAATGTTCAACTTTTTGTAATCAACATGATTTCTACTGCTGGCAATCACCAGACTTCTAGGGTGAAGTACACCCTAGGGGTGTACTTCAAGGTACAAAGAAGGACTAGGGGCTCATTCCATTAATCTCATCCATTAAGTATTTTAGGTGACAGAGGGTAACCCATGAAAACATAGGCAATAGATGAAAGATAAACTGGTGCAGTGTAGCTTGTCAGTAGAAAGGCCTTCAGACAGTATACTGACTTCTTGAACTAAAGAATGCATAGTCAGGATCTCTTTGCCATACAAGCTAAGATGGAGTTGTTTCAAGATCCCAAACCAAACATAGCAGGTGTGTTCTCACATTAATTTGTGTCCTCAGCTAATCGACGTTAATTTGTGTCCTCTTCCATTTGTCTTGCAGAGAGTACCACAAAAGTTTCCAGAAAGTTACCTGAAAAGAACCTCAAAAACCTCTGAGCAAACACTGGCACTGCGTGCCTCCAAATTCTGTACTCATCCCACCAAGTACTATTTTCCTTATAGAAACCTGTACCCTGCAAGAAGTGTCAAGGGTCAGTTACTGCAGCCTTTGTAATTGTCTTTAGTGTTTAATACAAAGGCAGGCTATTGAAGATACTTGGTATATTTTCACAAACTGCCATAGTTGCCAGATACCACTTGATGTCTGAAATCACAGGGTGTTCTTGTGACTCCAGAAGTCCTCAGGAACCATCAGTTCTTGGTATTACATTGCAGAATAAACTTATATGTTCTGTGTGGCTTACTCCCCCTTTTGCGTCATTCATGCTCAGTGCAATTATACTGCAGGATTTTTTAAGTGGAAAACTCAGTGAATGCCAGGGTTTAGGACAGAAAAGTAATTCAGATTTCAAAGACTTTTTAAAATTTAAGTTTTTAATATTTTTTTTTTGAGGGGCAAGGAGGCAAGGTAAGATCATGTGCAAGTAAACCTGTGAAATGAACCAAATTCTGCAAAACTTGGCAAGGAATTGCTACTTTTAGCAAGGTTTTGAACACATGTTAAACCACAGTGCTCTGCTTTGAGGAGATAGTGGATTCATAATAACTCATTCCTACCACTTTTTCTTTTAAGCATGACACTTGAATACTGCAGCCCAACTGAAGGTTGATAACAATCAGACTTACATCAGTGTCACTGCACTAACCTGAGGAATGTGATAAACATGCACACAGGGCTCTGAAGGCACTGTCAGTCTAGTCCAAAGCTACTGAAGCCTCCCAGAACCAGAACTAGGCAGATATCTCAGAAACAGTATTTTCCTGTTCTTTAATTGCTAAGCCAGATCAAACTGGCACCATTCAGAGCCAACTTTGATATTCTTCATCATTGGCAACAGATGGAGTAAAATAGTTGGGAAGCAAAGCCCATAATCTTATGTTTTCTTAGGCAGTAGAGATTTCTCTCAAACTACATCTGCTTCCTCATCCATTACATTGAGGCTTGAAGGTAGAGGTGGGTTCTCCATGCACTGGAAGACTCCAAAGAGTTATACACATTTCCCAAAGGGTCATGCATAATGACCCATGCGGACACTTCCTCCTCGTGCATGACCTCGACCACTGGACCATAGTTAGTTTTGGGAAGTAACAGAAGATAATGTGAATGTTAGAGTACTTTAAGATGAAGGAAAATGCTGGTAAAATACAGCTAGGATTTGAGGTTTTTTGAGATTAGTGGGGGGGTAGCAGAGGAGGTAACCAGCCTCTTAGTCCTTACAGCGAAAGGACTGCTGACTTACTGAGAGGGTGAGTTTGCGTTAAACTTGAGCCTCCCAAAACAAATTTGTTTGAACATGAGTAAGATAATTCATCAATAATAAAACTATATATATATGCCTCCCTGTTCATTGAGTTCTGGGATTTCAGTAAAAAAAATCTTATTTTAATGAAAAAATCAATTTTCTTGCATATGGGAATGTAAATTTGAACACAAGTAATTAAAATACAGAAATTAATATTCTCTATTTTCTGATGCGCACATGCAAGATAAATATATGACAACTAATAAATATATGCCTAGCCAGGCAGATATTCATAGAGGGCATTTTAATTTCTAACCTTTACTTTTGCCTCTCATCTGGTTTTACTAAGTGTCACGATCCGCTCACACAAAGCGGGTATCGTGATGGTTCGTTAACTGGGATCTCAGAGCACAAAAGAAACAGGGAAAAGTATTTTTTAGTTCAAATCAGGACAACGTGTTTATTGTGCCTACGCACTGTATTGCGATAGAGAGGGAGAGATACAGGAAACAAAGGATAGCGAGAAAAAGATGGAGCGGGGGGAGGGTTATAGCTACCAACGGCGAGGCGGAATCTTCTTGATTGTTCGGCAACGGATCCATCTTCTTCCGTGGGGGGATCCCAAAAGGGATCTTCTCAGAAAGTCTCTTTATAGTCTTTTCGAAAGTGAGGGGCAAATGGCCAAGAGATTTCAAGAGCGAGGGGCAAACAGCCAAGAGGTAAGAGAGCAAAGCTTGTTGTCCTGATTTAATGGCTCAGAACAGGTACAGAGGACAGAGCATACTACGCCGTTCCTGCCACCTTGGTAGCAGAACCGACACAGTCCACCACAAACTGTACTCAGGAGTGTGAACCAGTTCAGGCACAACGTGCTTGGCAGGGCTTCCACCTTGGCCAGGCCCAAACTTGTGTAAAGTCCTTTTCCCCCCTTGAGGTGGGGAGATTCAGTCTCAGTCCTTCTAGATGATCATGAGACAGATGAAGGGTCTTCGGACCATCTCTTACACTAAGCTACCCAGAAAAATGTTAATTAATATTTTTGCATAATATCCAGATCTAACTTTGAGGATCAAAAATTATATCACATAAATAAAACAAAATTGTATTACATAAATAATTTAAGTTCAGATTAAAATTTCCACACATGATGCCTTCTCTTTACCATATTCATATGAATTAAATTTTTTTCCAGGCATGTACAGGAGAAGAAAGCCCTATAGTAGGAAAAAGCAAGTACTTACAAATAAACCTCACTCTTACAACTGAAGAGAAGAAAAGTAATTTCACATATTAGGTCCTGCCCAACCCATTAGGTTGACAATTTAGGCAAAATTAAAATTCCCTCCTGGAAAAATCTTGGGTTTTAAATGTATTATGCAAATTTTAAATTGTACTCTCTAATACTACCTATTTCTAAATGTAACTATTCATTACTGTCTAGTCAATTTTTAGAGCCATTGGCCTGAATTCTAGAAAAAGTAGTACTACCCATAGCAACTGAGTTAAAAAGCATTTGAAGTCTAGTGCTATTCCTTCCTGACATTTCAGGTTTATCAGGAGGTTAATTAGACACAGTTCCAGCATTGCTGTGTTGCTTTAGGGCACAGCGCAACAGGCCAGTTTTTATCTACTTGCGGGCTTGGAAGCCTTAGGAGACACCAGCGTAAGACCTATGGCAGATTTAAATTGTCTTTTCTCCTGCACATTTAGAAAATGTAGTAAAATTCTGTTCCTCAGCATAAACCACTTGGACAAACTTTTGTCAGTGATATTCTGCTTATGGCCATAAGCAAGACAATGTTCATCTCTTTTAGGTGATGACTTAGTCACAGTAAAAACTGTAACATCCACTTGTCTTGTAACATTCAGCAGGTCTTAGAAAGTTGCACAGTGTTGTGGTTCAGCTTGGTCATTGCCAGCCTTCTACTACATTTGTACTTGGACAAATACAAAGGCAAGAACAAGGATCAAACTATTTTGCTCTGGTTATTCCTTGTAAGACATTGAAGGCTAAGCTATCATCACAAAAAGCTGAAAAAAATACATTAAAAAATTAGTCAGTAACTTGTCTATGAAATTATAACCTTGCTTGCCACTAATAAGAAGTGATGAGGCACAGGTAAAAAGTACATCTTGATCCTACAACAACTCCTTTTTAGGTGACAGGGATACCAAAGGATGTTTTTCTTGATCCATCCCAGGTATCCAGTTAGCATCTTATATGTTATGTTGAATGTTAGTAAATCCAACTAGCATGCCACTACTTTAATTTCTGTGGTTTTTGTTTCTTTGTTGTGCTCATTTTTGTGGACATTCCTCTCTTTCAATGACAAGCTGCACATAACTGATATTTTGATGTTTGGAGTAGAGGTACTGTATGCAAGACCTTCATGGAAACACTCTTCTGTGCAATATCATTCTGTCAAGAAAATGGAAGTAGAGTCTCTGAAATTAAAACTGATATGACCTCTTTAACTATTAGGATTTCATTTGCTAATGCTTCACTGCATTAACATCCCAATATATATTGCAGAAATTAGGTTAGTAAGACTCCAGTCAACATGATGGGGCAGAGACAGTGCTAAACAGTAGTACAAAAAATTAGTTATTTTTGTAGGACAAATTAGATAGCTTTTCTTTTGAATAAACCTTTCTTTAAAAATCTTCTACCAAAGAAAGTGCAGAGTCCAATCTTGTTTAATTTTATACAACCAAGTTTGGAAATAAAATGTTTCCTAGGTTGTTTTTTTTTTTTTTTAATCACAGCCTACATCATTAACACCTTACACACCTCCATTTCAGGTAGGGCTATTTGTATGACAGCAATTTTATTAAAAAACAGGCTAGCACACACTAATTCAAAGAAATACTTCTTATATGCCATAAGATAGGAAAAAATATGGGCCATGGGCTGTAGTAATGCAACAAAACTCGGTTCAGTAGAACTGCAGAGGGGCAGCACCAATAGAGTTGGGAGGGCATCCACTCCTCTCACGGCTGTGAATGCATAGAGGAAAGGCACATGCTGCCCTGGTCATCATCTACTGCAAGAACAAATCTTTGTGGCTCCCAAGAGGGAGCACTGAACAAGTACAGTGGTGCAGGTTACTAGCAGCACAAAAGCCTGAAGGTCGGTATTGCTATTTCATGAACCAGGGCATTTGCTGTGTTTGACATGGCACATGTTCCCAAGTAAGACCCAAGACCATGAATGCCACAAGGCAGGTTAAGTTCTCTCTATCCCGAATCTCTTTCACAGAACAGCTACTGAAAGTTTTAAAGGCAAAACTTAGGTACAACATAAAATAGAGTTGCCCCAGGATGAAGATGTATCTGCCCAGGGCTGTTTTTTCACTCAACCAGTGCTCACAGGTATGGCTGCTGCATCTCTCAGGTTTTCTCAAGAGGAAAATGAACTGCTCTGTGTTCATGGTGGTCTCCTTGGAGAAGATACAGAGGGTTTTCAAAAGAGCAGTGAAAGTTTTCCTTCTCTCAGGTCCCTGGCATACTGAAAGGTACCCACTTGTCCAGATGATTCCCACTCATCCATCTCTGTTCTCCGACACATCCCCATTATTTTGTATTCTTAAAAATACATATGGTTTTAAATACTACAATAAGGTTAAACAATTACATTTTTTAAGAATTCATCTTTGCAAGTCCTTCCTAAAGAGCATGTGTTTACTCTGGCTAAAGGGTTTATCATTTCTGTTTGCTTCAAAAAAACTCAAAATCAGGCTATCCTTTCAAAAACCTTTTTTTAAAGGATTTTTAAAGAGTTGAATAATGTTAAATACATAGAAAAATGCAAAATTTCTGACTAGGTTAAATTGCTTTATTGATTTCCAGTTATAACTTCAAAAATAGAAATAGAGAAAACAAAATAAATTAACAAAATAATGTTTTCAAAATAAGAGGGAAGAAAACCCTCTAGGCCTGTAACTTCATTAAATTGCTTGTTTCTTCTAAGTTTTATAAGATCAGTAACTTGAAATATATATGTGTGTGTATATATATACACACACATACATATATAATTTTTATTTTTTTGTAACTCAGGAATGTGGTTATGAACAATATTATCTGTTTTACAAAGCATGAGTGAGTTAGGGCACACATAAAGTGGTTCAGAGAGAGAGTTGTCCAGTTCTACTCCTGAATCAAATTGTGACAAATGGCTTTCGAAGTCTTCATGTTGTCTCAAAAGAAATAGTAGAGCATAATCCATATTTTTAAATCATTTTGAACATCATTAATAGTATAACCTTGATCTTCTGTATGATCCAAAATTCTGTTTTGAAAGTAGAAAAATTCTAAACCAAGTGAGTTTTATTTCTATCCTTTCTCACAAATTATATAATTATCTTTGAAAATGTTAATTTTTAAATCTTCTAATGGCTTAACTAGGTTACTAACAATTACCATACTGGCACAAAAGTATAAGGTTGTTTTTTCTCCACTGAATCCTCTCTTTTCAAAGTTTTTTTAAGATTTCATTTTCTTTGGTTTTTGGGGGTTTTTTTTAATCTCCTTCTGTGTTCTGTTTTCTATTTCTTTCCCAAGCTCTACCTACAGTTTTACTGTAAAAACAATGACAGTAAAGGAATACTTACTTTTTTGGAATAAGAATTAGAACTGAATTACTTACGCTATTGCCCTAAATCTGTATCTTGACTTTAGTATTTAAATTCATTTGCAATATTTATGTCATCTGGATTACATTAAACAAAAATAAACAGTACCTATAATTATTTACAAATTACTACATGCTGTAGTCTTGGTTAGCCCATGGTTTTGTAACAGCAACAAGCCTGTCAGTGTATCCGTCTGAATATAAATACAAAATTGCTGGCTTGATTTAAAAACTTCTGAGATGCAAAGACTTTGACTTTCTTTGGAGTGGGATGAATGCATATGCAAACTACCTTAATCTGAGAAAAAAAAAAAAGTTAAAAAAATAGAAGGGAAGATTATTTCCATGAGAACCCAACCGCGATTATTCCTGTGTTCTATACAGTTTAAGGACTGATTCTTAACAGAGATCTTGCTTTCTCACACAGATGTGCTGAAAGCACTTTTTCTTTTTGTTTATGTCCTGTATCATTTTTTCTCTCCAAATTGTCTATTCTTCCTGGGATGACAAGTAGACAAGAGAAAAGGTATATTTCACCTAAGGTGATGTGATGGATCATGTTGCCCTATATGTTCCCTGGTGGCATTCCAGCATCATAGAAATATTACTTTCTCTCATTCCTTCTTGGTGGGGGGAACAAGGTTGGAACTGATGCTTAACAATTAGATATTTGAGTCATCACAACGTGTTTTTGAGCTTGGCCTTGGCTGACACAATATTGAAGACAATATAATAGATACTGCAGTTTTGAATTGTTTCCATTTGTCCTTTTTTTTTTTTTTTTTAGAATAAAGTCTAATAATAATAATTAGTTCATTTTAAATTAATCTATATGACACAGTTTGGTTTAATATAAGGCTTAAAAGCAATTTTATAAGGAGTTAGGTTTAGCAAGTTGTTTCCTCTTGCACACTAGTTAGTTATACTTTGTTATTTCCTCATATAATGAATGTATGTATAAAAATTGAATTATTTGTAATCTTCTTCAACAATTTGTTACTCTATGACCCAGACTTATAACATTTGCGATATCAGGCTAGGATAAAGATATCTGAAAACCTACCTTCTTCCTATTTTCTTTGTAGAAATCTTGAAATCCTATCTTCTGCTTCCTATTTTATCTGTAACTCCATTTTTTGGTTATAATAAAGACCTTTGCCTGTTTTGATAATCTTTCTTATTTTCCTTTCTTCCCCTCCTCCTCTCAAGTTCTGATTTTTTTGTTTCCTATTTTCTCAGAAATCACTCAGTACTCTTCAATCAAAGCAGGGAGTTTTCTGGGCACATATTTAATCATCTTTTCTTCTGAATAGGTTTTATGGAAGAGATTCTTTTTCTAAGACAGGCAGCCCAAATCACAAAGCTGCCTTCATTGGAGTATTTGTGTTATAAGAGGATGGTGCAAAGAGCCTGGACATTCCCGATTTTTCCTGATCCCTCTGCATCCTTTTACTCAAATGGCACAGTAAACAAGTTACTCATTTGCAAAGACAACAAATTGTTTCGTCATGGGTTTTTTGATAACTTTATTCAATGTTGTCTCCCTTCTGGCACTAAACTTTTCCACAATATCAACATCATATTAGGGGGAAAAAAAAGAAAAAGAGAAAACAAGTTTTTTCAGTATATTCTGTTATTCAGTACTTGAAAACTCTACTTCCATTTGTCAGCATCAGCATATTAAGCATGTGTTGTCAGCATAAGCATCTATGAGGAACTTTTATTTCCAATTCCCTAGTGCAGGTCCATCTTTCTCAGAGAGCCATGGAGGATCCTCTGCTGCCAGTAAATAACAGGTCAAATGCTCTTTATTTTCCTCTTCCAACTGGATCACTGTGAGGAGAAGGTGCCTGCGGGTACAAATCTTCAAACTCAGTGCTGTGCCTGTTGCAAACCTGATAGTCCACACAGCCAGAAGTGATTACAAAAATACAAAAATAAAGAAAAGAGAGTTGTAATCACCATTCATTGGTTTAGAAATGTCATGCCAGTTGCATTTCAGGCACCATGTGATATTAATACTAATCAGCATATATTAGCAGCCAGACATGTTCACAACTATTCTAACAGCTGAGTGCCTCCAAGCTAAATTGATTTCATCCCTTAGACACCCATTAACACCTCTCCTTCCCATTTAGATAATAGAACACAGTTGTTCAGGGGTGTTTATGAAATGACATTCATTTGATTGATAAGTGACCTTGACTGAATGAGAATACATGCTTGCTGGAATTTAAACGATCACCTTCCTTTTCAATAACCTTTTCAGAGTTACAGGCCTCCAAATCCTCAAAGAATTTAAGTAATCACAATCAGTAAATTCTGATTTTTTTTCCTGAGAAGTGTGTTTGTGAAGATTAAGCTTTAAATTAAGTTTTACATACTAATATTCTAACTGTAGAAGGTGCTCAAGTAATCTGAGAACAATCATCAGCTTTTAAAAATAAATCAATGTTTAATTATTTGGGTTTTGTACCTTAATCCATTTTGAACAACTCACTAGCTCTAGTAGGCCATTCTTACTAAGATGAAATGAAATATTGAAGCTTCATATATTGTTAATACTATAGTGCAGATAATCTAGGCATGATTAATTAAGAATATTGGAAACCTCCAATACAATGCCAGAAAAAAAAATCTGTCCAGTATAGGAAGCTTTCTAGAGTTGCATTATGAGACTTTTTCAATAATAGATTAAACAGACTAAATAATTAAAATGTCATTTGATTGAAATCAGACCATTCTCCTTGTATTTTAGCATTACATCCTGTAACAGGTAAGACTGTCTTTTCAGTTCCAGATATGGAGGCAGTCCTTCCTTTTCTGTACATGAATTCAAAAAACGCATCAGACAGAACTTAAAAGCAAATGACAGACACTGACTAGAATATTTATTTTAAGAATATGAATAAAAATCTAGGGTTAGCGTTTTCAGAGATGCCCGAATGTAGTTAAAATCAAATTATTTGGGGAAAGCTACTGAATCCCAGCTTTCTTTGTTCCAGGTAAGATACTTGGAATGTGAAGATGCAGCCACTGTGAGTATTCACACTGAATGTAATCTCCTAGGGGACGCACTTGAAGGCTGGAGCCCTGATCATACTTGCTGTGCAGCTGCTGTTTTTCCTGCTGTTATCCTGAAGGATAGAAGGACATCTGAGCAGCATCACCTCTGTCATAGCAGCCCCAAATGCAGCATTTTCTCAAGTTTCTGAGGCTCTTAGGTGCCCTTAATGTGAGGCTGGATATGAGCAGCCTGTGGGCCAGATATGGTTCACCCATCACAAGCTGGACAGAGTCAATTAGTTACTCAGTTGTGATTAACCGTTTACAGCCCTTTAGCAGCCTTTTCTGCTAAAGCTCTTTAACATATTTTTAAAAAAAATACTATAAAATCAAAATGCTAACTGAAATAGAAGTTTTCAGGTTGTAAAAGCTCCCAAGTGCAGGTGTTTCATCTGTAGATGAAAAGCCTCAGCAGTGGGAAACCCACCCCAGCATATTCCACAGAACTGGAAGATTCTGATCCTGGAAGGAGGCCACAAAGAGATGCAACACCAATTGCCTGATTCTGAGCAGGCGCTTAGATTGGTATCTTCCCCTTTGCAAGACATCACGCCTAACAGACAAACATTGGTTTCTCCTTTAAAATTTTTAAATGCAAAGGCTAATTTAGAAATGTTTTCACCCCAAATTTGCCAGTAACTGATATAAGTTATTTTCATTTTACGGAACAGCTGCTTGTACTCAATGTCATTTAAGTGAGAGACAAATAGAAGCAAAAGCATTCAAGAGTCAGTTAAAAGTTATTTGCATAGGTTAATTTAAGGGTGGGGGGGCTGTTGCATATTTTGTCTATTCCACTATTCTACCTCTTTTGGTAATTTTCTCTCTGCTGCTAAAAGTGAAAAAATCAATCAAGTATGATCCTCAAGGTGTGGTGATCACACAACACAAAATCATGTTATTCCTTACACTAATCAAGGGTCTCATGTATTTCACAGTTGAGCAGCCACTGTATGAAGATCACTTTTCTTCTCTCCCTAGTGAGCAGTGCTCTGTAGCCTACTTCCCAATAGCTAAACCAGTAAAAGTGAGAATCTGTCTTCAGGGACACCCTGAGCTTGGACTGCACGGGGGTGCCCATCACTGGCTGCAGCACCAGTGTCACAGGTTTTTCAGTTTTGGGCTTTGCATCCCCAGGTGAGGGGAGAGATACCAATGCTGTTAAGAGGGGCTGGGCATATGAAACCAAGTGCATCTAATGTTCATTGTATGAAACTTGACAGCTTCAGGTAAAGCTGAAGACTTCAATGAAGACCATAAAGTAAACCTAAAAAAATATTTAAGACAATAACTTTGTACATAGGCAGAGCTGACATAACATGAGATAGTTAACATGGAATAAACATTCTTATTCAGTTGTTCCAGTGTTCAGGAAGATAGAAGTTAATGCAAGAAAGAAAAATTGGAAGGCTACTTTTTGATAAAATAAATGGAGTAGCAGAAAGGGCATCAGCACTCTTTGTCCTAATTAGAAGAACTGGCAATACTCCAGGCTGTTGTCTAGTTTCTTGGGTCGAAAGACTTGAAATGATTTGAATGTAATGCAAAATAAACATCACAGTCAATATCACCATGATTATTATAATAATATTTTTACATCATTATCTCTCATATTAATTTTGAGCTGGCATGGTACTAAAGACAAGTGGTGTTGTCATTGAGTTTAAAGGTCTTTTCAGGCTCAGATTTTTTATTAATTCTTTAAAATTTGATCTTACATCATGGTATTTATACTTTCATCTTGATTGCTACAGGAATGGGCTTCTTTAAAGAATTTTCAGGAAAGAGAGCTGGAAAACTAAATCATAACTTGACATATAGGAATAGAATAATATGAACTAGTTTGTTCACATGTATTATTGCCATGTATTATTTTCACTGATCATAAAGCCTTCAGGCTGATTTTCAGCTGCCAGAGGCAAACTCACATTTAATTTTGCAACTGGAATTTTAAAAAGGGCAAAAGTTATTTGTCTAACTTGTGTTTATGAGATATTTTAAGTTACTGAATGGTACTTGAATAACTATTGGATCACAATGATTGCCAGTCCAGTCTGTGAATGCTCAGGATATCCTGCTTGCTTCTGTTGTGAACAATTCAGATTGGTGGCCCAGTTGAAGGAATTGATGTCTGTATCCAATCCAACAACAGATGGCATCATTTTTATATTTTTGCCAGCACTGATGTATCATGTCACAGCAGACCTATAAGCAAAGCTTTTAAATTGAAGATATTGTGAGAGAAGACTGCTGGTGTCTTGAAAAATTAATCATTTTATTACCCTGAATTATGTCTGAGATGAGGAAAGAAAAAAAAGCCAGTCGATCCTATAAGCTCAATTTCACCATCAGGGTCTGAGGTATGCTTGCAATTCCACAGGCTGCACATATTTTGCTGAAATGCCTTCTTCCTGAAATAAACGTCTGCACTCAGCACTGGTATTCTACTTTTACCTTAGGTGCTCCTCATTTCTTAACTCTGCCGCAGCCAGAGCCAGCACACTAACTCAGCCCTGCTTCTGCATGATAAAATCCCTCTACAACCCCTTCCTTGCTATGGCCAGCACAACTGCTTGTAGGGACATCCTGTGGATAAAAGCTGGGGACTAATCAGACAAAAAAAACTTGGCAAAATAGAAGTTTCAGCATTCAGATTACTGTCTGTACATGCTGTCCTCCTTTCCCAGGTAGTTCTGCTAACACAACAGATGGCTTCACACAGCAGGGAGACAAAGGAATGAGCAGCATGAAAACAGACAGCTTATAGTAAGACACACATTTTTAACCTACCACTGAGTAATAAACCAGGATTTTAACTTGCACTTAGATTTCTATAGTGCTGATTAATTCCCAGAATATCTTTGAAGGAAAAAAATTCCCTCCTTTCATTTGCACATGAGTTGATTCTTGTGCCAGCTTCTTGTGCACCAAATTTTCTAAGAAGCTGTAATATACGGAAGACTTAAGTCACTTTTGCAGAGTTCTGCACTCTTTTTTTGTGTTTCATGATTAATCAATATTTTCATTTTCTGCGTAGATACAAAAGTCACACCAGAGGTCTGCTCAGTCAGACTGAAGGTCCACTAGGGTGGGATCTCATCTGCAGTGGTACCAGATAATGGAGAGTATAAACATATAGTAACATTTTTGAAAGTGAACACTCACTGAAGAACAGTACTGGCTTTATTTTGCCAAACTCATTAAACTCCATTGGATATTGCAAAGTGTTTCCTCTGTTGTATCAGAGAGAAAAAAGAAAGTTATTTATCAAGAGACCAGTTGTCCTAGACCTATACTGTAACACTTTTCTCCAGGGAGGTAGTAAGAACTTTCATTCTGACTTCAGGCTGACTCAGCTGTGCTGGGATAAAAAAAGAATCAGGAGGAGTAAATGGGTACCTGGTAGAAACTTTCCATGACTTGGAAGGAAGCTTGCTTGCCTGTGCTGATTGAGACTGAACTGCTGAACTTCTCAAAGACCAAAGACAAGAGGGTATGGTTGATAATTTGACCAAATAGTACCGGAGGAAACAAGATCATTTCACTGGTAGAATAACCACATTCAGAAATTAACACATCCCAAGCAAATGGTATATTTGTGAATAATGCACATCTCCTAGATGTGCTCAAGTTTACATAGGATCAGATTAATGAGCAGATTGAAAGGATTGACTAGAAGCAAAAGCCACTCTGCAGAGCAGTGAAAGCGATGAATTCAAGGACCATTGCATCCATGAATTATTTCCTTTCTAGAGTTTCCATGGTCTGCAAGGACTCAGTGGCCACAGGAAGTGACAGATACTGAACAAAACTGTTTGGTAAGGTGGATTTCTAATTTTTTTTTTCCTTGAAGTCCTAGTGTGTTGCCAGCATAACCTTTCTGGAGATACATGGTGCATAGGAAGACCGTGTTAAAGAATTACCCATGACATGCTCAACATCTAATTTGAAAGAAGAACACATTCTCTGAGAAGTCTTTAAATTTCTATGTATATGATCCCAAAAGGAATTAATCAAAGCCCCAAAACGCATCCTGGCCCTTCCTTCCATTTTATTCTTCCAATAAAAATTGCACAGCAAATTTAAGCAATCACAGGTAGCCAGTCTCCTTTGTCTTCAGTTCTCTCTCTTTTCTGAGACAAAATGAAGAGGCAGCCAGAAAATACTGCTTAATCCCTTCCAGCTAACTTTTCTCAGCCCTTTTTAGGAATTTCCTGACCCCTCTGTCTTGCATCCAAGAAATGAATATATTTAGCATAAAGAGGCAAATCCATGCTGTTTGTTATGCCTGTGTTCTCAGTGTTGTGGCTTGGTGTTAGATAAGTTCTGTTCATAAGTCTCTTACGAAAACAGCTCAGCATCTTCATTTGCTCTTCATCAGAGCAAAAGGAGCCTCTACAGGTAGAGCTCACTGTATACCTGCTCTGACATTTCTTTAATAAATTGAAGAGAGTGAATGTCTTGGATTAGAACAAGCAATTAAAGACTCCTCTAATAACTTGTTATATATGTCAAAAAGTAAAAAACTGGTATTTTTCTGATAAGCATATTTTCCTAGAATAAAAATTACTGAAAAGTAATTCTTCTTGTTATATCTATGCTGTATTTCAAAAGACAAAAGAGCAGCTCAGTCACTAAACTTATTCATCCCTCAGTTGAAATGATCAACCAATGTAAGTCTTAATTTCAACATTAAAGAGCCTTGTTGATTGTGGGAAATACAGTATAAAGATGTTTCTCTCATGTGTGATAAACTGAACATTCCTGAGATAGAAAACAGACCAGGAGCTCTGAAACACATGATCAAACAACTGTGGCCATCTATGATTCTACTGCAGCTGCTTGTCACCAAAATTCTGGTAGAAGCCACTTTCACATGGCAAAGTCAATGTAATTCACAGCGAGCTGTACACAGATCAGGACCATAATACTGATGCCTTAGGTTTTAACTTTTATATTTTTCAAATCCTGTACTGCCTAGTGTATAACTGAAGTTTTGTGTCGCCTGTGAGCTACTGTTCTCTCATGCTGGTCAGACATAACAAAGCCTCTCTAGGTGTGCGCTCCAAGGACACCTCAATTGTCCCAGGCCCCAAAATGTGTAAACTAAAAGCCTCTGAAGAGGAGGGGCAAACTTGGGGTAGTAACATCATTAACTGAAGTTATAATTGGAGAACTAACCCTGATATGTAAATGAACCAAACTTTAAAAAGTGTGAAGAACCTGTGACCCAGCATCCATCTTGGGTGGTGCCCCTCACAGGCTTTACACTCCCAATGTGTACCTTTGAAGGCCCTTCAAATACATACCTACTTTTATTCTCTTATTGTGGTCTAGCCTCTGGTTTTAGGTAGCCACCTCAAGGCATCAATACAGCTCACCTTTGTCAGCCACATTTTACACTACAGGTTTGGCTTAGAGAGCAACTGGAGCTCAAAAACTTCCTACTGTTTTCCAACTCAGCTACTGGGCATAATCTTCAGAACAAGATCAGTTAGACAGCTGGGAAAATGACATTTTGAAGCACTGCAATAGGGTTTACCAGAGCTCATCTTTCAAAGCTCCTGAGGAAAACAGAACATCTAGGTACAATGATCTGTAACAGTTAATAACTCCGTATTTTGGGGAAGGTTTCCTCTCCATAGGCCTATGCTAGAGCAAGCCTTGAAGAAGTTAGACTTCAAGTTTCCTACTCCACTGGAAATTTGCTTTCAGATCTCTTTAGAGTAATCCATGGAAACTTTCATGGAATGAGAAACAACATTTCTCAGTTATGACCAGCTTGATATCTCAGCTGTTTTTAATACCATTGACCAAAAAGTTCTGTCAAGATACTGAGATCTAGACAGTGCTTAAATGAAAAGTGCTCCTGTCTATTTTTGCCATTTATAACTAGAAATACAGATACACCTGGATTCAAGTGTTTCTAGAAAAAGAAGGAATTTGCAACTGTTTGCAAACTCTTTTGAAAAGATGTAAGATTCTGAACAGACTCACTGGGTCTTCTGTCCTTAAACTTGTGGGTAGCTTCTCCATTCTTTCATTTGAATACAGTGTTTTAATTGGTCTGAATTTAAGCCATTCTTGGTTTTTATTAACTGATGTGAGAGAGTGGGTGATGACATAGTCTTCCAAGCAGGTACAAAGGACATAGCAATGCTCTTGTAGCCAGCTACTCTCATTAAGCCAACCTTGGTAAAGAGGGGATTTGAGTAATTTAACAGATGTGAAAAAACCCCATCTGTGTGTGGAAAGGATGCCTACTTAAAATGGCTTTCTAAAGTCCAACCATTTCTGTTTGCAATTGCTACATGTTGATGATAGCCCTATAATAACTATCAAGTGAAGCATTTAGAAGAAGCTAATATTGGACTGCAGATATAAGACATATTTAGCAATTTCTGCTGGTTAAGGAGTGTCAAATCTTGACCTAGAGGTTACAACTGCTTAAATGGACTATTTTTTTTTAAAGTCACATTCACCATTTATTTTCCCAATTCTATCTCTGTGAGTAAACCAGATTGAAATCCCAATGCCTCCAGCCTACTTTCATTCTGCTATAATAATTAATAAGAAAGGTTTTGTGATTTGAATATGACTGAATAAGAAGATGCTTTAAATTTTCAAGTACCACAGTTTCTATTAAATGTTAAACCAGCCTAAAAGCAGTTTGGAGAATAACTTACAGCCTCTGGGTGAGCAAGATGCCTGTGTAAGTAACTTTTCAGAAAGATGGACAGAATAAGCTATGGAGTCCAAATGCCATTTATGTAAGACATTTTCTCTATTACAGACAAAACAGTCAGTTTCCACTGGATGGTGATTCTAAGCTTTACTAACTTTCAGATTAGCAAACATATAAGAAAGACTAATTCAAGTTACTCTTTAAGTTAAATTGCAATACGATTATTGTAATTGCAATTCACTAATGCACTTTTAATTAATTACTCTCATAAACTTATTACTGTGGATATAAGTGAGTAAGAATTGGGCATAAAACCTGGGGATATATCCTATCCTTCCCTCATTAGGAGTGTTCTCTTTGAAAGCCTCTTGGAGACTCCCTGGTCTTTGACAGCATCGGGTGTCTCTTCTCTCTGAGGGAGATCCAGGCATGCATCTCCCTATCAAGTATTTATAATATATTTCACCGTCAAACTATACCACAAATTAAGGCACGTTCAGCAGTTTTTCTGTTCTTTCTTGCTGTGCTTATAGTTTGCATCTCTTTTTAGGTTCTGGCTGTATTTGGTGTGTAAAGAGTTGGATCAAGCACCCACTGCCTCTGCAAGGTTTGTGACATGGATCCAGAGGGAGTTGTGGCAGCTGGTGGGCAGTGAGCTGGTCAGCACTGAAAAAGGTGATCTCTATGAGGAGAATGCACAGAAATCAATGTTAGGTGCCCAGTGCATGCTGGTGTCAGCAACTGACACCATTACTGACCTTGAATTTCTCTTGTCATAGACTGCAAGTCACCTGACATTTGGAAGGTTACAGTTTTGGGCTTAAGTGGCTTAGTACGGCAACTACTAAGATTTAAAAATCCATTTGTGAAGTCTCAAATGTATCTTGTGAGACTGATTTCTGTTTTCACACACAGGTAATAAAATATAGTATGCAATCATCCAGTTCCAAATTCATACTTCATCACAGATAAACTTGCCACATTACAAAATAATGCATGATACAGAATGCTCTCCCCTCATCTTGAACCAAGTTCAAGAATTTATTCTTTAGGATTTTCAAAGTTCTTTAGGATTTTCAAACACATTGTACTACTGGTAGAAAAGCCCCATGAATTTCATGTCATTCAGACTGGTAATTCATGTGTTTTTTCCACCCTACATGTTACATACTGTTTGCCATGAGCTGCTCACTCAGCATTTTAGTGACATTTAGTGATATACGGCACTTATGTGATGTACAAAAGATGCTGCTTTGTGATTTACCTATTAGAAAATAATCCATATGCATCCAAGATAACTTTGCCTCCAGGCTGTAAATAATTTAAAGCAGATGTGACATATAGACCACATCCTATTTCTTTCTGGACAATCAGCATTTTCCAAATAGATTGTGACAACAGCTTTTCATCTCTTACATGCATCATTCCAACATGTTCCACTAACAGACACACAATCATAGATTTAGGAACACAGTATACATAGATCCTTCTCAAAGTAGGATCTAGTGCATATTTCTATCTTTAGATAACTAGTCACAGAAAAAACAGAAGAGGTGCTTAAATGTTCTTTAGCATAGGTTTGGGAGTCTGGTTTTTGTGTGAGATAATTTTTTGAAAAGAGACTCAGACTCCGTCTCTCATCTGTGAAATTTTGGAAGCTCCACTCACAGTAAACAAACATTGATAAATTCATGTGCAATAACTTCTGTCCTTTTTTTCTTTTCAACAAAGCTTATCAGAAGAGTGAAAAACTGGAGTATGAATGTCTTTGAGATTCAAAAATGTGTTAAATAATATTAGTCTTTTCAACAAGTCTATCTTGTTTGCTTCAATAACAGAACCAAAGGAAGTGAGAGGCAGCCAGATGGCCAGAACACAGCATCCTAAAGGGAAAAGAAAATTGATGTGAGAACATTACATAATAGAACAAATTATTCCTTCTTCATTCAGAAGACTTTTTTTTTTTTCCTGAAGGATGGAAAACTGCCAGACTGGCCATATTGCATTAGAAATGTCACTGTTTGCAGTAAATGTGAAATGTAGCCAGTTTCAATTAGTCAATATTAGCCCATCAGTCACTCCAGACTCATCCTCTGTGAACTTAAAGAGACATACATCAATCTGCAAGCCTTTTTTCCCTGTACTGAAATGTCCTAGCATTCTCTCTATGAATTCCTGCAAAAGCGCTCCTTTCCTGAGCTTTACAGCTGTATCACAGCAATTTCCCTGTCGTGCTCTGCCGGGGCTGGCCAAGACCCGACGGCGACAATCGCAGCCAGAGCATTTTCCGCTGCAGCCGCAACGGGCAGCTTTACCCAGGCTGGCATTGGTGGCTCAGCGCAGGCAGGGACAAAGGTGAGAGAGAGGTCTTTGGTGTGGAGTCCAAGCTTTATTCAAGGGTGAAGGGCCCAGGGACCAAAGACAAAGAAAATGGAGGGTCCAGGGGTTTAATACTGCGGGAGGAAACAAACACAGAACCAATGGGGGTAAAACAGAGGAGGGTCTAGGGTAGACTGACACAATGTATACACAATCAGGAGGGAGCAGGGAGTAGGATAATCTACACAAACCAATGGGAGATCAAGGAACAGGGAAGATTCCAGAAACATGGGCAGGACTAAGCAAAGGGGAGGGGATACAGTAGGCTGAATAACAGGGGAGGGACGGGGTACAAGACTTAAGAATGAACCAACTGTGGGGAAAGCTTACAAATTAACATAATACGCTAAAATCAAATTTATGCACTACAACATTTCCTCTCACATCTAGCTGAACCTTTTCATACTGTCTGCTTTAACCAGTCCCATTCGCCTAGCATAAGCCCTGTTACACCTCACAGGGAAGTGTTCAAGAGCTGAAAGCTATGACTGCTGACTTAGCTTTTTTCCCCCCTAAATTAGCTGCCAGTAATGTTCACATTTAGAACTGAAAAAGTTTTGATAAAGAATAAAGTCTTGAACTTTATCCAAGATGAAGGAAGAGCATTCTATATCAGACATTATTTTGTAGTACTCACGATCATGCACTAGTCTCTCCTCCAAGAAATAGACAAGAAAAATGTGTCTTGTTAACATAAGAAAAAACTATAACAATACATATATGATGTACCATAATGGATTATAAAATAAATCTAAGTAATAAAAAGTAAACAGAAAATACAATGTTCATTTATTCCTCATCATACCACAAAACAGCTGAGTTTGGGAGGGATCTTGGGAGGTCACCTGATCCAACTGCCCCTGCTCAAGCAGGAGCACCTAGACCTGATTACCCAGGACCATATCCGGATGGATTTTGTATACCTCCAAGGAGGGAGACTCCACCACCTCCCTCAGCAACCTCTTCCAGTGCTCAGTTACCCTTACAGTCTGTGCCCTTCGCCTCTGCTCCTGTCACTGGAAAGAAGCTGGCTCTGTCCTCTTTGTTCCCTCCCTACAGATAAGATCCCCCTAAACCTTCTCTTGTCCAGCATGAACAGTCCCAGCTTTCTCAGCCTTTTCTCCTAGGAGAGATGCTCCAATCCATCATATTCCTGACCCTTCATGGGACTCTCCCAGTATGTCCATGTCTGTCTTGTACCAGGGAGCCCAACACTGGACACAACACTACAGGTGTGGCTTCAGCAGTGCTGAGTAGAGAAGGTCATCCTTTGACCTGCTGGCAATACTCCTAACGTGTCCATAACACAGGATACCTTTGGACTTCTTTGCTGCAAAGGCACATTGCTGATACCTCTTCAACATTTGGTGCCCGCAGGGATCCCTGGGTCCTCTTCTCCCAGTCCCTGTGATCAATCAAAGATCATTGAGAGTGGCCTTGCAGTGACATCAGTGCCCTCAACACTCATGGGTGTATCCCACCACAGCCTATGGACTTATGGAAGTCTACTTTGCTCTAAGTATCCACTGACCAAATCTAAGGAAGAGGATCTCCCACATTCTGTTTGCTCCTTCCTTTCTGAGTGGCCTTGCTAGTAAGGACTGAGACAAGAAAGGCATTCCATATCTCAGTCCTTGCAACTGAGCTGCCCATTACAACCACTTCTTCCTGGTTGTCTTGTATGGTTTGGGGCCAGGTGGCCCAAACACTTTACTTGAAGGAACATCTGGCTCCTTTTGGCTCCTCTTCCACTTTGAGGGTGGAACCTGTGCTGTGGTTGTAAGCCCTAAGGTGGGGCAGAAGCCTTCTGTTGAAGGCAGGATCATGAGCTCCCAACCTTCACCTGCCCCCACCCAGCAGAAGCAGGAATCATCAGGTTTCTCAGAGATTCATGGTTTTCCTCAGTGATTATGGATCTCATCTCTGGAAAACTCAGAAGCTTCCAAAGCAGAATCCAGAGACTGCTATGCAAACTGATGCCCTTTTTTTGCTGTGCTTTCAGGACAGTCAAGTAAAGACTGAGGTACCTGTTTCAGGTATTGGAGAGAAAATGCACAAACTCAGCAGTCAGCTCTTTCTACATTACTGGTGCAGTGAGTAAGTCTTTCTTAGTAAGTCTTTCATCTTAGTTTAAAATGAAACTGCATTTTTTTTGAAGGGGAATTCTATTGTTTCTAAAAGTTTGATGGATATTTTAAACCTGTATTTTTAACGACAATTTTAAAAGTTGTCATTAACATTTAGAAATCAGGTATTTTTAAAAAATCTAACAAAACAGAGACTTTTCTTTTGGCTCAAAACTGGAATATGGAAAAAAATTATCAGATATTATTACTGAGTGTTAATTTGACAGCATCTCTGCAGTTCCTTTAGACTTACATTTGTTTTCAAACTTTTTCTTCATATAGGTTCTGCATTCCATAAGCAGGGAGGCTCACTGAGGAACTGATTACAACGAAAACTCACTGAGGAAAAAAGGTATATTTTCAGCCAGATTTATTCCTTAATATTGTTCACTTTGATTTCTAGTACACTAGTATTTGGACAAGGAAGGATTTGAGTATATTAGCTGCATGATTAAAAGCACAGGTTATTAAATCTACCATCAAATGCACCAGCTTTTTTTAAAACCATATTTCAGTATATTTGCACATTATTTCCCCTATCTTAGCCTCATCTTCACTGAGCTGAAACCCAGTCTGACGTTTTATCAATATGTCGTGGAGTGCCATAGTATCTGACCATGCGATTCTGTTAAATGCTCAGTCAAGCCAGATCTTGTTCAGATGAAGGTGATACAGGAGACCTCACTGAATGACGTAATCAAGTAGCTCCACAGAAAAAACTGTTACGATCAACCCTGTGTTTATAAAGAAAATCCAACCATGAAAATGCATAGGGCCTTCCATTTAGTATAAGTGTCACAGTGAACAGCATTATTCCCACTTTACAGCTGAATGATCCACAGGTTGTGTGAGAAGAGTTCCTTCCAATCTCTTTACTTCTTGTTTTATAGATGTCAGACCACATGCTACTAAAGCTTCAGTGCACTGTATTACCAGCTTAAATCAGCACACCCTCTCTATTTGGAACCAGCAGAGGCTGAGCACAACAAGCTTGCAGGAAGCATTCATAGTATGATGCTGTGCTCTGTAGTTTAATTCTTCATCAGCTTCAAAGCTCAGGAGCTCACTGTAATACTGTGCCTTGATCCAGAGACAAAAATAAATAAAATGCCACCCAGATCCATGCAGCTACACAATCACGTAAAGGTTGCAGGAAATCTAGTAAGGTGCCCTCTAACTCAGAAGTCAGATGAAGTGGCAGCTGAAGGAGGTACATGCTCAGCAAAAGGGCTCACATTTTTTCCATATCCTCTGGTTGCTTTCCCCGCTGTCATTTCAGTATTACTATCCAGACTGAACTTTAATCAATTTGCTCTCAGCCATGCCACCGTCTCTACCAAGCTTTTAATGAGATGCTTGATCATGCTCTCTGTGCAGGATGCTGCAAATACAAAATTCCCTCACAGACTCCCCTAATTGCAATTGCCTGATACTTCTATTGAGCAGAACCATGACACAATCCCATCAAGTGTCCTTCATGCTAGAACAACTACAACTCATTTAATGATTATTCACTTCCTTATTTAATAACAAAAATCTATGCACAAATCCAAACACCAAATAAAGCAGATTTTAAAAGGCCATTTTAATGTCTCAAAATGTATTTAATTTAGCTTTGTCTTTTTTCTTCTTTGGAGGATTCATGCATCCTACTTTGTTACAGTAATAGGATTATTGAGTTTACCCACTTATGTTAGAAAATAAAATACATCCACATAGCCAATGATGATAAGATAGAATTGCTGAAGCCTAGGGGGTTACTAAGAAGTATCTTCCATAGATGGGATTCTTACTATGTGGGGGTAGGTGCAATCATGTCCCCACCCTCCAGGAAAATAAAATCAAAAACATCACTAAAAAAGTAGTGAAAATGAAACATTCCTGGGTGCCTCTTTGTACTATAGGCACTAATTCCCTGACGTGTCTTCCTGTCCTCTCTTCTTCAAATGATTTATAGTGTTTCACCTTTGTGCTGCAGCAATTATGTCCTGCATTGCCGTGCAAAATCATTCACATTTTGAAATGGTAATGAATTGGTACTACAGTGGTGACTGTGGGATTTCTCAGTGAATTTCATTTAAGAACTCAGTAATAATATCTATCAGTAATGAATACCTGCAAGACATGGTGACAGAACACATATATATATACACATGCACAGACTCGTATTAATTACTATGCCCTTCTTTTATCCCTAAGTCTTATTTACATTACTCCAAGAGATTAATTTTTCCTCTGTACCTTATTCTCTTTTCTTTCTTGCCCCCAATTTGCTTTCTTTGAAAAAACTTTTAAGTTTTGTATTCTTCGGCAGACTTATTTTTTCATATGTCTGCTGCTGTAGATAACACCATGACATAGTCAAAGGCAACAGCAGATACGTACTCCTTCTCAAACAAAGGCAATATTCTCCTTCTAAAATAAATGCTATAAATTCTTAAAATCCACTTATATCATGACTTTCTTATCAAACAGGCTTTGAGATGAATAATTTCCATTTCTTCCTGTGCAGGATAGAAAGGCAATTTTGTTATAGCTAGTCTTTCACACAACACCATGTATGTTTTATGTGTTATGTAATAAGTCCTGCCACTTTGCTGTTATTTGCTGGAACTGTAATAGAGTTCAAAGGCCCTAACTGAGATCAGGATCCTATTACAATAGCACTGCCAAGGAGCAAAAGAACTTCACCCTCTGACCCTGTGAAAAGAGTGAAATTAAACTCAGTAATAATCTTAAGCATGTCCAGACTAGACATGGACAAGGAAATACGTGGATTAAAGAACGAAAATACTGCTAATCCTGTATTTTCTATGGGGTAGAAAGTGACAGCAAACTTTCATGATCTATCCAGGACACACAAGGAATTCATGGCACAGCCAGATACAATTTTTTCAGTCAATAATCTTATGGATATTTATTTTTGTATCTTATTGTCAATAGGAGGGATAAGGTTTAAGCTGAAACAGCATAGAAACACTAGTATTTCAAATTGCAATGTGTTAAACAGAAGTATAAAAAATAGATTTGTGAGCACACAGGTGTCACTTAAGACGCAGCACTATGACAAATCTGCACCAAAGGGTATTTCAAAAGCCATTCTTTCTGAGGTCTTTCTGTGGAGTCTGAGGCTTGATTAGAGACTCCAGAGGAGAGAAAACTAAGCTAATAAGAACTATGATGCATGGAGAGAAAGGGGCATCTAGAGGAAGCAAGGGCTCAAACTGGGAATAAAGGAACAAAAATGGATCTGTCATAAACCAGAGGGAAAGGACTGGAAAGGACCAAATTTGCAAAAGGGGCATGAACTCATAATCTACTTTAGAAATCAGATTAAAACTACGAGTTCCCAAATCTCAGAGTTCCTAGACTATCAGCAAATCCTTCACAAATCCTCTTTACCATCAGTCCATTTTTGAAGACACTATACTGCAGCTCAGCTCAGAGCTGTACAAAGACTCAGCATGACCCAGGTGTTTCTGTATGGTGACATACAGTCCACAGCTTTGCTTTGTTGCTTAGACTTAAAAAAAAACCACAGGAGATCACATGCAAAAACATAGCTTAAAGTATTTTTGGTGTTTCCTACACAAACTTAATAAATCCCTCTTGTGTCTTTGCATTATAATTTGGAAATTTATTTTACACAAGATTTGTTCCCCATACAGTGCTCTCTGGATACTGTTGCTCTAGGGACAAATCAGAATTATACAGAGTAGGATGCATTAATTTTGCAGAAGTTAGAAGATGTGCAGCAGTGGATGTAGCAGAAACTTGATGAAAAGAAGGGGTGGTCTGAAAATTCAGGGAAATGGAACGGTGCCCTCAATAAGCGTATCCCTCATTCTCTCATGGATCTCTTAAGCTACATCACCTAAATAGAACTTCTGGCACGTGGTCACTACCTCTGTATCCCTCTTTCTTGCAACTCCAGGCCCTTCCTGTGTTTTGAAAACATTAGGTATCTATACCTGCAATACAGGCAACAGGCATTGAATGTATCCAGTATCATGTCTGAACTAGAACACATCTTCTATCTAAACCATCTGAAAAATCAGCTCATAAGCATCTCAAATTGACTGTCAGAAATAGTGGATATTTTCTAATTTATTCTGTCTCAGTTGTCTCTCTGTCAAATTAGAATAATAATTCCTCTTCAGTGCACAAAAGTGCTGTGAAGATAAATTCATTAAGATTTGTAAAGCACTCAGACACTGTTGTGATGAGCACCACAGAAAAGCCCAAGAGGAAATTAAAAATTCTGCCTTCAGAGCAGAACTTAAAAATGTGACATGGGACCATACACTGAACAATAACAAAGAAACAAAATTATGAATAGTTCCTCATTCAGGGAGTATTATCTATGTCTTGCGCACAGCAGGAAGCAGGAACCCCAGGTGGGGAGTTGGTCATATGTAATCAGTTAATTAAAACCAGGCTTATATTGCACGTCCAAAGATAGGAAAATAAAGGTTGGAGGACAATCCAAAGTCTGGCAATTCCAAGAGTTCAGCTTTTGGTTATAAATAGTAATTTTTTTTCCAGAATCGTTTTTATGTTTAGTATGTAAAAAGCTTAAAAGATGTCTATCTCCCTTAACTCCTTTCACTAAGACATGACAGCGGCCATAGGTTTGTCTAATGTTACAGCTGATCTCCTAATTCCATAGATTTGATGTAGTCTTTATCCTGCTTCTCTCAAGTCAGCTTAATACCATCTTTTAAATGTGTGGGATCCTACCTGAGACAACTTTTTTTTAATATAACAGTGTCAAGTAAAATGAATGCTATTAAAAGAATCTGAAGAAAAAGTCAATTGTACCAATCCAATACCTGTTACATGAATGAAACGCAAAATTTGCTGACTGAACTATTTGAAAGACATTAATCCCACCTGAGATTAAGTTATCCCCAACTACAGAAGAATCTTTTTAAACTTAAATACCCATAGTTAGACAAACAAAACGCTGCTCTCAGCATTTGTAAGTATAAAAACTAGATTAAAAATTCACACTGACAGCTTGCTTTTGCCTTCAGAAAGTCACATTTCTAATTCTGTTGGCAGTGCTCTGATTGTCTGGTCGTTTTTCATTGCTCTGATTGCAGCATCTTCCCTTAGTAGGTCAATCAGAAAACTCTGCTTGTGTCACAGTGTTCTGGTAGCTCATATCCCTTGCTTCACAGAAAACATTAAATAAAACATAGACTAATGATCCTTAGACATGTGGGACATTGGGTTTTTAGAAATAAATATTTCTAAATATTTCTTTTTCTTATTATTTAAAAAAATTCTACAGTAAACAGAAGAGCTATTCTCAAGATCTCTACAAAACAAGCAGAGATGGGTGAGTAATTTAAAATACTTTTTTTTAAAAAAAATTTTTTTTAAAATACTTTTTCCCTAAATTTTTAGAATTTCTCCTCAGAGTACCAGGAGTTTGTTTTTGGTTTTGTTGTTCATTTCTTGTTTTACTTTTTTTTTCACAAAAATGTAAACCTGGGATGTCACTTTTCCCAGACAGTACTGAACAATCTAAATATTCTATAATTTCTCATACATATGAAAGAGAAAGGAAGGGCACAAAAGTTTAAAATACTTGTTTATTAGATAAAAGTACCTCTATAGTAGTCTAGTAATTTTGTACACTACTTCATTTTATGATGAAGAAGATTTGACAAGGTATAAAGTAAATCAAGACTGAAAGGGATAAGGGGTATTTTAATTTACTAATTTAAATAAATTTTAAATAAAGTCTTTCAGGCTTCCTTTCTGTTTGCATATGGGTTTAAAAGTTGAAAGTTAGAAAAAAATTTAAAATGGCAGTATGGAAAGGGAACTCAATTTATCCCCTTTAAAAACTATTTGGAGTTCATGTATATGAGTAGTTACTTAGTACATATAATGAACACTTCTGTGGTTGGCATCCAGTGATTGCTGGATTTAGTGCTTTTCCATTTTCAGGTTTTTCCCACATTGATAGGACTCCAGTGATCACCAAATATGAGTGTAATCTGTGAAGAAAAGAACTATAGATGTTAAAATGGTAAGATATTTTGTCACAGAAATACAGATAATGGTGAAGTTGAGTAAGTCTGTCACACTTTGCTGGATAAATGTTCCATTTTTGAAAGATATCAGGCAGTATTCCTAATATAGGACAGTGTATTAACTTTACCTGAATCATTGGGCATCTTTCCAGAAGCAAGGCTAGAATGAGAAAAGCATAAGACCAGCCATAATCGTAAAGCTTGAGAGAAGAGAGTCTCAGTGGAACCAAACAATGAATTGTCTGAACTCATCATCCAGGCCAAGTACGAACAGATGGGTCTGAGAAGACACTGTGTGACAACATATAGCATGTCATTTTGTGCTCCAGGCACCAATTATCATAATAAAGCCGGAAGTTCTCATACTTTATCTTCATTGCCCTGACAATGGGTTTTAGATTTCCAATGAATTTTAGAAATCCTCCACCCCAGGTAAATTTGAATGCTTTAGAGAGGTAGACGGAAAATTCAGCCCCTGGCAGATATTTGCTAAGAAGCTTCAAGAAGTTGCCACATGTAGCAGAGGAGTTTCAGCATCCCTGAGTACTTCAGAAATCTCTCTTGATCACTTAAGTGTAATGAAAGGTAAAATCCTTTTAAATCTAATTCTGCAACAGCTATTCAGATCTGAATTTTCACTTTGGGCAAAGGGAAAAGGAGGCTCAAGAGATCTCAGGGGAAACTCTAATATGTAATGCAATGCAATGCAATGCAAATGCTTGCAGGCTTTAGGTCACAAGTTTCATTAGCGATACCTGCTGTACTTACTGTAATAGTCCTGTATATTCTGATATCTGGAAAACAACAAATTGAACATGTTAAAAGATATCCTGTCAATATCTCTTTTACACCTACATCTCACATTACTGTTGGTAATTTCATCATCAAGCCCATTTGCAAAACAAAAATGCTGTTGTGATGAGGTGAAGGACAGGCTTCAAGACAAAAGACTGGAGTATTAGAAACTAAATTGCTCATCTAAATCCCAGTGATGAAGAATTCCCAACTTTCTTTCACATCTGCCTTAATGTTTTTATAAATAATACGAGATCCTTGTTTTGCTGAAACAATGTGTTCCCTCAAAACTGGAGAATTCACACATTTCAGAAACAGGCAATTTACCAAGTACTGATCCAGTTTTTAACTCCTGCTTTGTTACATTTTCAATCAAAAGTAACACTTTCAGGTACACTTAATACTAGGAATAGTCAAATATACCACAGATTTATAAACCTTGATGAGCAGGTTGGTACCCCAGTGATGCCATCACAACTTTTTGCCTTTTCTTTTATATCTTTTTGTTGCCTGGCTGTTCTTAGCTGCCCTCAGCAAAGGACGCCGGCTCGGGTGGCCTGAGAGCCTGCAGCAGACTCTGGGCAGGGTGTTGGTCCCTCACGCCTAAGGAGAGGCGGCTCCGGGCGAGTGGCAGGTAAGGCGCATTGAAAGAGGGCGAAGGAAGCGAAGGGTTGCAGGAGGGGGTCTCCTCCGTGATCTCCTTTATTCAGGAGACAGGTGCAAGGATCTGAGAGGGAGAGTTTCAGAGGGAGAACTCCAGGGATCTCAGGGTGTGCAGGGGTTTTTAAGGGAGGTACCAACTGGGAGGGGTTAAGAGACACAACCAATGAGGCTACAGGCGAAGAGAGGGTCCAGGGATCTGGAGTCCAATTAAAACAGTTGAGGGGAGGGCAAGATGATCAATAACCAATAGGGCGTCGAACTCAACAGAACTTTCTGGAGAGGTGGGTAGGCCTTAAACCTCAGTCTCACCCTCGGGATCCTCCTCTAGGGAGGAGTCCCAAGCATCTGAGGTGGAGTCCTGATGATTGATGGTGGCAATCACTTGAGGTTGGGCCTCCCACACCTTTTATATAGCTTTTACGTATTCTCAGTGCTTTTAGCATGCATACTTGTAATTCCTTAAGTCCAATATCTTAGCATAGTCCTAATATTCTGTTAAGCCAGGAGACTAAACATCCTGGAGGCCTCGCAGTTGGAGGCCAGAAAGCCTTACGCCATTCTGAGAAACCTATGTCCTCTCTAGAACACATCCTGTAAACTAAGACTAGGCCCATCCAGGGGGGGATTCCTTGGGATGGGGAGATATCACACTAATCATTCAAGCCTCTCATTGGGGAATCTTTTTAGATATGCTAATTTGCAAGCTCTATAAATTGTATATGCAGTCTATTGTGTGAGTGCACTTTGGCGCATTCAACCTTGGTGAAGTGGTGCACCATAAGGATACTTACTAAATACTGAGGTAAAAACCTTTCTTCCATTAACTGTGTCTGGCTCTTAATTTTTAAGACCAGGGAAAGGCATCACCAGCCCTGTTTAGCAACCAGTAAAGTGCTACCATGAACAGGAGAAGTCCAAGTTGCTGAGTCTCAGCCTGTAGAGTCTGCATTACTTAGAAACTGACAGAGAAGCCTGGCTGGCCTTAAGAGAGAGAACAGGCAACAAACAGCCACAACAATGGGCATTTACTCTCACTGCCGAGAATCTGAATGGCAGGTTGAAACAAATAGAAGGGGGAACTTCAGCAGGGCAACACCTTTGTTTTTCCAGACCTGAAGATAAATAAAAATTGCTTGGTCAGAATTCCTGTATGGAAGGCTCTTGTACAGCAAGTTAGAGCATTAAGCACTGTACACTGGTGAAGCAGAACTTACATAATAAGTTTCACAGCAAATTTTCTTCCTGGTATTTCTAATGCTTACAAAGCTGTAATAAGATACATGTCGCATTCATATGATGGTTCTGGGAAACAACACGCAGATCCCATATTTATTCCAGTAGGATTAAGATGCATTCCTTCACAGAGATCAACAACAGCAGCTTTCTAAATTTGTCAGATCACAGGTGGTCGCCAAGGAAAAAATGTATAGTTTGATGTCTGAAGTGTAACATGAGGTATACTGTCCTGAATCTATCAATCAGCGAAATCCAAATTTTGCAAACACAGATCTACAAAACTAGGATATGTTCTGTTAACTATGGTTGAAAAGTAGTTTGCTTAAAAAAAAAAAAAA
>VZRR01007717.1:417041-430398 GCA_013398015.1 Oreocharis arfaki
TAAAAAAAAGCGTTTATG
The DNA here is from genome assembly GCA_013398015.1 of Oreocharis arfaki. Taxonomy (NCBI): domain Eukaryota; kingdom Metazoa; phylum Chordata; class Aves; order Passeriformes; family Paramythiidae; genus Oreocharis; species Oreocharis arfaki. The sequence goes on from VZRR01007717.1 coordinate 417,060, forward strand.
TCCTGCTGTTGGAGCTGTCCATTGGGACTGTGACCCAGAGGCCTCCTCAATAAAAGAGGGAGAGAGGGTAAACACTTTTGCCCAAGCAAATCAGCTTATGATCAACTCTGTGATCACAATCAGTATTGCCTGCCCTCGGTAGAGAGCCCCACACAGAGGGGGCCCTGAGCACATCAGAGCCCCTGAGCATCACACTGTTGGTGCACGACTAATGTTTTATATGATATTTAATGTGTGGGTATGAAATCAGCACTGGGCAGGAGGGCTTCTGCTACCTTAGTGATGCCAACATGCTCTTATGTTCTTCCCTTGCTGCAGTGTCAGGAAATAATGACAGAGGGCAATGCAGGGAAGTCTTACAGGACTCGCAGACTGGGATGTATTTAGGAAATCAGTAGCTGGGAAACACGTTCATGCTGCTCTGCAGACATCATTCTGACAAGGGGTAATTTTTAGGTCACTTAAGCATGCACAAAGAGGTGTCCCTTTTAGAAGAAACCCTTTCTCTTGTCCTATAAATGTGAGGGCACCCTGAAACGGCACTGAGGAAAACTGCAGGTCCTGTCAAGTTTGCTCAGAAGCATCAGTAAATTAAAGGTAGCAGGAAAATGTTTGTGAAAATGGAGGCCAACTGGCACAAAAAGACTGTAGCTCTTTTAGTCAAGTCTCCTCTCTCCTTCAAGAGAGGAGCTGGAAGCAAGCTACCAGTAAGAGGTGGAGGGGCCCCATGAATTCTGACTCCCAAATCATGCCCCAAGATAATCTAGGCAATGTTAGGCAGTAGACAAAAATATACCAGGGAATATACTAGGATAGACATATCCAAAGAGTTTAGCAGACTTTGGATTTAATAGCTGTGAAAGTAAGTATTGTGGCTTATCAGAAATGACTTCACACACAGATCTGGACTGCATTGCTATTACTGTGAGTCAGGAACAGAAGATTGTTCATTTTTACAGCATTTCTCCTTTCAGTGATGTACAAATTCTAGAGATTTTATTAGTTGGCATCTCAATCTTAAAAGTATTTTAAAAGGCATTGCATGATTTATGCAGTCTTAATAAGAGATTTATGTCAGAATTCATAGCTATCACCCAGGACCCTGAGGAGAAAGTTTAAAAATTTAATACACAGGTGGAATGTGGAACATTTATCCTTCTGAAATAAGAGGTGGATTCTAAGCTAAATTTCACTTTTCTTTTTCTCAATAAACTGCAGGTGATTTTATGTGAAAATTAGAAGAATGGCTACCAATTAAATGAAAAGAAGTAATTTTGGAGTTGAACAATTGGAATTTGATAGTCGCTCAAGTTGGTGACCACTTTACAATTTCACAATCTTGTTGCCCATTAAATCTATACTCACTCTCAATTTGTCAAGTTACAGTTAGGACAAACACTTACGAGTCTGGTTTTTTATTAATCCAGTTTATCAGATAATAATTTTCAATTTCAGCTGTCTACCAGTTTCTTCCAGAAATAGTATAACAAAGTTAACATAAACCCCACATGAATATTCCACAAACCTTGCAGGCCTTCTGAAGAAATGCTACAGGCTTTCACAACACTGAATGAACTTTTCAGCTTGCCCACTGGTGAGACTCAACATCCATTATCTAGAGAAGTTGATTTGTGCCAAGCAATGAAATACAAGACAAAAGGAACAAACAATTTATTCTTGAATTTGACTATAGCTACATCTCAAAGCTAGCAAGTGAATTTAGACTTACAGATGGATATGATTCCATAGCTTACATCAAAGTTATACCAGATTCTCTGTAGTGTTAAACTGTGACAGCTGGCCATATGCAGATTTGAAACCAGACTACTCATTTGGCACTTGAAGATGTGAGAAGCATTTTTAAATACTGCAATTGTTTTTAAAAAGCAGAAAAGATACCATATTTACTGATTAAAGTCAGAAAGTTACTTCTGTACTGCATGCAAACCAGAATTGCAGGGAAGAGAAGGACTTAATGAACTCAGATGAATGATATTTAATTGCATATGAAGACCTATCTGTAAATAAGCTCATTAAAGTTGTCACATCAGGTACTCATCAAGTACGTACCAAATACATACCAAGACAAGGAGCCAGTGCTGGGGCCAATACTTTTTAATACCTTCATCAATGGAATGAACAATGGGATTGAATGCACCCTCAGCAAGTCTGCAGATGACACCAAGCTGAGTGGTGCAGCTGACACTCCTGAGGGATGGGATGNATTGAATTCAAAAAATACCATAAAATCTTTTACAGAAATTCTTCAAGCATAGTTCTGTTTGTCAGTTGGTGCTGCACCTGGGTCAGAGCAGCCCCCGGTGCCAACCCAGGCTGGGGATGAACAGACCGAGAGCAGCCCTGCCCAGAAGGACTTGGGGGTGCTGGGGGTGAGAGCTGGACATGAGCCGGCCATGGGCACTCCCAGCCCAGAAAGCCAAGTGTGTCCTGGGCTGCATCCAAAGCCTCGTGGGCAGCAGGGGAGGGAGGGGATTCTGCCCCTCTGCCTCACTCTGATGAGACCCCACCTGCAGAGCTGCCTCCAGCTCTGGGGTCCCAGCACAGGAAGGACAGGGACCTGTTGGAGAGAGTCCAGAGGAAGCCACAAAAATTATCAGAGTTGGAATTGTTCAGCCTGGAGAGGAGAAGGCTCTAGGGAGACCTTTGTGTGGCATTTCAATACTTAAATGGGCTGTGTAAGAAAAATGGGGAGGGAGTTTTTAATAGGGCCTGTAGAAATAGCACAGCGGGTAATGATTAAAACTGGAGGAGTGTAGATTCAGACTAGAAAAGGAAGAAATTTTTTGTGGTGATGGTGGTGAAACACTGGAACAAGCAAAGCTGTAGATGACCCATTCTTGGAATTACTCAAAGTCAGGCTGGATGGTGCTCTGGGCAACCTGATTTGTTTGAAGGTGTTGCTGCTTATTCTAGGGTGTTGCACGACATGGCCTTTAAAGGTCTCTTCTACCCCAAACCATTCTACAATTTTATGATTCTTTGATTCCATGAAGCATTAAGTTTGTGGTTTTCAGAACAGCTACTAATAGGCAAACACAACACAAAGTCTGCATAACAAAGTGACTAACTCTAATTTGCCTTAACCTTTTCAGTTTTTAACTACTTTTTACCTTTGCATTTGTACCTTTATTCACTGACTATGTTGTTTTCCTTGTAAGGCTTTGAACATCATCCTCTACAATACTTTTGTAACTAGAGTGGGATGTTATGGATGCAACAACAAACAAACAAACCGGAGAGCAGCTCTGCTGGAAAAGAGCTGACGGTCCTGGTGTGCAGCAATTTGAGTGATTCAGCTCTGTGCCCTGTAGCAAAGAAGGCCAACAGCATCCCAGCCTGTAATAACATGAGCACAGGTTAAGGGAAGTGATTATCCTGCCTCATGCAGCTCTCATCACACCACATCTAGAGTACTCTTGACTCCAGTTTTGAACATCCAGTAAAAAAACAGTGACAAATAGGGGCAAGTCAAGCAGAAGGCCACCTAAAGGGCAGCCATGTCCCTCAAAAATCCCTTCTTGGCCATCTTCTGGTGGGGCACTAGTTGACCTCTGTGGCTCTGCTCAGCCTCACATGGGACCCTCACCCCTGTGACAAACTTCCACTTTCTCCAACAGGCACAGGCGCTCCATTTAAGGAGTGCTGGTCTCCACCTGCCCATATGCTGACCGGGAGGGTGATTTCTTGGCTTGATCTTGGACCTGCCCTATCCTCATAGATTTCTGAGATGCCCTGGACTTGGGGTTGCTCTTACCTTTATCCCACCCACACTGAGCACCTGCCCTGCTCCCTTCCTGGGGTGCCGAGACTGCTGTGAGGTTCCTGTCCTGAGAGAGAGATGGGTTGCCCTTTTCTCCCTGGGCTTAGGGAGATCCTGGTCCTTAGGGAGAACCTGGTCCTCTGCTGTGCTCTGGCACCTAGTCTTGACCACGTTTTGAGTTGGCTGGTTCTCTGCACTCACAACTCAAATGTTTAGACATAGGTGACAGGAAACAAGGCACTAGTCACATGGTGACAAATACTTGTGGGGTTCACAGCTATCCTTGTTACTACATAGAAACTTCAAGTTAACAACTCTGCCATGTCTTGCTTGAATGGAGAATAATTATGTTAGAGATTTAGAGATGTTTATTTGAGTAATTAATAGAAAAGGTGCCAATGGAATTATGGATTGGATTAATGCAGCAAAACCAGTCTTGCTACATACACTCTTTTCAAGGTTAGACATGTTGTTGCATTTATAAATTATATAAGAAGACACTCAGATGGAACAGAGAGGATGTGTCTTTAAATGTACTCGTCTCATCATCTGAAAGTATCATAATAAATCAGATCAAAACAGTATTTCCTACAGTTGAAAAGATTATTTTTTAACTAAGCACAAACCAGATATCTAATAAAACCTAATCAAGAAATTTCTGTAATTCGATATTCAAAGTGAGGAATGCTGATAAGCTACAGACATTATATTTTGTGCACTTCATCAACAATTTTAGTGCAGTTTCAACTAAAATGGTGTAAACATAATCCTAGAATATCTACTGAGCAGGGAAAATCCCATGTTTTACAAGACACACCCTTCATAATTACATACAAGGTCAATAAAGTAGAGATGATGTCAACATTTATGAAACAAAACAAACTATTTTGATAAATGTTTAATTTTAAATAAATTTTGTTGACTTTTTTATTTAAATAATGAAACAGAATAAAGTCAGAAGCTTGTCTTATCCTGCTTTGGATTCTAGAGGGCACAACTGACTTACTGCAGCTGATTAGACAAGGGCAAAAAAAAAGTAAAAACCTAGTAATCAATTTGTTACAGCTTCACTTGCAGGTGTTCAAAGCTGGAAGATGGATATCTGCCTATTTTTCATTTTTTGCATATTGCTACAAGCTGTGGAATGGCCTTTGGATGTGCTCCCACTCCATCAGTGCCGATACACACTGGCTTCAATGTGCAGGGCATCAGCACTTTGCAGGAAAGGCTTCCTGCTATGGAATAATGGTCACTGTTGCACAAAACCCTTGTTTGCAAATCCTGCTGCTGGTTTCAGAGTGATTCACTTGCCAGAGGTGTCACGGAAAAGTGTGTGTGTACTCACCCATCCTTAAAACATGGTGTAGGCCTGCCAGGGGTTACCTAAACTGTATAAATGTGATATGATCTGCTAAATACTCATTACACATCTAGTGGCACAACATATTAGATGTACCAGCAAGCACAAGCTTAATTTCCAGGGCTAGGATCCAGTCAACTGGCCATCATTTTCCCAGTTGCAGGTAGCAGTCGAGTTTGTATTAAAAGCTCAGAAAACTGTTGATCTCCATTGTCCCTCTCTCTTTCTCTTTTTTTTTTTTTAAGAGTTTTGTTAAAATTATTTTTCCCCAATTCACTTTCTGAGAGAATCTATTTGCTAACATATATATATATACTTATTCATAGACCTGACTAGCTGGTCTTCCCAGGCAAGATGTGTGAGCTCTTACATAGTTAGAAGCAGTTTGGGATGGACTCTGAGTGTCAAAACCTGTATGGCAGATAGCTCTTTGTACCCAGTTATTATTGCTGTGCTGTGTAATACTTAAAAGACAATTTTAGTTGTGAAATACACTCTGCTTCAAAAAGAGTAATGATGTGTAAAGTATCCCAGGGGACTGAGCTCCAGGAATCTAAAACAGTTTCTGATAAGCAGAAATTCCATTTTAGAGAAATTCTAAAGAAATCTCTGTGTCTCTCCATAAAAGCTTCAAAGTAAATAATGGCGAAATTGACATTTTTTGCCTTGGGAGCACCACTGTTGTCTCTTCCTAAATTCTTCAGCTCTATAGTTTGCAATGACAAGGTGTCCCTCCAGGTACTCTCTTACTAATAGGCACTGAAAAAATATTGCCAGACAGGACAGTTCTATTACAAAAAGACATAGGATTTTAATAACATGTTTCTGACATCAGGACAACAATAATACTTTGGCTTTTCTCTTGAGGTCTATCTATGTGGCAAAACCAAAATTATAAAATATGGGGCAACTTATATCCCATCCAGAAAAAACCTCCCAAGTATGGAAATGAGGAAATGAGAAAAATATTTTAACAGGTTTTAATATTGTAATAACCCTTAGCACCAGAAAAAGGTAAAAATAACAGTAGAGTAATCCAATTCCATGAATCAAATCCAACCAACTTTTTTTGCTACATCCAGAGAGAGGTTTAGCAAAGAGCTGCATCACTTGGTACACTGGCTCTGGGAAACACCTCTCCATCACTTTCTTATAAAGATGTCAAGTTGCTTAACCAGCCATGGCACTATGGAGACAAATTTATACAAACCCTTCACCCTAAAAGCCGTTCCTTAAAGGAACAACACCTAAGAAATATGTAATCTTATAAACTCTCCCTTCTGTTTCATGTCTGCCTTCTTGGGGATTTTCAGGTTAATGAAGAAGTTTACTGTTCTATTCTGCTGCTGCTTACATTTTAGAAAGACTCCTGTTCTTCACCATAGTAGATATAAACATAGTCTATCCAGAATGATTAAATCATCAACCTGTTCTGCTGTCTCAATGCAAAGGTTGAGCTTCTAGACCATGGATTAACAAGTTCTGTTTTAAAGATTTCTGTTGTTTGCTTGCAGGATTTTATTTAGTTTTATTCGTTTTGTTCACAGTGTAATCCTACCAAAAGCTGTGTCAGCACAACCTAGGGTAGTAGCATACTGCAGCATGGGAGGAGGAATGTGCATTAAGTGTGAGATGAAGGAATACTTCAAGCTGGAATTTATCCTCAAGGTGGGCTTTTTTAATACACTGAAAACTGTTTTATACAAATGTATTCACAGTGAAGGCCGTGATTTATTTAAGCATATCAAGTAGCTTAGGATGTGCATTACACTTCTGTTTTAGAGTAGAAAAAATCTCCTATCCCATGTTTGGAGGGGTCAGTATGCTGCCAACAAAGAGGTAATTTCACCCTGTTGCTTCAAGAAAGGCACTCTTCGGTGGCAATAGTAGCTGGAGGAATTGCCATACTCATCCTTCTTCCCTGACTGCTCACAGTGAGACATGTGTGGCTGAGTTGTGCTGGCCCAAGACGTTTCTGGCTGTGGTGTTCAGCAGACAGGGTGCACACTTCATTTGAAAAATCATAACAAAACTTACATAATGAAATTATGTACATTTTAAAATAACAGTAGGAGTATTTTTTTAAAGCCAGGTCATCTCCCTTATCTCTTTTGCAGAAGAGTTGCACAAACACTTCTGGAAGCGGAAGTGAGGAAAATGCTGAAGACTGAGGAGGGAAATACCTCTAAGGGGAAAGAGTGGCAGAGGAATCAACACTGACTTCAGGTATTGTATACAAAGATTTAAAATCATGAACATCAGTCTGAAATAAAATACCAACAGAAAGCTCAGTGGGCTTCTACCCAGGTACATCCACATACAGCCAGCCTGCTTTCTTGCAGCTGGAAAATTAATTTGCTCTAACACCATTGAAATCTTTTAATGTGGCTTCTGTACCATCTGAACAGTAAACATTTACACTGTTTTCCAGTCTGGATAAGTAAGCAGCAAGATATACATTCCACGATTATCAAGAAGAGACATTTAGCTGAGAAATTATTATTCCCTTAACTTGAGAGTAATAACCAGCTCTGTTTTTGCTGGTTTGGTTGTTTTTTGTTTGGTTTTTTTTTAATTAGTCAGGCACATAGTAATGTGGATTAGCCACGCTGCTCCATAGAGCTAGAGGTAGGAAGATTAAAAGTGTCAGTCTGTAATGCCATCTGATGCACAGGATAAAATTTGGGTTTGTCACATCAGTAACATGGGATAATTGTAATTACATTACATAAACTCTGTAATTATTTTTTAATTGATCTAAATGCTCAGGAACTTATCTATAGGTCTTCTCTCTCCTCCCTCATCACAAGTTGATGCAGGGAATTATTTAAATCCCCTGTTAAGATTTCTCTGTGTGTGTCTTTCCAGTACTTGAGCAGTGCATCTGAGACCATCTCTTAGGCTGCAGCCTATGACTAATTAATGGTAACAGCAGTAAATTTATCAGCACTTTAAATAATTTTAGGAAATCAGAAGTTTGAACGCAAAATCAGAAACACGAATGCCTGTCTTTAGATCTGGATTACGAGTGTATACTCCACTGCATGCTTGTTTTTCTGTACACAGGCATTAGCAAGGATCAGTAGCAGCTTTTAAGAATAAAACCACGACTTGGATTCCCTGGCAGTCTTTCCTTATGTCTGCTGAGTTTTAATTCATTGTAAAATTAAACAGAACTCGCTGGTCCCTTTTACTTCTCTGAGAAGTTCTGTGGCAGATCACAGTTTACACAGATGAAAAACAAATTGTGTATGTGCACACTGAGCCTGCTTATTTGTATATGTACATACACATATACGTGCATATAAGTAAGCATTTACAGAAATGTACAAGTATGCTTACTTCTGTTAATTCCACCATCATTTATTTAATTACCATAGAGAAACAAATATTCAAATTAATGTGTATTGGGAAGGAAAAGCTTTAGCAAGTACTAGGATTTAGGAACACGTATCTGCGCCATAGCTTATGGCTGGGAAAATCCTGTCAGTTTATTCTAAGGAAACCTCCAGGCCCCTTAAACACAAAATGTATAGTTTTAAATAGCACAGCATAGATTTGAAAAGGGTCTGAAGGCAGCACTAGTCAGATCGAGGTGTTGTCATAGCAACAGACATTGAAATTCAAAATATGAAGTACAAAATGGGGGTGGGAGAAAAAGAAGGGTAGAGAGGAGAAAAATAGCAAGTAATAACAAAAATCTCTAAAAAGAATATGAAAATAAGACTTCTATAATCAGTGATAGAATCACGATAATATCCTTATTCTGCTTACTATTATCGGCATTTTTCACCTTTTCCATTCAAAAATTAGAAAATGCTTTATAAATACTAACAATCTACACCTTCTAACATCCCTCAAGGAAAGCATTGATGCTGTCACTTATAGATAGACATACGGAGGCAGAGAGTGCTTTGCATAAGCAGAATACCTATGGCAGAGGTAAAAAGAGAGTTCAGCTGTTTGCTTAGCTCTGTATTCACAAGCTCTTTGCTTCATTGCTTTAACACGCCTCCATTTTATGATGTTATTATCTGGATATGCAATAGAAGAACCAGAATAATTTTCATAAGAGTGGTAGCAACATTATTTTCTTTCTGACACAAAAGCTCTGGTGCTTTAATACACATTTTGTACAGTTATTTAAAGCTTTTCTGGTAATTCTTTACAATAATAGTGGCACAAAATAAGAAAAGAATGAGTAAAACAGTAAACTGCAATTTTTTTTCAAAGATGTAAAACAGTTTAGAAAAAGACAATCATTCATGCCTAACTCATCAAAGAATTGCAGCAAATCTAACTCAACAGGAAGGAATTCATATGCCTTTGTTGGGGATCAAGGAAACATACTGCAGGTTAAAAGCCTGAGATAACATTTTTGTTGGATTTTCTTTTAAAATTTATTATTTCATCTTTCACAGACATCTCTTTACAATCTTTACTTCTGAGTATATATCTATATTAAACTTTCTGTATTGCTGACTTGCATATAATAGAATCCTTTAGCATATCCAGGAGCTTTTTTTAATGTTGAGCTTTGTGATGACTCCCATTTTACTTCAGCATTTTGAAAGAGTGATAATGAGGAACTTTCCATATCTCTATTTCCTACATTTATATTTCCCTTCCAGGCATGTAATTGAGCTTAGAGTCATTATTCTTGAAGTAATATATGCTACAGTATGTCTCCTAAGAACAACTTTGACGTTTTTCAACATCAGTATCAGCAGTACAGAACAACAGATAACTTGCATGTCACATCCAGGAATTTCAGGCAATGATCCATAAACAAAGAAGCCTAGATAAAGGTAGAAAAGAAGTTTTAAAAATTATGAAAATGTGCTGACTGAATTATAGACTTGCCATGTACCAGAGGAGTTGCAGAAAACAGAAGATCAAAGGGAAAAGGATTCTTGAAACCTACAGCTTACCTGACAAGGACAAGAGTTTTACCAATTAAGAAGCAAATCCCTGGTATTTCTAGTGTCACAATGGTGGGTGAATACATTGTGATAGACTGAAAATTCCCTGGTAGGTGGGAAGCCGGAAGAAACTGAAGCATGAGCTTACGGAAAATGAGTCATGTGAGAGGTGGAGAAAGACCCAGGACACTGAACTGATTTCCTCAGGAATTTTTATGAGACAGCTGCTATTGTTTCAGGTGGTTGGGCCATGAAGTACTCTGCCGGGTAGCTGTTGAGTAGTTGCACCATGGAACTCGGCACGCGTCCAGGTGCTTGCCAAGTTTCTTGGGAGGCAGTTTTGCAATGAGGTCTGAAATAAAGCTTCGATGCCACTGTTGTCCAAACCAGCAGGTTTTAAGTACTGATGTTGATTACCTCTGGTCTAGCATGAAGATATAATGTGTAAGAGCGAGCAGTAGGAGCTGCTGAGGGCAAAATGGAAACTTTCAACAAGGTTTATGAAGGAAACCCTCCTGCTGCATCATGAGGTTCTGAAAACTTCTAGCTTTCTGACATACTCCTCAGAGAGGAACTTAGGTGTGGCTGGATCCAAACCCAGTCCCAGACTTGGTCAAGAGTTTAGGTCTGAAGATTTTTATAGGCATAATTTAGCCTTAGTACAGCTTTGTCCTGCAGAGTTAAGGGTAGCAAACTAATACAGAAAAATTATTTGTTTTAATTGATGATAAAAATGCTTAAACTTTAATCAGAAATTGACTTAATTGACTTAATTCTGAAACCTTAATCAGAATTTGTCACTACACAGTGAAGATAGTTATAACTACTAGTATAGTGTGTGATTTATTGAAGCAATATTGAAGGAATGATACTAAAGCCCAGCAAAACAATTATTAAGCAGAGCTGGTATGTTACCCATACAAACAAACGAGGGCAAATCTCTTTTGCTCAGCCTTGAGGAGTAGCCTTGAGAGGCATCCCCATCCAAGGGTGGAATCTCTACACACACTCTGGGAAGACGTGTGTTAGAACTCCCTGCCATTAAAAAGAGAGGCTGGGCTTTTGTGGTATAAAGTGATTCACCGTCAGATGTCTCTGGGCCTGCAGAATCACCTCAGTAACTTGAGATAAGTTATCAGCACTATCACTTGTTGGTGCCTTGCAACAGCAACTTCACCGGCAACATCCTCACCAGTGCCGGTTTCCATAAGGAAACATTGTTCTTCACATCCTCAGAATGTTTACCTTTGGGACTGATGAATCAGGCTGATTCTTTAACACCAAACACAGCATGAGGCCCCTTCCCCATTCACCACTGATAATTTTTGCAAATAGGGTCCAGTTTGAGCTGTTTTACCCCCACTTAGGCAGAGCATCCTGCTACAGGAGCAAAGGGAGGAAGGTTGGAAGAAAGTACATAGAGGACTGACAGAATGTGCTGAAGCAAGAACACATCCATTTCCCTGATCCTTTTTGTCTCTTCTGATACTTGCAGGAAGCAGCCTCTCCAATTTTGTATTTAGGCACTGGGCCCTGGGTCAGCCTCGGGAGGAAAAGGGCAAAGGAAATATGTACTGGGCTGAGTGAAGGAATGTGTGCAGAACTGGAAGACTGGGATAGGGAGGAGAAAAAAGGATTGAAATCTGCATCCTTTTAGAAATAAATTTGCTAATTTGGATTTTAATTGAAAGTGCCGATGTACTTTTAAAGCTTTTCGTATTCAATTAATGACTGCATTTTCTATATAAAATTAACAATTTGATTTTCAAAATATTTTGCATATGTCTACACTACACTGCAGTGACTGTAGCATAGGACCATCTCTTTTTCATCTCTATTTAACAAACATATGACAGCTTTTGGGAAAAAAAGCCAACCTTGTTACATAAAAACCCACATAGAATCCTTTCTTCCTCAAAAATCAAGTAGGTTCTTCAATAAAGTTTAAAAAATTCTAATCAGAAAACTAATGAGGAAGGGTTTTCTGACTCTCATACCATTGCCTACCAGTCTTCACAAAGCTGAAGGGTCTCAAGGCCAGCTAAGCTACCAAACTGTAGACAAAAATCACGCGACACCTTCTATAGGCATGTGAGACTGGCAAGATATCTGCCCACCAAAATAGTCTATGTTTAAATACAGCTGAACCAAGACTGCCTCAGGTTGCTTGCACCTGCATTTGTCATAAAACACTCTAATTGATGATCTCTTGCAGCGAATTCAGTATCAGCATGCAAGATTTTTATCTCAGATCTAACATAGTTGGAAATCTACAAATGTAATACACATCTTATACCCCCATTTTCTACTACAACTAAATAGCTTTTTTTTTTCTTCAGTACTATGCATATTTGTTTGTAACTGCATATAGGTATCAGTTTGCTTCAAGGTGCACAGAGATGAGATAAAAAGAAATGCAATTTTTACTCATTTCATAAACAGGTAAATAAAGGAAATTATTTCTAAAAGCTGTTTGGGAAGAAAAGGTGTGAATAGCTTAAACAGAGGCGGAAAACTGCACACAGCAAAGTTTCATTAGCGCTCTTTAAATGCTCTGGTCTAAAAAGAAGCCATGAATTGGAATATGACTGCTCTGTGCACATCTTGGCTTTTAGCCTCCTTCCTAAATACCAATCACTGCCAACCTCTCAGAAAAAAAAAAAAAGGATACTTATCTGTAACTCTAAACTGTTAATGGGGTCTTCTGCATGCATGAAATGGAATGTGCTACCAGACTTTGTAATTGCTGCTCCACTAAATTGATTTTTTTAATTTGCTTTGAGCATATTCTATGCTAAAAGACAATTTAAAAGGCTTTAATATTCATGGGTTTCCCCTAGACCTATCAAGGCAGTGTCACAATAATAGCTTTTTTTTCTTTTCTTGAGGTCTTTTTTCCTCCCTCTTTTTTGTTTTTCTTTTTTTCTCATCCCCCCTTTTTCTTTCCCTTATTTGCCTTCATTTTTCCTTCCACTTTTTCCCTTCTTTTTCTTCTTTTTTCTTGCAATTTTTTTTCTTTTCCCCCCTTCTTCTCATTTTTGCCGTTTTCTTTTTCTTCCCACTTTTCTCTTTTTTCCTTTCTCCCCCCCTTTTTAATTTTAGCCCCTCATATTTCCCCCTTTTTTCCTTAAACTCCCATTCTCTTTTTCACCCCCTTTCTTTTTTCACTTCTCCCTGCCTCTAACCCTGACACGGAGCTGCCGAAGCACCAAAACACGGAGGAGACCCTTTGTCCGTCTGACCGCCGGCAGCTGCGATGCCCAGCAGCGACGCTCT
>VZRR01007718.1:0-33393 GCA_013398015.1 Oreocharis arfaki
AATAGGAACAGGATGTGTCATGTCCATAGCAAAGGAAAGGGAAGTGATACAGGGAATACATAAGGAATCTCATCTGTTGTTTGAAATGGCAGTTTCCTAACACAAAAATGAGAGCTTTTGCATTTTCACATCAACAAGATTAGAATGGTGACAGTCAATGAAGAACACCATGTCAAGTCACTGAGCCATCTTCCTTGAAGATCTTAATTTTTCATGTGATTTTAGGACTGCGTGGAGAACACTGAACAATTAATGAAAATTACAGTTTGATGGAAAAATGTGCAACAGTATAAAATAACAAGAAAAAAAAAAAGAAAGCAGGATTAAGGGAACTTAACCTCTTTAATGACTAATTGTGTTTAGTTAACTATCTCAGTTAACTACCCTTGTGAGTTAACTATGCTTGCAGATATTCTTTTCTAGCAACCAGGAAAGCATTTTTAGCTTTACCTTATATAACGTTATTTAGTTACTATCTAAGTAATCTTTATTAAAATAATCTTGAATTATTTTAGAGCTTGTCCCCTAATATTTCAAGCCTGAATTGATATGAATAGTCCTTTCTTTCTGCATTGCAGCATTTGTGAAGGCAGAATGTAAGAACTTTGAGATCATAAGCATATGGTTCGTGGATTTACACAAAACAGTTTTTTGAAAACTTTACACCATTGAAGAACCTTTTTAAAAAAGATTTTTTTTCCTGCTACATAGACAAAACCGATCATATTTAATTTCAGTGTATCAGATCAACCTTTTTTTTTCTAGAAATACTTCTCTCAACAGGACGATTGTGCATTTTTGATTGAAAGAAGTTTAGAAAGCCAGCTTTGACTATGTCCATTAATAAGTCATTGCTTACTTTTTTCTGAATTCTTTTAAGTCAATCTTGCTTTACGGAGAGTAGAGATTAGGGTACAGGAATAATATTTGCAGCTGATTTAAACCTTTACAGACATTTATAATTCTATTATTTACTCTGGGGGTTCTTGTTAGGCTGTTCCAGGATCCAGTCCATAGATTTCAGACACACTTAGGTAAGGGCTAGTTTCTTATCCCGTTGTCGCTAATCAAACTCACATAAAGCAAAGCTGAGGTGTGACTCAAGTCCTAGCATTTGTCTGTAGCATTCAAAACAGTCTAGACCACACAGTTCAAAACATTTTTAGGCAAAAGTGAGAGGTGTTGCAGTTATCCTTGCTGCACAATCCTTGCATGAAATTATTTGTGCCTCACTCCTTGAGTTGACCTATATCTATGCTGTGAAAATGGCAGTCAGGCTTACACTGTTTCTGCTTCTCTTAAACCTCAAATTACACTAGCTCAAAATGTTTTGTAAGGTAATTTACAAAGCACACTTGGTGGCCTCTTACAATTCATTGCATATCAGTTAACATTGTATAACAACCTGTACTTTACAGCTATGTGCTACAAAGCTCTCTGTAGAATGACAGAGAATGGTTTCCCTGGGACCAGATGTATTGCATGCTGAGATCACCCCTCCCTAGACATAATGTGAAGGTAAACTATGAGGAACACAGGAAGCAGCAGCAAATGTTCATCATGTATGAAAATGTGTAAAAAAAGTTGATAAAGAAATTACCAGTTTGTGGTTTTTTATTGGCATAATTGCTGAGAATTCCTGACTGAACAGTGTTACAGTGTTTAATTGTGAAGAACTTACACAGAGAAATTGAAGCATTTTGATTGTATTACTGTCTAACTGTACTGTTAATATCAGAACTGTTCATCTCTCCCTTTGTTGGTGCAACATTTTCTTGAAGCTCTAAAATCCATGATATAGGGAAATCATTCAGTTCAGCCATATAGTCTATTTTTCACTAAAATTTTGCATCATCAGAGCTATATAGAAGATTTTACCTGTGGACAATTCCCTGGAATTCCCTGCTAGGCTGCACATTTAGTTTACAATTTCTGTATCAAGAAAATGCATATGCTTGGTCCCTAGGCTGAGCAGCACTGGCTCTTGAAAGGTAAAGCTAAGTCATGTCATTACATGAATCATTATATTCATTAGCATTCATTGCCAGAGGGATTTTGGTCACTTGAAAACTTTCAATATGTGACAAAAAACTCATAGAACAGCAGAAACCTAGATTATTTGCCTGTGTTTGAATTCAAGCATGATAACAGCTGACTGCACAAGAGACCATCTAACAGAGTCAGTTGCAATCATAGTTCTGTGTGCCTACCTTGGGGAATTGGGCATTAAATATTTTTTTATGTGAATGATCTGACATTTGTGTGAACATATTCCTCCCCAATTGAACTTGATGTTCTTTCTTGCTGAAATTCCTGATGTTGCTCTCTACCCATTTCTCCTGCCTGTTGACATCCTACTGAGTGGCATCACAACCATCTGGTTCATCTTCACTCCCCCCACCTAACCCCTGGTTTTATATCATCTGCAATCTGCTTTAGGGCTTTGTCCCATTTTTCAGGTCATTTTTAAAGATGTAGATAGTACTGGCCCCACCCTTGACACCTGGGGTACAGCACTGGCCTCCATCTGGACTTCGTACTGCTTAACACAATCCTCTCTGCCTGGCCTATCAGCCAGGTTTCAATCCACCCTACTGCACTTACATAACCCATACTTCATCAGCTTCTCTCTGAAGATGGTATAGGAGTGTCAAAAGCCTCCCTAATGAGGATGAGGTAATCAACAACCACTGCTCCTCCTTCAGCCACCAAGCTAATCTCCTCATTATTGAAGGGAATCAGGTTGGTTAACCACAATTTCCACTTCATAAATCCATGCTGACTGCTCTTGATAATTTTCTTTTCTTTCATGTTTCTGGAATAATTTCCAGTATTAGATACTCCATCACCGTCCTAGTGATAGAGGTGAGGTTGATCAACCTGTAGTTTCCTGGATCTTTCTTCTTGTCCCTCTTGAAGATAGAAGTGATATTTGCTTCCTCTCAGTCTTCAAGAGCCTCTTCTGACTGCCACACAATAACATCAGTCAGTTCCTACGGTACTTGTGAGTGCTTTCTGTCAGGCTTCATGGGCTTATGTATGTTCAGATTATTTAAAATTTCCCTAATATAACACTCCTCCAACAAAAATGTCTTCCTTACTCCAGATTTTGCCACTGGACCAAGGGTCCTGAAGAATAGACTGTGATTCTTGAAGACTAGAAAAGACTGAGGCGCAGAAGTTAAGTACCTCAAGTCAAAACACTTAATCAGAAATATGTTTGGTTTGAGTAATTTCATAGAGAGTTTTTGTAGATCGCTGCCTGATTTCCTGTTAGAGTGTTGTAAATCACAGGTTTTCCAGGCCACGTGGGCATTATATCCATGGAGTCGGAAGTCTGCCTACGCCATGTGTTCATGTCTCAGTGTCACAGCATAAGGCACCAAAGTGCCACTGGGTTTAAGGATTCCTGTGCTTCTGTACATGGAATGGAAAAACAGCCTGAAGGTTTGGGAGGTTGCAGTGCATTTTCCCTCAGTGTACTTTTTTATTCTCTTGCTCTGAGAATTTAGAAATAGTGATGTCAGCTGGTAGCTAATTTTATTTGTTCTGTTTTCATGGTGACTAAACTACACTGAAAAGAGAGTTAAGCGACTTACTTAGCTTTTAAGTGACTTACTTATTTCCTGTACTTCTTGAAATTTAACGATTTTATGTTGGGTAAGTATGCAGTTAATGTGTAAACCTCAGATAATAGGTTTCTAAAACCTGCTGAATGTTTGCCTAGTAAATAGATTCCCTGAAATGGTTTATATTTATTCTCTTATACTTAAAATCTTCTTTCTTTTCTCCCAGCCAGTGTAGGGAGAAAAATTGTCGCACTAAAAGCCTGATTTTGTTCTGCTCTTGCACATTCAATCCATTTGCTCAGTGGGATTCCAGCTAAGTATAGAAACAAGAACTTCACACTGGGGGATGTGTGCACCTCACAGAGACCTGAAAGCTTCCAACCTTAAGCTTTTCTAATGGCAAATGATCTTAGTGACCTTACTCAGCTGTATCTAAGGCAAGAATTAGAGAAAAGTAAAAAAAAACCTGGTCTTGCTTACTTCAGACTTAATTGATAGTATCTGTCTTATTATTTTAAATTTTTATCTGTATCTTGTATTTTCTTCAAGATGTAGAAGGCAGTGTTGAATTTTACTTCTTTTCTTAATCTGCCAGAAGCTTTTTTGTTGGCACAGTTGGAATATGAGTTAAAACATAACTCCTTGCTCTGCCCAGAGGTGTGTAGCAGACCACAAAATTTAGCGCTGTGTGCTCTCCTCAGTACAATGAGCTTTTAGCCTGTTTCTCCAGTAAGCCCACAGCAATTACTGGAGCCACTCAAGGAATGAAGCCTCTCACAGTTCAAGTCAAAGCTTTGATTGCACCCTATTTTGTCCAACACTTGGTCAGAAGATGTCCTAAATTGTTCAGATACTTGTTTTTTTTGCTTAATTATAAGTGAAAGGAATAAAAATATATGGTGTTTATTCCTCCCGAGTAATAATTTCTGTATAGTGGGAGAGGTGACTTAAGAAATAATCCAAATAACCCTTTCAGAAACAGCATTTTTGCAGTTTAATTTGGATCCCAGAAGTTGTTTCCTGAAAGTTTCCTCTGTCAGTCACTGGCAGGACTGATGAATATATAGGCAGCCTTTCCTTACCCAAAACTGAAAATACATGTTAGTTAAACTGTATTCCTTTCTCTTGTGCCAACATTTTATAAGTATGTTAGATTTCCGGAGGATCATTTAGGATCGTTCTGTTAGTGGAGTTTTAATTAAGTGTACTATAACTGAATTTGTGATGCTACTATGTAATTTCCAACAGAATAATTGAGAAAATATTAAAATTCTACAAAGCAGATGGGTAGTTCATACTGACTATACTCTTCATTAAGAATTACACAAATTGCAACAATATGAAGGACATAGCGTAGTAATACAGAGCATTTAGTATCTTGGTATCTGAAATCACTTCATAAGCTTTTTATTTCCACCCAAGAATAGAATTTGCACTGGTAAAGCTAAGCCATTTCTGAAGTATAGAATTCCAGTCTTGATTATAATATTAGTAAACTCTTACAAAACAAAAAAAGGATGCAGGATGAGTAAGGCAAGCTAGAGAACAGACAGAAGTGAGCAGAGTAAGTGGGTTGTTCTAAGAAGTGGACAGACTATGCTTGATTCTGCAATAGTGCCTAGTAGAAATTGTGGAGCCCATTTTCATATTAGAAAGAACAGATAAATCACCGACCTCAATCCAAAAAAACCTGCAGGAATTACCCTAATATTTGTAGAGTTATAAACTCATATCTCTTGCTGTCATTGTGAATAGGTGAATCTTTCTGTATTTGCTTGAAATAAGCTGAGTTACAGTAACTGATGGAATGAGGCATGCTTTATTTTACTAGAGCTCAAGAACATGAACATACAATTTCTTTTAATTATTAGTATTTTTCCAATATTATACTGTTTTTTAAAAAATAATTTTCTAAATAAACCTTACAGTATTTTGTACTGAAAAGCTGAAAGAAGAGGAGGTTATGCAGTTTAAAAATTGTTTACTTTCTAATGTTCATTCAGGCCCTCTTACTGCAAAAGACAAAGAACACTATTTGGAATACAGAAGGTGGCAGACATGACGGTGGCTGAGGTCCAGCCACTGGAGATTGAATGTTAAGAGCTTGGCTTTATTGGGTAGATTGCTTAGCCCACTCTGTTTTAATCATTTGGTGATAAAAAGAAAGAATAAAATACCAAAATGCTAAAGAAAGCCTTTTACAATTTAGCATTCAGACAATTTGTCTTGGCCTTCTAAATCTGTTGAGCTATTGAGCTAATGTCTTACTGCTTCACATGCTACTGATCTCCTTGATAATTCTTTTTTTTGTTTTTCATCTTCTGAACCAGCTCCTTAGCTGAGTGTTTCCTTAAGGATAAACAGTGGCTTCCACAGTGATCATAGAATCATAAAATCATAGAATGGTTTGGGTTAGAAAGAATCTTTAAAAGTCATCTAGTCCAACTTCCATGCAATGAGCAGGGACATCTTCAACTAAATGAAGTTGCTCTGTCCCATCCAACCTGACCTTGAATGTTTCCAGGGCATCCACAACATCTCTGGGCAACCTGTTCCAATGTTTCGCCATGTCATCGTAAAAAGCTTCTTCCTTGAATCCAGTCTAAATCTACCTCCTTTCAGTTTAAAATAATGATCCCTTTTCCTATTTCAAGAAAAGGCCCTAGTGAAAGATTTGTCACACCTTTCTTGCAATCACCCTATGTTATGCACAATAGTAGACAGGAGTCTTGCAGCAGCTCTCATTTGTACTTTTCCCTGTGATCTAATGGCAAAACTGGTTGCTAGCCCCACAGCCTTAATTTGCCTTGTCTGCTCTTCTGTTGGTGGTTTGCAGTTTCCTTCTGCTTTATCTGTCCATGAGTTCTAAGAAAGAGGACAGGAAAATGTTTTGCCCTTTGTATTCTTTGACATTTCTTCCAAGGTCTCTTTTGTAATATTGTAGCAATAATATTTTATTTTTCCTGGAATAGCCTTGGGAATCAGAGCATGGAATAACCCCAATAATATCTTGGTTTGTGCCCCTCCATTGTCTGCTGACTCCAACTCTGTTTTCATTCTGCAGGACTTGAGCACACACAGAAATGCCAAGTAAAACAGCTGTACTGGCAGGTATCATTCTGGAGATGAGAATGATGACATTAAATTGAAATAGGTGAGGAAGGCAGATTAATTAAGCAGTTGATTAAGTACTCTATCTTCAGAAAAGAGGCTTTTTTTTTTTTTTTTACAGGATCTCTCATCTTTAACTTCAGGTTTCCTGCAGTGCAAGAATATAAATGTGAATAACAGAAATTTGAAAAAAATATTACTCCCAATGAAAAATAAATAAAAAATTATTTTCTTGATAAAAATGTAATTGTAGCCTTGCAAAGATATAAATTTAGTAGCAGCTCATCTATGTTTCCATCCTGCATGAAGTTGCTCAAGTAGAGTGGGCAGATGTTGTTCAGATCTAATTTTATCTGAGTGCTGCTTGCAAGTAGATTTTACCCCAAGAAATTTGGTATGCCTCATTTTCCTGTTTGTATCACAGAAATAATAGCCATTTTCATTCTGAGAAGGTTTCACTTTGAAAAGACATTTTTAATACACTTCTGCCTCTGCAGTACAGGGGCCTAGCAGACTGCAGTCTCCCAGCAGTCTGTAAGGAACGAGTGTGTAGTGCAGCAGGGCTCCTCGTGTTGTCTCAGTATCGCCACGAGCTGCTATGGATAGAACAACATTTTGTAGCTGGTGGTGCTCATTTAAAAGCTGTGCCTGGTCTTGACAAGGGCTATGAGAATGATGTTGACTTTTAAGAAGCGAGCTGTTCCTGTTTCATGTTTTAGTCATGATGAGTTTTACTCACTTTGTGAAACAGAATTGTGTTCAACACAGTGGAATCTCTAATATACATTTGGTTTGAAAGGACTATTTAAACTTTAATTTTTTTAAGGTGCTATCTGGTGTCTTTTAAATGAGGCTTACTGTAAATTGTAGGTTGTTCATCACACTAGTGTTATAGGAATAATTCCAGCACATTTTATTTGTGCTAGAATTGCAGTTACTAATAAGTCTGTTGAATAGCCAGTGTTAGCACTGCTGTGCTTACTGATACCTTTGGGGAATGCTAAGCAATCAGCAGCTTTCAGGTACTTCAGAAAATATGTTTCTTACAGTTGCCTTTTTTAAAATAACATTTTCTCCAGTGGAAATTTGCAGGTTTTATATTAAAAAAAAAATTAAAAACTTTTCAAAAAAGCTTAATTATGTTTTGAGGGGTAAGCATTTGTATTTGCAAATAAAAAAAAAAATGATACTAAGAGGGTGATGGACAAACCTTGAATAATCCTTTCATACAGTAGACCAGTGGAGATGGTATTAGAAAAATTTAATTCATTGTTGAACTATTGATGGTTCACTGTTTGCTAAAAAGACAAACAATTGAGCTTGTTTCATGTTTATTTTTATATTTTTAATATAATTATTTCTGGTATTCTTTTTCCTTCTTGTTGTCTAAAGATGTTAACTCTATGCCCCACCACAGCACCCCTGTGAAGGGATTTGTTGTTCAGAAATTCTTGTTAGCCATTATGAGTAAAAGTTTAAGTGTTAATACCGCTGTTACACTGCTCTTTACTTCCCCTGAAAGAGATTTTTTTAGTAAAATACCCTCTCCCTCAGTTGCTTGAATTGGGACATTTGTGGTTTTGGGGTTCTTTTTGTTTCCCAGTAGCTAAAGAGACAGTAGGTTTGATGTGGCAAATCATTTGGAAACGGAGGAGTGGAGCAGTGCCCTGTAACCACTGAACAGTAAGTGCCAGTTTTACCTACTGTTTTAGCCACAAAAGTAAATAGGATATGCAGATGGATTGGCATGAAACTTTTATAGTACTGAGAGGCACATGCAAAAATGTGCACACACAGAAGAATAACTACTCTGAAATACTTCAAAGAAGAAGGCCAAGGGATCTGCCTAAATGTAATTATGGATCAGGTCATGAGCACTGTTGAGGTATACAATGCAAATTATTGAAAGCAAAAGCTGAAAAGTACCTTAAGTGACATTCTGTTAAATTGATTTGGATATTAAGTAGTTTTAAATATTCAATATAGAAAGTCTCTAAAATTAGAAAACGCAGTTTGGATGTGTGCACACAACTCTGCCCTTGGAAACTAGGAACTAATTGAATAACGACATGCCTGTCAACAGTATTTGCATGCTATTAAAAACCCTGCTCTGTTTTATGCTAAAAATGACTATCAGCTTTGTTTGCAGCATGCTTGTCTCTTAATTCTAATGCTTTTTTAATTCACGTCAAATTAAAATTTCAATTTCAAAATGCAGGTGCTAACTGCTTTCAATTTCTCTGCAGAAGAAAATATCTCTGTAGCAAAAAGCACTATATAATTGTGAATCTTACAGGATAGATTTGGATGTGAGAAGGTGAGCTGCAACGCTAAAGTACGAAGCTCAGCCTTAGAAGTGTTTAGACATATTTGTAAATGTATTAAGCACTTAAGCTGTTGTTCGAGGACAGTCATACAAGGAAAATGTTTAAACTCTGTACCTAATCTACAATATCTTAAAAACTTTATTACTTCAACAAATTAGTTTAAAATGAAATTTTTGCTTTTCTTGCAATTGAAAATATTAAAGCAGCTGAGACAGAAGTTCATAATACTAGGTTGTACTTTTGTTACCTTTGGAAATATAAACATGGCTTTAACATACTCTAGTGTCTTTCTTGTTTATACACAAGCGCAGGGAGGGAGAATGCCCTAAGATCTTCCTGACAGTGGAACAATCCGCTCTCTGAATCTTTTTGAATACACAGAATATTGATCCTTTTAGAGCAGCAAACAGCAGTGTAGGGAACCAAAAGAACAGTGTCATGTTTTAGTGGAATAGGACTAGCTGGAAGAAGCGTGGAGTATTACTTTTTTTACGTGGATGTACCTAGGATGCAGATTAGACCCAGTCAAATCAATCTGCTTATTCAT
Organism: Oreocharis arfaki; assembly: GCA_013398015.1. Lineage (NCBI taxonomy): Eukaryota > Metazoa > Chordata > Aves > Passeriformes > Paramythiidae > Oreocharis > Oreocharis arfaki. The sequence goes on from VZRR01007718.1 coordinate 9,555, forward strand.
TGCTAGTAGATATATGGCTCTCAGCTATGTTCTCTCATTTTTGTACCATGTCTGATGCTCATTCCTTTCCTTGGGGAGCTAGTTGCAGCACAACAGCCACAGAAAGACTGACTCAGCCAAAAAGATGCAGGGTTTTCTGTCCATTAAGTGAGCTAGATTGAAGTGAGATGGCAGGAAATGAGAAGAAAACCAGAGGAAGTGGACTGCAAATTTCAATAGCTTCAAAGTGTTGGAGGAAATCATCTGTCTTGCCTAGCCACAATCCCCCTCTATCCACAAAATTTAGATTCGATACTTCTGCCTCTGAAAGATTGCACACCTTCCTCTGCTGTCTCCTTGGGTTTTGGATGGAAGCTGACTTCAGCTCCTGAGTAATGAATACTGGTTTGCTAGAGAGGAAGGGAAGAACTGAAAATGTGAGAAAATTGATAAATTACACAAACTTGAAGGGTGGTGTGATTGTAATGGAAAAATAGGTGGTTTGTTTTGTTTTTTTTTTTAATAAATATGACGTATTTAAGGAATGACTGTGATATTATAGGACATCTCCTGTGGCTGGTAGAAATATGGCTTGAGAAATTATCTGAAAACAAGTTGTCATGAGGACGTAGCTGCAGTACTGTATTAGTAATCAATGCCAAGGTTGTGTGTTGGACAGCAGTCATTGAATTGCAAGTATCATAGAAGTGAAACCAAATGCTTTGAATAAGATGTTGGAGAGAAACACAAAGATTGCAAGACTTATAATCCCTTTTGAGACTATAAATTTTGGGAACAATAAATAGCTGATGATCTTGTTTTAAGAAACAAGATTCTGATCTTAAGTTACTTGTAAAAATCTTTCCCGGTCTAGCAGGATCAGAAGGGTTGCTACCTAAGGGTTTTTCTACGAACTTGGCAGTCATTATTCTCTTATTAAAGAATTTAATTGAAGAGATGGGACAAAGTGCTTGTGTTATGGGCCAGTAGGATGTTTTCTCCTGTATTTCCCAAAAGACTATTTTTCAGTGCAACACACTTGAGTGAGTTTATGTCAGGGATAAAGACTGATTACTTTGGCATTAGCTATTTGAGGCCTTGTCTGTGCATATGAGAAGGTTCATGATTACTGAGAGTGTTCAGTCATGAACAGTTGTTCTGATGGTCTGTAATCATGCAGAGTGGGAGTATATTGACATCAGTAGTACATAGCTGTTACTGTGTTTATTTAAGAAATACTGATAAATTAAAATGCGCTGGGGTTTTGTGTGTTGATGTTATTCTGGTGGTTGATGCTGTTCTGACACGTAAATTTTTTATGCATTGGATTTTATGGTTGAGTGTTGAAATAGGAGTACACCTGCATCATAAATTGTTTGCTTTCCGTTATTTATTTTGTTACATATCAAAGGATTCATGTCTTGTAGGCTGTCTCTTACTACTAGCATGTGTAGTCAGCTTCCCCGGAGTCCCATTTCCTTGCTCCCCGGTGAAAATTCAGTAAAAAATGAATTAGAAAAAAAGTGTGGTCTCTGGTGCATTCGTTTCAAAATGCTATTGCTAAAAGCAGCTGTAGTAGATGAGATGGAACTCCACCTGTCTATAACTTCTAAAATACTGGTTATGAAGAACTGGTTTCTTTTTTATCTTTTCTATCAAGAAAAGATAGATGTGCAGTAGAAAGTGAATTTCAGAAATGCAGAGAGGTTTTTTCCTGTATTTAGAATGTTTGCATTTAGAATACGATAGTGTATGTATATAACATAATCGTATTAAAAAATGTTTTTTTGATTTTTTACAGTCCACATAATAAAAATAGTGAAGGGCCAAGGACGAAAGAAGGGGGAAAAAGCTACAATCCACAAGATTATTATGTTTAGCTATATAATTGGTTTTTTGCAAAATTTAGTCACTGACAGTAGAGAATTGGCTTTCTTTCGTATCTAAGGCAAAAGACTTGAAGGGTATAGCAAAAATTAATAGAATATTTGCTAGAAGAAATTATAGCGAGGTAGTGTTATGGACCAAATATTATTGAGGCATATCAGTGCTTTGCATTTGTTTTTACCTATTAGCTAAAATAAGTTAATTGTTGCTTTCAGTAGGCTATGGAGATTGCATATTTGAATGATTTACTATCCAAGGTATGTTAAGGGCATCTTACAGCGTATATATAGTACATATTTATCCTTTAATAGTCTCATTTTAAATGGGAAAACTGCACAAAAAATGCCATTTTTCATGCATTAAAACCCCTGTTTCCTCATAGCAGGCCATAATTCTCAGACAATTGTTTGAATACATGCTGACAAGAGACAGCGTTGAACTCTGTCTCTTGATGACATGTTGGTCTGCTCTTGACGTTTTTTACAGATGGAGATGTCACTGATTAGCAAGATCCCTGGTATAGGGCAAATACACTGGGATGAGTTCTTAGAAAATTGGCAAATACATGTGTATGAGTGTACGTGTAGTGTCTGAGCACAGTGCAGGCAGCCTTTGGCGCTTCAGCCCAGATGCCTGATCATGTTGTGCAGCCCAAGCTCAGTCCTTTGCTGTCGGAGCTGGAGAGATGCTGTTCACAAAAAGCAATTGCTCTGATATGTATTTCCCATTTACAGACAGAATAACTGGAAATGTAAGCATCGAGAAGTCATGTTGGAAGCATTTTGAGTTCCTGATTACATTTTTCCTCTTTGGTTTTTTTTTTTTGTCCTTTTTCTTTTTTATTATATATACATTATGTAATTCAACTGCACTTTGTATGTTTCTAAAGAAAGTATAAATTCAGATTTTGAAATATAAAATCTAAAAGATAACCACAAGACACGTTTTTTATTAATTTAAAATTTGGAGTCCAAACAGGTCAACATAACTGATTATGATTCAAAATATTTGTAGAAGGTAAGACTGCAGTTTAATGAATTTCAGTCCTTTCCCCAGTGTTTTCCAAGAGCAATGTTTATAGTGCAATCTAGTATTGAACTGCTTTTTACTATTTTCTCTCTATTTATATAATTAACTGAGATGAAGAATATTTGTTATCATGAAAGGTGGTAAAAAGTGCTCGGTAAATTGTTACAAAAGCTAATGTAATCTATAAAACTTAGAGCCTACTATTCTATAAATTTCATACAAATTTTATACAAATAGGTTCTCTAGACTGCAAAAAGAGAGTATTTAACTCTTTGGAATAGTAAAACAGATAACTGTCATTTTTTGCTTTCTTTTACTTAGGGGAAATACTAAAAAGTATTATTACTCTGTTAAGTCATCAGAGTTGATTCAGAATTGTATTAATTCTTCAGTATTATTTATTTTTGTTACCTTTGGATTAAGCATTGGGCGTGACATTCTTTACTGGATATTTTGTTCTGTGTGTGTTTGTATCTTTTCATGTGTCTCTTTTCCTTTTCGTGCATAAATCTGCATTATTGCAATAATTACATTAGAGCCCTTCATTTTCATGCAAGGGCAGGTACAAGTGTTTAACACCTGCAAGTGTTGCTTAAATCTGACACAGGTATCTTTTAGAGACTGTTCAGTCTCAAGATGTGTATAAACCCAATAATATCAGCACCTCGCAATTCAGAGTTTTAGAAACAAAACTAACATTCAAGTTTTAAAGTTACAGCAATCTGCATCGTGATGGTGATGATATGTAGGAGGTGATTTCATAACCACAAAAAAAAAATCAGCTTTGTTCTGCTCCTTGAAGAGAGATGTCATCACAGGGAAAAAAAAAAAAAAAAAAAAAAAAAAAAAAAAAAAAAAAAAAAGAACAACACAATCTTTTACTGCAGTTTCTCCAATATAGGATGGGGTTTGACATGGAACATAGTTGCTATACAAGCTCTAATTCCATCAGCCATCACCTGGGGTTAAAGATCAACTTTGTGACAGACCTGTCAGAGCTGCCCCTTAGTCTCCTATTTGCTAAGTTACCTTAGCCTTGTGTGCTAAGAATTTCTCTGTGGAGGAAGAGGTCTGAATCTTCCTTACTGCTATCAAATCTGCATCAGATCAGGATTATGAACTTTTATTACCTTTTTAAGCTTTTCTAATCACTGTGGATAGTTTTAATGGGGGGGTGATAATGATCTGTTTTCTGCTGAAGATTGTTGCTTGTTGGTAATTGCATCCTTTTTATTCTCAAAGGCTGATGCGGTTTTGCTAGTAGTCTCACATACAGCATGATCTATATCTAGTAACAGTATATCTATGCTACAGTATGTGGAAATTTCTGTACTCTTAACAGTGAAAACAGTGAAATACTTATTTACTTTAATCAAAAGTAGCAGGTTGCAGCTGAAATTATAGGTACTCAATTTTAGTGATTATTTGTCTTGATTATTTTTATAGTATGTATTCCAAGCCTCATTCAATAAAACAAAACAAAACAAAACCTGGAAGCTGTTGCACTTTAAATTTTCTTTTTTATTGTTCTATCACTCATTAAATTATTCTTTCTCTAGTAACTCAGTTGAATGACTACTTTCATAAGTAAGATATAACTTACTGCAACTTGTCCAAAGATAGTTTTCGTGTTCATTTAGGTGTCTTAGTCTACCATTTTCATGACTTGCTTGGATAGAATACTCTGAAAATAGTGTAAGAACTGTCAAATGAGGTTCAAAATGAGAATGAGATATGAGGCTTTGCTTAGAAATGCATCCTTGCTGTGAAACGGTTTCCTTCTTAAAGTGAGAGTGCAATTTTCCTGGTCCTTCAGTTCTTTTTCTGGTGCTCTTTTAGTGATGCTCAATGAGCTCTAAACCTCATCCTGCTCGCTTGCAGAAACAAAGCTAAACCCCAGAAAACATTCAAGTTACAGTCCGAGGCTCTCTCTGGATGCAAAGAATCCTTTTAATTTCTATTAAGCACTGTGAATGATTTCTTGAAGAACTTCAACCCGCAGTAGAAAGTCTTGTATAACATACTATGTCTTTTATTTACGAACAATATCAAAATGATCTTACCAGGTTTCACTTGTCATTAGACTATTGTTGTGATAATGGAAGACAAACATATTTTGAAACTTGAATTCAGCATTCTTAAATTTTCCTGGTGCATTTATAGATAAAATACTATCTGTCTACAGAAGCTGTTCTTCTAGCACCATTTAAACACCAATTACATGATCTTTCAAAAGTTCAATTTTAAGCTTCGTTTTAGTCAGACAATCCAATTAATGTAAATGAGCTTTTCATTAATAGGCCTAAAGTTAAGCAAGTCTTTTTTTATTTGCTCTATCAGAACCTAAGAGATGATCCTACTGATTGACCTAGATTCTTCTTCCTCTTCTATTTCTGAGGATTTTCTGATGTTATGGCTGGAACATTAACTCTCAGTTTATCTACCTGTTTATCTGTTCCTGGGAAGTTGCTAGGACAAGAACGAAAGCCAAAATTTTTGCAAGAATGCAATAAAGTTGCATATAGAAAGTCTGTGGCAATTCAGTGGAATTAGTGTATTTGCTATTTAAATCTTAAAACAAACTGTGTGAAGATTGTTTGCTGCATGAAACTCCGTTAGTAAGGTTTGACTTTGGTTTAAATTAAAAATCACTATTCTAGAATAACAGAGAGCTTTTCAAGGAAGAACTGAGGTGATTTATATCTAGACAAAAAAAATGGAGGAGTAACATAAAAGTTATAAAAGTCTGCCTTAGCTGGAGTGAAGAACAGGCTCTCTGCCTCAGAAAAAAGCTTAGGAAAAACAGTAAAGAACAATCAAAAATAAAAGCATGGAAATATGTCTTTCTGCTCTGAAAAGATGAGTGAGAATGAACATGACTTTTTGTGTTTTAGTATTGGCACAAAACTAATTTCTTAAAAATTACTTTAATATACCACCATTCATTAATTAATATAATGAAATATTATTTGTTCAAAGATAATGCTACATCATGAATCAGAATTGAAAGAGTTGAATTTTTTTGTTTTGTTTTGATGTTATTTTGCCTTCCTGAGAACAAAAGTGGTGATTATATGTGTAGATTTTGGAAAAAACAAGGTATCAAATAGTCTGAACAACACAAGAAAATGTCACCCTCTTCCTTATGTCAGTATTGACTTCCACTGGTAACTGGACACTGTTATTTAACAAGTACACTGTTAGTTATTTTTACCTGGTTTACAAATGGCATGTTGTGCAATGCACAGTTTCTTAAGACAGAAAAAAAATTCCACTCATCCTGTTTATGGATTCCCCTCCCCTTAAAAAAAAAAAACAAACAAAAGCATATACATATACAGTGCAAATCACCATGCATATGAGAGAATTTTTCACTTTCTGATAGAAAAAAATGCAAGATTACAGAACCAAGGAACCACAATAGGTCGTCTGGTCCAGCCTTCCAGCTCAAGCAGGGTGATCCTAGAGCACACTGCACAGGACTGTGTCCAGATGGTTCTTAAATATCTCCAGGGAGGGAGAGTCCACAGCCTCCACAGCAATCCATTCCAGTGCTCAGTCACCCACACAGTAAAGTCCTTGCTCATATTCCAGCTATTAAGATTACAGAAGTTTGAGTGCAGTTGTTGGACTGAAATTTGTTAATAGTGGCTATAAGAAGTTTTTAAGGATTGGGGTTTTTTGGTTGTGAAGTTTTGGCTTTTTTGGTGGTTTTTTTTTTCTTTTCTTCTTTTTTTTTTTTTTTTTTTTTGTTTGTTTGTTTGTTTGTTTGGGTTCTGTTGTTGACCATAACTTTGAGCAATGGAAATGGAAAACTGAGAAAAAGTAATTAATCAGGGAACTTTCAGTTGGAAATTTAAACAGACCAGTGCAACTACTGCAAGATGGGAGCTTGCAGAAATGTAGTTCACATAAATACACACATACATATGCGTATCTGTGTGGAGATATCAGAGCAGCAAGGCTGTGTGGTTAACAGTGATTATAGTATGGTTTGTCTAAAGTAATGTCACAGGAGAAATCAAAGACTTAAGGAGATTGAGTTAAAATGTGATGTGAAAATCACTGCCCATAATTACCTTTTCCTTATTTGTCTTAGTTTTTCTACAAGTACACCCAAGCTCAGTATACCTGGTAGCATTGCCTAGGTAGTCTGAGCTTTGAAGAGTAGTACTCAGTTATCTGGGCATTGTGGACCTTGCAAGACTTGACTGTCCAAAAGAACCCCCATATTCTTCTGGAATGATCTGAAAAATTCAGCTGCTTCTCTCATAGGTCTCTGTGAAATTGATCCATTCCTCATGGCTCTGTCTCTAACTTCTCTGTGGTCTGTTGTTTTGCCATATTTGGTGTTTTTTGAACACCTGTTCAGTTAGTCTAACCCAGGCAACAAATTTCTCTGCAGCTCAACAGTTGTGTGCAGCCTAGAAAACAAAGAAATTTATAAATACTGTATATTATGTATTGTTAAAATTTCTGTAACAATAATATAATTAATAGTGTATATGATTTTAAGAAGTTTCAAGTACAGTGCTGAACTGCTAGCAAAGAATGGGAGATAAATGTCTTTAACTGTTTCTGAAGCCTCAAACATCTGCATTAGATCTCTGTTCCCTTTCTTTACTTTTTTGCCAGCCAATGGGATGCTACCATAGTGCTCAGAGGAGCTCTTGCTATTCATTTTTGAGAAATAATTTGCTAGGACAAACAGTACCTGTGGATTATACACAAGTGGGCTGTTGCAAGTTCTTTCTATTTAAACTAAGTAATTGCTCATCAGTGTCTTATGTATTTGCTTTGTTCCCCGTTTGGGTAACCTGACCTTAATATATGGGAGGAATGACTCAAGAAATCAGTGAGATCTTTATTCTGCTAGCAAGTTCCTTGGGAAGAGAAATAGCACAGAAGAAAAGCCTCTGGTGCTTTGGGAATATAAAAGGACATTTGCGCTGCCTTGCATATCTGTATTACCCTTGACTAGCTACATGGACCCCAGATATAAACGTAAATTGATTGCTCTCTGGTTGAGGAAAAGAGAAAGGCCTGAGTCAGATTAATGAATCATCTGTCTGTGTTTCACAGTTGTTCCTTTCACAGCAGGTAATGGCTAGCATGACTGTGTATGCGATTATATTTACAGAAACAGTGGCTGGATTTTATCTGACTAATTGTGTTGTTACTGTGTTGTGCTTTTGACAGTCACTCTCTGTGCAAATCACATGGGTATAGTTGCAAAAATATTTCTTCAGTCGATGATTATGTAATTTCATTTCTCTTAACCTATAGTTTCCATATCCCTGTTTATCATAGGCAAAATAGTTTTGTATGCTAACTGAGGATGGCACTGAATCCCTTAATCTCATTTTAATGTTGTGTTTACATTATCTGTTCATTGTAGCATTAATTGCCTGTGTACATGCAGTGTTATTTGAAGATTAAGAATTTTTTCAGTCTTGTTTTCAAACTTTTCAGATGCCCCTTTGTTCAAGAAAGATCAGGTTTCTTAACTCATTTGACTCTCTTGCAGAAAATGTCTTTGATCAATAGGGTGTCAAATCCATTGGTTTTTAGTGTTTAATAATTTCCTGTACCTATTTACAAGTATAAGAATGCCTTCTAATAACCATCAATGTTTTTTTTCAAAAATCAAAGAGTCTTAAGTCATCTCTACAGTTTACCACTCACATTTATTATAAAAGGCAGCATAGGAGATCACAGAACATCTTGCACATCATCTAACCAAAGCATCAATTAGATCCACTTGTAAAAATCCTGCTATGACAATAAAACTTTGATTGCATAGTGGTTCTGGTATATTTTCAGCATGACAGTGCAGGTGAGGACCTTATGTGACCCAGCTGTTTATGGTATGGCAAAGATTATCCCCCTTCTGATGGGAATTTCAAGGGCTGATAAAGTTTTGTTACAGAGCATTGACGATTTGTGTGTAAAAATTGAATATTTTTATATATAAAAATGACTACATCCTCCTCCAAATTAAAAAAAAAAATTCTGTTGTTGATTGTAACAAAACCATTCTTCTTTGAATAACATTTTCTTTTTAAAAATAGTTAGAGGTGGTTTTGTTCTTTTTAAATTTTTATAAATGTTAGGAGTCAGTATGCCTAGAATCCTCTATTTGGGCCATTTGGTATGAATCTCCTTGTCTATATAAGGTGCTGGATTAGTCACCTAGCTGTAATGTGGCTGGCTTTAATCTTTTGTGAGTGGTGCTTCAGTTGATGCTATCCATTAAGAAATCCATTAAAGCTTGTGTTTAGTGATAAACTACACACAGTACCAGAAGAAAGTACCCCGATCACGAGTGCACATTGATTTTTATAAATTCCTTGAACTCCTATTAAATCTGCTATTTTAAGACCTTGGTACACAACAGTCTTGACAGTCTATTTAATTTTTCTGAAAGAGGAATGATAAAGCAGATGCTAGTCCAGTAAATATTCAGGAGTTTCCTTTGCCATAAGCAAAATTAAAACCTTTTGAATTTTTTTTTTTTTTTTTTTTTTTTTTTTTTTTTTTTTTTTTTTNTTGGTGACTTCTTATCTTCTAAGCCTCTTTCAGCTTTTCACACTTTGTTTATCCTCATAGTACAGTTAGGTAGGCTTCCTTCCAGTGTTTTTTTTTTTTTTTTTTTCCCAGTGAAACCCATCTAGATAAAACACATGACTAATCTCCTTTAATCCAGGCAGGAAGGTGTTTGTCCAGAACTGCTTGCACTGGTTCAGCAGTTTCTGTGCTCTTTTAATTGCGGGTGCTGCTAGGCTGTCCTTATAATTTTCTTCATAACAAAGTCTGAACTACAGTCCATGCCTTCTTCTGTAAGGAATGTGACACCTCTTCTATTAATAATCACAGAATCACAGAGTACCTTGAGCTGGAAGAGACCCACAAGGATCATCAAAGTCCAACTCCTGGCCCTGCACAGGACATCCCCAAGTGTCACATCATGTGCCTGAGAGAGTTGTCCAAATATTTTTGGAACTCTGACAGGCTTGATGCTGTGACCCCTACTCTGGGGGGCCTGTTCCAGTGCCCAACCACCCCTTAGGTGAAGATCCTTTTCCTCACATCCAACTTAAACCTCCCTTGACACAAACACATGTCATTTTCTCAGGTCACTGGTCAGAAGAGAGAAGAGATCAGTGTCTGCCTCTCTGCTTCCCCTTGTGAGGAAGCTGTAGACAGTGATGAGGTTGCAAAAGCATTTATTCATATGATGTCTATTTTCTTTTGTGACCCCAGCTTTAAATGATGCAATCTGTTCCAGCCAACCAGGTGAATTTTTAATGCTGATTCAGTTAACAGTCAGTCTAGACTCTGAATAGTGTAACTATTTCTTACACTGGAGATAAAAGTAGAGGAAAAAGAAAATTAACTTTTATCTAGGACTTGAATCAAACCAATGCTAGTTAATTGCTAGGACTGTAGCTAGGATTTTAAAGGAAAGTTTTGAAATTTTCTGTTCCATCTGGACAAAATAGAATTGAAAAACAAACAAAAAAAAAGCCCTAGAAAACTCAATGTGTTACTGCTGAATGGAAAGTCATCTCTTGTCTTATCTTCTTAATTCTTCAGTCTCGAGATATTATTTATATTGTATAATATTTTTATAAAGGAAAAGATCTGACAAAGCTTATGTGCTAGAAATAAAGAAGAGTCTAATCTTGTGCTGTGTTAATGGTTTAGGTGCAAACTGTCTAAAACTAAACATATAATGCAAATATGAACAAACCCACTAAGTTTCAATTAGGCCCCTGAAAGCTCTTGAAATAATTAAAAACAAATTACTTATTCAGCAGTTGTTAATCCAAAAAGATGGCTAAGCTTTTTTTTTCTGTGATCTTTACAGAGTAATAGTATTTTGGTTTCTGTGACTTCAAAGCTACTGAAATTTTAGGGAGCTGAGTCACTAAAACAAGAAATATTAATTAAGAAAAATGTATCAATAAACCTTATGAAATATATAACTGAAGGTAAAAAGAATATTTGGAAATAATATTTGCCTCAAATGGAAGAAGAATTGGAAAGAGAAAAAGAGAGTTTTAGACTTTAAGAAATAGCGTGGATTGTGAACATTTTTGGAAGTAATCTTAGATGCTACAATCTGTAGTGTTAGTGGAGGCTTCTGACATTGTCTCTGTGGAGATCCAAGCCAGTAGGAGGAATGGAGTCTCCTAAGTATGGATTATTTGATATATGTATGTCAGTCAGGGTGGTGTTGAAAAATCCATCACACTGTACTATCCGAAATAATTTAAAATGATTTAATCCTGACTCTGCAGCTAAATACTGCTGTTACCTTTGAAAAATCCAGTGGGAAGACAAACTTACTTTTTCCTGTGCAGTGACTATTTTTTTGCTATCTAACTACGACAGTTGGGCATGTAGAACCCACATCTGTGATGCCAAATTTTCTTTCTGTTATGTAAGTTCCTTTTCAGAGGACCAGCTAGCTTGCTTACCCATGTGAAAGATTTGTGTGTTGTTTTGTTTTTACTGGTTTAGAATGCCAAAAAAATGTGATTTTCCTTTCTTTAATAGTATTCCAGGATACGGCTGCTGTTTTCTGATTCTTCTTAAACTTTTGTTGTAACTGTTCCTTTCCTTGTAGGTAGATAGGAGATAAAGGTGGAGAAAAAACAAAAAAGGTGGGCATTTATTTTCCTTTTCTTAATTTTCCCTTAGGCAGTGTCAGCAACAGTGATGTACTCATCTAAGTAATTAATTTTGTACAATGTGTTTCTCTGATTGTAACTTGAATCTGAGAATATCACAGCTTTTTGCACATACTGCATAACAACCTGTAATCATTAAGCCTCTACAGTTGTCCTTATACTGTTTTATTTCTTTATATGGTATTTATTTTTTAATTTTTTGATATCGAATGTGTTGGCAGTCATCTTGATCTGTGAATTATATGTAAAAATATGTTAGTTAAAAGAAGAGCTTCTTGGGTATGGAATGTAAAAATGATAGGGAAAAATACACCAGATTTGTACTTCCATTGCCAATTTCATCATATCGATTCCCAGAAATCTATATTTTTTGTGGAATTTTCTTTCATGTTTTTTGTTCCCAATTCATATTTTCTTTACTCAGCTGTCTTTCTCTTGAACTGTATTAAATAGATTTCTTACATTTCATAGACATTGTACTGCTGGATTTTTTACATCTTCTCTAACAGCCTCAGCTGTTTCCACTTGAACTTTCCAATCTACTTCTCTGTCTTGATTTGTTTTCCAGTGGTTTCTCAGTGAGCCTTTTGTATCTTTTTCTAATTTTTCTCATCCTATTTATTTTTTTACTAATGTCTGTTTGCTTGTTTGTTTTTGGATTCCTCTATCCACACCTTTCTTCCCACAACAGAATTTCTGTTGCCTTATATGAAAGAACAATCATTATTTTTCATGGAGGAGCATTTTTTTTTTCTTGTTGTGGTTGTTTCTGCTTATTTTATAAAAGGGGAGTTTGTAGGTAAAGTAACAGTTGGTACTAGATCACTATAGGCACTTAGTAGGTTTTGGTGATTAGATGTGCTCTTAACCAAAAGGCTGTGTGTAGATGTACAAGAGCGGTACAAGAAACAACACCCCTTGACACGGTACAGACACAAGCTAGAATTGCTGGCTTAAAGAGGTGAGGAGAGGTACATTCAACGCTCTTTTCTCTCTATTTCTTTCAGAAACTCATCAAGTTCCAGAGTGATAAAGACTATGTTTCAGAATAGTAATGTATCTACAAATAAATTTAGCTATAATTTAGGAGTTTGATATCTCATGCAATTATATTACCAATTAAAGGAAATTTCATTATGCTATTGAAGTAGAAAAAGACTTCAGTTTCCCATTTCTAGAAGGTCTGTCAATGTAAAACTATAGTCAAAGCATTTGTGGTTATTGGAATCACTATTGAATTATTTCAAGAGTATTTTCTTAATTATTTTTTTCTTAGTTTTCAGTCTCATAAAAAAAGCTACAACTGAAAACAACAAAGAGGCAAGACAACAACATGTAATACAGTTTAAAATGCATTCCAAGACAGTTTTGCCACTACTTCTGTCAGATTGACTAGCCTGTGCGGAAGACAGACATTTATATGTTGTTTCTCTATTACATAGGCTGAGAAGAACTTAATGCTTCAGTTTATCGTGTAACTTCCCATAGCTCAGCTCTAACAGCCTTGGGAAGGGAGAATAGAGATCAACTATAGATGGGCAACTTTCCTTCATCTACTTAGAAATGCCACTTTTTTTTTCTGGTAGTTACCGGAGGTCTTCAGGAATACTGTATATTCTCTTGGCAATCTATCAAACTCTTACTCAAAAGATAGAACAAAAAATCACATCCCATTTTCCTTTTTGATACTAGTGCATTATTCTGCCTTTGGTCTTCAGATTAATGCACCATTGTTTCTGCAGTACTGAAAGATATAACATTGGCAATAAACAATAAACACAGAAAATGCAGGAAGATTTTTCTGGGTGATTATTTATATGTAAACAATGACGTTGATTTGAAGCTGTTCAGATTTTGATAATCAAATAATTTTTTTTTTTCTGATAGGAGGAGATTTGCAGAGCAGAGGGCAGAGAGAAGTCAGAAAGTATATGAGCAGTGTAATTTATTACAAGCTCTATAGCTAATTGTCACTGTCAGTCTGTCACTGTGGAACTGAAAAAACTGTGATAAAAGATAAGTTGAGCTGTGCTGAATGTGCATTTGCAAAATCAGTCATTCAGAAGAATTCAAATATGGGCCAATTTGATGGAAGATAGGGGACACTGAGATTCAGGGCAAGCACCCACTCCAAAAGATGCATCTCCTCATGGTGGTGAAGCATACACGCCCATTTTGTATCCCTGTGCTTGTATCGGTTTCCTGGGAGTTCATTATAGTGCCTTACAATAAGCTGTAACTACTCTGCTGTGATGGTTTCCAGCAATGCTGGTGGAACTTTCCCACCTCATCTTATTTAATTATTTATTTTAATTTTAACTGACTCTGACAGCCTCTCGAGCTACACAACTCATTTTCATGAGAGCTCCTGGGAGATGGCTGTAACACAAGTCAACTCCGCAGTTGCATGCATCTTTACGACAAAAACCATAAATCAGGGCACTTACTCTGAAGCTGCAGACAAGAGCAGTGAGCAGGCACAACTCAGTATGTTAGCTTCAATTCAAGGGATTTCAGAAAGTTAATTTCCTTTTTTTTCCCGTTTGTTCACAGTTTGCTTCTCTATTCTTTGTTTTAGTGTCTCTTTTGTGTTAACCATGTGAGGTCCTTCCATCGGAACTTTCCCCTGTAGAAACACTCTGCTGTCTTCACCATATATTTGAGGGTTTTTTTGGGTTGGGTGGCAGATTTTTATTGAATGCTTATTCTAGACCTTTAGTAGGGGAGTGCTGAATAAGGACCTTTGTACAGAGCATTAATTAGGCTTTGGCTTTAAAGATGTTTACCAGAGATGTAACACTTCAAAGAATCTTCACTTAAAACCCCTCCTCCTCTAATTGTTGAATTTGTCTTAGAGGAAATGATTCTCCAGGCTTCATGTATGATTCAGGAGAAGTTCAAGGCATGAGCTTCTAAGCATGATTATAACAGGAAGTAGATGTCATTGTAATGTTTTTTCCTGCTGTTGTCATTGTTTTTATTATTATTATTATTATTATTATTACTATTACTATTGCTGTTATTACTAATAAGTGTATTTTTTCAGAAAAAAGGGATTTTAAACCAATAATTTTGGGTTCAGGAGCTTAAAAGCAAATCTCTTTATTGAATTAAATAAAGCAGTTGTTTTACTAACTAAAAATGCGTTGCCTCCTAGTTAATGTTAATGCTAAGATGAAAAGATCTTTTTTAAGATGNATTATTTATAATATATATTATGCACTTACATATCTATATTTTATCTATATCTATATCTATCTAGATCAATCTGTATCTATACACATAATATGATATTAATATTTTTTCTGGCTCATATGTGAGCCAGACTGTGGCATAGCACAGTTCACAGACTCCATCTTGGTTGGTTATTTTTTTTTTCCTATGGATGACTTCTGAAATGGAAGAGAAGCAAAGTTCTGTTTAGTAAATCTTTATTTGTTGGTATCTTCTGCACTCATATATACTTTTTTATGAGGCAAGAATTTTCCATCACAACTATCCCCACAGTTTTTTAAAAAGAAAGTTTAGTGGTAATAATTTCAAATACATTTTAAATGTGCCTTTCTGAGAAATCTCAATGCACTTTATATACCATTTTTAAGTTATTACCTGCTGCCTGTGGTCTTATGAATGGCTCCCAGGCATTTCTCAGGATGGAAACAAAGGGAAGAATAATAATACTTGAATGGGTAAAACTAAAGCCTTAATATTTTGTGAAGTACTGCTTAATTTTAATGTACATCTAAAGTATAATGATGACTAATCTATTTAAATAGCTTATCTGTATATGTATAAAACTATGCAAGGAAACTGCATGCCTCAAGGCAAAAAATTATTTCTAACAAGAATCAGCAATGAATGAAGAAAGGCAAGGAGACTAAGGAACATAATATACTCAGAAACCAGTGTGAGACCCAGAAAGGCTGCATTGTGTCCCTAATCTAACTTAGACTTCATACAACATCTAACTGTAAAAAAAAATTCCTACTAAATCACATTTGAACTTAAAGGAGATAATAATTCTTCATGTTGTATAAATCTGTTCTGAGATGGAATGCCAGGATTTTAAGATAATGGTGTCTTGAACTTCATAGGGATTGAGGGGAGACTACTGTGCTATGGAAACAAGAAGTAGGATAATGCCACATGTCTACAAATTTCTTTCTTCAGTTCAAAATACCATAAAGATTTTTTTTTTTTTTTGAGCTCCTGCACAACCACAAGAGACTGAAGTTCTTGCCTTACTTCAGCAATACCCAATATCCTGAACTGAGTACTAGCAATGGAAAATATGTCCTTTCTGTCTATTTCTCATGTGCAGTAGTCTTGAAGTATTCTTCCATTGTTCTGTGAGGAATTGTTCTCAGCTACTAAGTTTGGGTTTTCATTATTATTATGGACTTGAGAGAAACATAAGTAAAAAAAAAATTGCAGCTAAAAGACAGATAATAATTTTCTTCCACTGCAGGATTTTTCTGTCTGATTTCTAAATTCTTGTTCAGTTCTTTATGGATTTTTAATTTCTTCTGTTGGGTTTCCATGAAAACTAGAAACAAAATTAGTTTAATTGTGTTTCTGTTTTTGTAGTTTGTAAAGGCTTTATGATACTCAACGAAAATCAGTGTTGGAAGATTCTAGTTTTTCTAGATTTAGTTTCATGTTTTCAGACTCCTGATGGACTGACTGATATGGAGATGATCTTTGCTATCATTAGATAACTAAACAAACGGTTACCTTAATGTAACAGTCTGTCTAAGGTTGAAGAAATATTTTGCTTTCGAGGTAGGTTGCTTTAAGCGCTACATCAACTTCCACACATTTTATACATTTTACTGTTGTAGTATAAAAGGTTACATTTTCCCTTTTTGAGATTGAGAAAATATTGTCACTGGGAATAATATCAATATCTGAACAACATGAACTTTCTGTCAGTATGAGATAATTTTATGAGGTCCCAGTATGATATTGGTTGGAATTTATGTAAAGCACAAGGTAAAAAAATGAACATTTTGACTGAAGCTTCCTGTCAGTACGCTCTAGTATTGACTCAGAATTGTCAAAGCCCATTTTGGAGGCATTTTCTCAAAACCCACTATAGAGTAGGTATTTTTCGTCAAGCTGGATATCTGTGTGGTGTATAGAACACCAAATGCTCATGTGAAATGATTTAGCAATCACTATCTAATGACACTGTAGTAGTGATTTTGTCCTGCTGCCAGAGCAGGTCAATGATTTGGAGGTAAAAGCCAAAGGAACTCTCTGAATCACCCAGGTTTTAATGATGTGAGTGTTTTCAGAGCTTGTAGGAACCATGCTAAGTCTCACGGTATTTTAACATAAACAATCAGGAAACGCTTTTACAAGAAGGATTGAAAAGAAATTTTAGTTCCAATGACAGTCTTTGACTGACTGCTTAGTACAGCTTTGAGTGTAATCTAAGGTCAGAAACCTGAAAATTGATGGTTTTAGTGATGAGTAAGTGGCTTTCTTTTCTTTTCCTATTAGATAGAAAATGGTCGGCTGTGGAACTCTGTCGTGACCACCTCAGAAGAAATATCAATTTTCCCAGTCAGCTTTTCATAATGTAAATATAATTTGAGCTTTCCCAAATGGGCAGCTAAACCATGAACAAGCAGAAGAACACAATTTGGACTGTATTTCTGAACCAGACTTCACCTTTTCTCTTGGGAACTTATTGAAGGATTGCAGCTGAAAAAGACAAGAGAAAGAAAACCTTGAACAGGAAGCTTATCCTACAATGAGAATTACAAGTACGTCTTGTATCTGCCCAGTCCTAGTTTGTCTCTGTTTTGTGCAGAGGTGTTATGGAGCTGCTCACCATGGCTCCATCAAGGTGACCAGAAATCAAACCAAACACATAGAAGGCGAAACAGAAGTGCATCATCGTCCAAAGCGTGGATGGGTGTGGAATCAGTTCTTTGTTTTAGAAGAACACATGGGACCAGATCCTCAGTATGTAGGAAAGGTAAGGCCATTGTCTTCTTTTGTCTTTGGTTTGTTTTTTTCCATCCTCTGAAATGTGGCATTGATAAGGGGCTAACCATTTATCTCCTAGATGGCACCTCCTCTTTAAAAGGGGGACACCTCTTGGATTGCTACATGTATTTACAGTGAACTTGCCAGTTGCCTGTGTATATTGTGTTTATTATAAAAAAAGATAAAAGTATATAGAATGAAGGTACTAAAATGTGACAAAATAGTTTTTCTTCTGAGCTCAGCTAAACACAGAGTGAGTGCAGTTGATCCTGTTACGTCAGTTTCCATAACCCTAAATGAATGGGGTCACCTCTGATGGCTTTTCCAGACTGTTTCAGAATTATGTTCAGTCCTGCTTCAGGGAATATTACAAATGCAGTCTAAAGTCCCTAGGGTTTTTATTCCAGTCTGAGTGTAGTGTGGAAAAGGTGTCCTCCAAAAGGAAATCCTCTGTGGCTTTTTTTATACAAGGAGACACAAGGTGTGTTACTTGTTAGAGCTCCTCAGAAGTCTGGGAGAACAAGCTCTGCATTTATGTTTTGATATATAGAGTGAGCTTCAGATATAAAGTTCAGACTAATGTAACTGAATTGAAGCCTGGCCAGCTGAAGTCTGGTTCATCATGTGTAATGCTGTCCGTAGAGCCTGGGTTTTAACTTTGCATTAAATAACACAAAACTCTCCATATAGCTTTAATCCATGATATATGACAGACAAAGTTTTTCTCTCCCTGAAGACTATCTTACTGCATTATGATAGAATTTTTTTTTATTAGATAATCTACATGAGTCTTAATTTCCTTAATGAAAACAGAGAAATACACAGAATATGAGGGTAAAGAAAGATGATTAATTGGGAAGAGGACATGGAAAAGGAATTATTTTGTTTCAGTTTCCCTTGAAATTAGGAATTATGAAAAATATATTGTAGAAAGATATGCGAGGAAACCAGTAGCTTCTGAAATCACAGATGTCTGGTAGTGAGGACTTCCAAATTGGAACAGTATCATTTGACCTAAAAATAGGAAGTGGAACAACTGTATTTAAGATACTGTTAACACAAAGGCTGAAAAAAAATATTCTGTTACACCAACCTTAGTAAAATACTCAGTATTCCAGAATGCTAAAAATTCTTGAGATGTGTGCAGGAAATGTAAACTGAGAAAGGACCTTTCTAAATGGAGGTAGTGGTTTGCATTGAAGGAGAAGCTTTTGAAATGGGTAAGAGGATGGGGAGATATGCCTTCAGACCCACTTTACACCGATTAACATTTTCATAAATGATTTTGGAATAGAAAAAACATTTTGCAAAAATATTGTTGATGTAAACCTTTTCAGGAGAATCAAAACACTGACCTGGAAAGACATGGATATTATGAATATGATTTGGGCATAGAAATAAAGAGTAAACCTCAGAAATACAGAACAATGTAATGAATTTCTGTTACACACTAGTGATTTATTGTAAGTGACAGAGGAGGAGAAAGATCTGGTTACCAGATCTAATGTAATACCTTAAAGAAGGTGAATATGCTATTAAGCTGCAAAAGCTGAGGTATAAAAAACAGGGACAAAGGGCACTGAAGCCATTGTGAAAAAAAAATGTTAAACTATTTGCTATTCTGGTTACTTTTGGCCAAGAAAAATGGATTTATATGTGAAGCTGTACAGAAAGAATTGAACATTATGGCTGAGATAGTAATGGAGAATAAAATATGTTTGTTTACTTATTCCGACAAATAATAGAGGAGGGAACATAATATTCTATCAATACACCTCAGAAGAAACCACAGTGAAAAGAAAAAAGATATTTAGGTTGATTGCAATTTTATTTGAAAAAATAAGTTTTTAGTGACAATCAGTTAATTTAGAATTAACATTTAGTTAATTTAGAATGAAAACATGGGTAAGCCAGATTCTGAAAGAGGCTACTAACAAGAGAGAAAAAAAAAAACTGAAGGGGTTTCAAGGTACAGCATACTTATCTTTATGAAAGCATTTATAGTCGTGATTGCATGCCAGAACAGAAGCCTGGATTCAGCAAGCTAAAGCATGGTCCCTTTCAATTTTATGTTCTTATGATACTATTGTCTATTTCCTTTCATCCTCTGACCACTCTATTAATGCCACATTTACAGAGATCAATGAATAGAATTTCTTTCAATCCTTTATGGTCAAAATGTGACTGCATGCCTTGTTTGAGGACATTTCTCCCTCTGTACTCAACAATTTTTCTTTCCTATTCCTCAAAGAATTCCCTCTGGTGCTCATGATTTTCTACTCTGAGTACTTCGCAACATTACTAAGCTTATCTTTGAAAAAGCTTTGTCAAACTTAAAAGCAACTGTACTCTATTTTCCATTTGTTGTGATGATTCTCATGATCTGATTTGAAGAAAAGATAAATTATATTAGCTCAGGCATATACTTTTAATTAAAAAAAGAAAAGGGAGGGGAAGCCTCCCTGAGACTGTCATAATATTAGTAATTATCAAAATATCAGTAGTGGTCATTAAACATGAAAAATAGACATTTTAGAAAAATAGATGTTTTACTAATGTTGTATTTAATTGTACACACCTTATTGAAGTCTCATTTTACATGCCTTTAATTTGATAAGTAATTTTCATTCAAAGCCCCTCAGTTATAAAAGAAGTCAGTGCCCTTTAATTCCAGGTTTCTGTTCCGTGGCGTCATGCTGTCAAGTCTGTCAATTATTAATTTTGCAGACTACTCTGCTTCACTGGTGAGAGTTTTGCCATTTGAGATCTGTCCTTTCACATTTTTCACACCCAATTTGGGAGTAACATCACAGAAAGCAGAGTCATTATGTACAACGCTGTTATGATGATCACAGTTATTGTCATGGAAATGCACAGTGAGGACAAGAATAGGGTAGGCCTGCAATGAAAATGGTAAGCTTTCTTGTTGTTATTGTGAAATGGCTGTCAAGAGGATGGATTAATTCACTGCCATCATCATACAGGCAGTGTTAGGACAACAAACTATCATTATATTTTAATATCAAGCATACCCCCATTACTCAGTCATTATTTCTTTTCTCTAAGAAAATGTCATTTGGAGACTTGAAATCTGTATAGAATTAATCCCTATTAGCCATACTCACAAGGTTTTTCTAGGAACATGGCAAGACACAGGTCTCGGAAAAATGAGTTTATGGCAGAAATGAAAAATAATCCTTTTATAGATATTAAGTATTATCTGTGGTTCTCAGATTATTGAACTGGTTCCCTGCTGTTGCACTTGGGGTAAGTCTTCAGTGTTTCAGGGTATGTTTCACTGATGAAAGAATTAAAAAAGAAAAAAAGTTTTTTATTTGAAAAGATATCTTTAAAGTATTTAAAACCTCAGTAACTTCTTTTACCAAAATTATCAATTATTTGGGGAGGGTTTCTGGAAAACTTCTGAATGACCAATGGTATCTGGCAATGTTAGTTCAGAGAGACTATTCATCTACAGGTGCAAGTATGTATGTGTGTATGTGTCTGTGTGGGTGTGTTTGCACTGCAGAGTCTGTGACAATTTGAGTGAGCAAGATTGAATACACTTGTCTCAGATAAGTAGCTTGAATTTACAGACCAAGCTTTCAGTTCCATGAGACTTCTTGTCTTTTGTGTGTCTCTGGTGTAAATTATTCTAATGAAATAATAGTCATGAGTGCAGAAAGGGACAGGGTTAGTGAATGCACTATGACCTGGCGATGAATCGATCGCCTCCTGCACCAGCTCAGAGGAATGAAGATTTCCTGAGGAAAGTTAGAAAAATTTGGGCTGTAGTACTGCAAGGTTTTACATCTCTCAGTTGTCATGGCTGATATAATTTACATTTCTCTTGCATTTTCTGCATGCTTTTAGGTTAGATAACTCAAGTCTCTGCATTTCGGAAAAAATAGCAAATAAAGAATTTTAGGAGAGAAGTGAAACAGACTACGTTTCAGTCCATAACATTCTTCATTTTGAATCTTCACACCTCTGTCTCCAGAGGGCCTGCTCCTTCTTAAAAGGATATTTCTAAAAATCAGTTGCACTGGAAGCAAGTCAGAGCTACACATTTGCTATGCTTTTTGCTTTGGAGAGAGAAGTAAATAAGCAGTGATAAAAGGAAGATCACTGTGGATCTGAGGCTGAGTGAGTCATGCTGTTGACTGAATAGCAGAGGAATATGATGCACAAGACTGACAGTTCCTCTGTGGACCCTTTGGATCTCTCAAATACCAAACCTATACCTCTTAATCCACTTCAGATGTCCTCTGAAGAGAAAATAGTAATGAGTGTCCAAGACTCAGATGTTGGCTTTCACCTGCATTTTTCTTCCTTAATTTGGGGGCTGGCCCTTTACTTCCTTCTTACATTGTTATCTGTAAAGCAAAAACAGTTTCAGAATTATGTTGATGTAGGAGATAAGGAAGTATAGAACAGCTGGAAATGAGAGTGAATACAGGAAAGGGAAGAAGAAAGTAACAACTTTTCATATGTCTTGAAATGATTGTCCTGAAAGTTAGATTAGGAAAGTAATCCCAGGTATTGTATTGGATTTACAAGATAGTAATTCATTTAATTTATCATTTTATTCTTGAAAACATAAATACAGCATAACAGACTTGTCATTCAAAATTATTTTTTCAAAGTAATATGTGACATATCATTGCAATAAGTTAGTTCTAATACAAGGGAGTGAATCTAATCTTCCCTGATCATATCAAGAGAATTTCCCATCTCTGAATCAATAAAAGTAAGGGGACATTATGTATGTTTTAGAATAAGTGCCAAGGAAGAAACAAAAGTGGAGTTTAACACTTAAAACACTTTTATTCAATTATAGAGGTTTACATAAAATAAAGTATGTCAGATGTTTCAGCATTTTTAACACAAGCAAATAGTTCAAAACTTTATTTTGATAAAAAGGGTGTCTATTTTATCAGAGAGAAAATTAAAAGGAAAGTGTAGATGACATAGTCTAAATATTTTGCACGTGATTTGTTAGCCATTTTCATGCCTCTGTAAGAAGGTAGACAAGTGGCATCAGCAACAAAAGCAACTTTTCAAATAACATGCATCTCACTTTCTATCTTTTAGGTTGCTAGTTTCACAAATAATGTACTTATATAAAATAATTTTCCTCTATACCTAGGGAAAATGTAGAAGCAAAGACAACATGAAGAATAAACCTGACATCTGTATAGCACAACATTAAGTGGTCCTCTATCGTGTTAGCCATCTCATTTTCTGCTGTAATTCTCACAAAAAGCTAACTCAATATTGTTGCCAACCCAGAAGCTTTCCAAAAGAAAAATTCGTACTTGTTTTGTCCTGAGTTTTCTTTGCACAGACAGCTTTTCTGCCTCCTACTTTCATTCAACAAACATTATTTGGTTTCACTTTAAAAAGTTGAGGGCACACTACTTGAATTCTACGAGTCATAAAATGCTGTGGACCTTTACACTTTTGATTTTGTGTTTTAAGTGAAATCTCTAAATATTCAAAGGTCATTTGGGGGAAAATCAGATTCAAGGGAAGAGAGAGCTTTCGTCAGCCTGATCAGTCTGACTTCCTTTCAGTGTGTCCAGCTGTATCTGAGGTTTCCTGAAGCATAGCACTGACAGGGGCATTTTGACTTGACAGACCAAAGAAATGGAAAAGCATGAACATATTGAAGTTCAGTCCTAGTCCAAAGACATAGGATAAAGTGTTTGCCTTGTTTAACTTCATTTAGGTCAACATGAAATTGCACCAAGAAGAAGCAGGCTCTTTTATGTCAAAACAGCTACATTAAATCTAATATGTCAAAATAATAACTGTTTTTGTAAGGAAGTTTTATAGAGTCTGTCAGTTCTATATTGCAAAACATCAGTTCTCTACGTGGAGACTGTTATTTAAGTTAATGGTTCAAAATAATTTTGTCAAGGTGATCTAATCTTCCCTGAAGTTATCATGGACTGAAGAACTCCGAAAAAAACTTGATTTCTTTCTTTCTTTCTAATTTTTCTTTAATATATCTTTTACCTCTTATCTTTTCATGAATTTGACACAGGAGCAGCCAACTTCCGTGACTTTTACATTTTTTTTTACACTGAATGACGACATTGATTAAACCAACATCTTTTAAGTGGAACTGCCATTTCTCACTTTAATGATTTAGCAGTAGTTTTTTGAGAGGAAATCCAGCCTTGTTCCTACCCAACCTTAGTCCCTCGTGTTTTTTTTGTTTTTGTTTTTTTTTTTCTTTTTTTTTT